>RDPX01000034.1:180738-246812 GCA_003991215.1 Morbakka virulenta
CTATTGACAATGTTACAGGTCCAACCTCAATAGGTATAATTGCCTGGGGTAATGCATCAGCTAAACCTGTTTTCTGTATCCCAGTCAGGAGATCTTGAGTACTTGGCACTCCTTCCTTGATATTTTCATTCTCCGTGTATGTTCGTTGAAAAATTTCGGTTTTCTTGTCCTCCGTAACCAACAACGCCCTCTCCGTCGACCCTTTTCCCCTTTGCATTCCTTCTTGCTTTCGTTTTCCTTGCATTACCATCTCGTTCCTTTGAAATCTTTTAAAGTAAAAGAGCTACTCCCTGGTGTTTGTACAGAAGATCCTGATTATGCTCCAATGATGTAGGCATCACTGACGGCAAACGGCTACAATCTCTGGCATTCTTCAATAATGATTCTACTCTCATGTGACGAGCAACCCCTTTCCCTTGAAAATTTGCTTGGGTGGTTACGGTTCACCCAGTTAAACTTGTCAAGGTTTTTGAATCCCAAAACCAGCTGTTTAGAAAATTCTGTTGAAATATGCATGGCCTCTGTTGTCATTGACCGTTTTCAACATCTGCACATCCAGTGGTTGCTCTTTCTGCACCTCTCCAGAAAATTAGGTTTTGCTTTCAACGTATCCATTCAAAATTTAACTTGGTTTGGATCCAATGTTGGTTTTTGCATTATTGTAATTATGGGTGTAAAATGCTCAGAGTTTTTTCTGTTTCAATAAACATATGAAATCGACATTCTGAATGCTAATAAGGCCTCTTGCAGCATCTTGTATATCAGTTTTCTTTGTTGGATCGATAGAAACATCATACAAGATAGTAATAATAGTCTCAGAATGAATCTATTGCAACTATGGCTGTGTCTCGAGAAAGCCATCTAGTATCTCCTGGCATTAGTAGGTTATAGCCAAAATGATATGTTTGCTTTGGGCTATTTCTGAAAAAAGAAACAAGTTTCGCGATTATTCCAAAGAAACGAGCCACTTCTCCGATTTTGTTTGCAGTATGAGAATGGAAAGCTATATGAAATACGTTTTTAGGCACCATCAGCTTCCCACATATTGTTGAAGCACCGTAATACGATTGTCCATTCAGTTTTTCTTTGCATGTACTGGAAACTATTTTTTGACCCTGAAAAGAGTATCCAAATAAGATCTCAGCTCTCCAGCTGACTGGTCAAGTGAAGAATTAATAAGGCCCAGCAAATATTTCTCAATATTTCCATTACTTAAAATTCTTATTGATACCGCTGATTGCTCCTTGTAGGCTAAATCACTCGTCTATTGTTTCCTCTTTCGGATGTTAAGAGAATGAAGCCGGTCATACTGCGGCCAGCGGAATAAAGCAGTGTCGCTTGATGTATGAAGCAGAGATAATGTTGACAGAATGCTTTGACACATTACTCATTCAACAGAACAAATTACAAATGACTATCACGCATTCAATAATATTGTCAGGTTAGTATATCATAACCAGGGGTATCTAGAAACAGAAAAAGTTGGGAATCGTAGAATATGGAATTAGATCTAGTTCTTCTCTTTTGGTGAGAGTTTACAAATTTGTAAATTTTTACAATTTTCTTCACAAATTGCAACACATAATTTAGCTTTCAGTAAAATTTTCTATGACAGTCGTAGAAGACCTAGCACTGTCTATATATATATATATTTGTGTGTGTGTGTGTGTGTATACATTTAAGTTAGGTCAGTATGTGGTGTGAAGGTGTGAAGATCCAAGAAATGCATTTATCTTGGAATAAATGACCATTATTTCCTGCCCCTGTGATAAAACTGTCATTATTTTACACTTTATCATGCCTTTGGCTTACAACTAAAAATGCAGCTTTTTGTGGAAAAAATCTTTTCGACCATAATAATTACGAAGCTAGGTATGAAACGGGAAGGGGTATCCTATTTTTGTTCGTATAAAGCAAAGCAAAGGAAAGCTGGGGGTAAAACACGGTTAGTAGTAAGCATACGTATAAATTGCTAGCAGAAAATACAATGTGAATATATAAAACTTTGACCAACCAACCTTTCTGCTATGGACGAAGTCAAACTAGTATTTTCGTTTTTTGACAGTGTCAACCTTATTCCGGTTGACACTGTCAAAAAAAGAATATTTTCTTTGTTTTTGAAAATAAAAATCAAACAAACAAAATTCGTCCTGACATTGAATAGCAAAGAGCCCTTTCTTTAATTTTCCAGTGAAAATAGTGAGATATTTAACGATGGCTCACTGTGCACAAGCCATGTTTGGTTATGTTTGTACCAAGACCTCTTGGAGACGCACGCTGTTCGCCTCGTAGTCTTTGGTAGGATCCGAGGAGATCAAATAGACTTTTTTAATTGTATAACTTTTTCTTGTCGAGTACGCACATCTAGTGCTCCAGAATCCTTGTAAACGGGGATACGTGATAAATAGCATACTAGATCACAATGCTTTCTTTGCGAGTTACTCGGCGCGTAAACGAAAGATTGCCATACTGTATAAGTGCTGCTTAAAATCCTATTCGACGGAACTCATATTTCCCTTTTATTCGCTTATAATTTCACATCCTACCGTTCAGTAAATATATAACTATTACATACCCCGCGGATCCAGCTCTATGAAATCTGTCATCAATGGTGGAAGAATGTTTGTTTTTGTATAAACTTTAACTGGGTTTAGAGGTTCTCTTTTTGAACGTAAATTCTTGCATCTGTTTTTCAATTGCTTCGGTGTTTTTGTAGGTAGAAGCTGTTCGCTAATAATCTAAAAAAAAGTAAAAGTTCGGTTGTGTTTACAGTGTTTACAGTGTTTACCGAGCGGTGACAGGTGACAATCGTGGAATAACCTGGGAAAGTGACAGAAAGTAAACTGATCTAGACCTTGCTGATGACATTGGGTTAGTGTCGAAAGCCAATGAAGCCTGAAATGACAAACTGGCTACAAGACGGGAATGCTAAGGAGGGAGGGAGGGGGGGTCAGAAACATCAATGGAAAAAAATCAAAGTAATCATCATAAAGGTGGGCAAAAGCCAACCAATATTAGTCGACGGAAACCAACTAGAGACGGTTGAGAAATTCCCATACCTCGACAGTACTATATCAAATACTGGAGATGTGGACAGGGTCATCAAAAATCGCCTAGGTCGAGCCAGTGCAGCCTTCAGGTCAATGACAAACATCTGGAGATCCAACCAGATTAGCCTCAAACTGAAGATTTCTCTGTACATAGCGCTCGTCGTCTATCCACGGCGTTATATGCCAGTGAAACTTGGAAGAGCACGAAAAGAATCAGGAACAAATTGGATTGCTTTTATCAAAGAAATTGGAGAAGTATTCTTGGAATTACATGGCGAGACAGAAGTACAAACCAGGAAGTACTGAGAAGAACAAAGTAAAGGCTGCTGTATGTGATAGTAGAAGAGATACGATGGAAGCTGCTGCGGTACACTCTCAGGTTGCCTACTGTGCATCTCGCACATCATGCAACCTCTTGGATACCAATCGCAGGAAAGAGAAGACAGCGCAGGCCACTGAAAACAAGGAAAGCCACTTTCAGGGAAGACAAAGAGAAACGGGGTGTGCAAAGGCATGATATCTAAGCCTTGGCAAGAGACCGAACGCATTGGAGTCAGCTTGCTGCTGGATGTCTCACCCAGGAAAGGAGGAACTAAAGTCTAAGTAAGGTTACCATGTCAGAACAAAACGAAATAATGTACACAAAATTAAGAAAAACTTAGGAAACAAAAAAAGCATTTTGTTTACGTTTATTTTATTTTTCAGGCAATAAAACGGTCTATCTGCTAAAAATACCTTTTTGTTAGCATCTACAATACTTTGGAACAAAGGGGTCATATTCTGGGGAACTGTAAAAATACAAAACTATTTGTCACAGAAAAAAATCCAGTTGTCCTAGCAAAATTTCAGTCGTGCTTTCGTGGCTTCATTATTTAAATGTCAAAACTGAATGAGTCTTCAAATAATTCAAATAAGAAATATCACATTCAAAGGGTAAAAACATTTAACTGGTTTATATTGCAGGCAGTTACAATTCTTAAAATATGTATTAATCTAAAGTAAGTTTTTGAACAAAGATACCCTTCCAATAACCTTTTCAATAAATTAGACTGTACCACTTACTTACTTACTTATCCTTTTCGAGCCATGGTCGGCTCATAGGCCTTGTCAGCATCTTCAGCCATCTCTTTCTATCTCTTGCTACTGTGTTAGCCTCACTCCATGTTTGCCATCCCAACTGATTTTTTTCTGCCTCAGCAATTTTTTGCTATGTTGTTTTCGGACGACCTCTTTTTCTTTTTCCCTCTGGAGCCCACGTCAATACTACTTTCGAGTTAGCATCTGGTGGATTCTTCGCCGTATGCTCTATCCATCTCCACCTACCGCAACTGATGATTTCCCTCACTGAATGTGTTTCAGTATTGCGGTTCTCCTGTGCTAACTCTCACTTCTTCGAAACCTCTAAAATCAATTCTCACTTATACCAAGCACAACAAAGTTGTATTTCCTTATTTCTCTGGCAACTATTGCAGTCTTCCCGGTGGCATACACAGTCCTTACGTCCCAGCAGCCTACACGGATAAACTCCTTTTGTGTGAGTAATGATCCCATACATGCCATTTTCGAGTTAGAGATTTCCTTCAGGTTTTCATCCCCAGCTATCATATGTGTTTCCTCCCATCTTAGATTATCATCCTCAGGGAATTCACACAACATGTCTCTACGACAATAGATAGATAGCTTTGTTTACCATCCATGTTTCCATTATCAGACTTTTTTAACGGAAATAGGTGATTATTCTCTCGCCCAACCCTCCTCCTTTCTCACCCGGGCTTCGGATCGGCCATGGCAGAGTCAGACTGTACCAATACTAAACTTTTCTTAGGAGGTTTACTTTTCATCTAACTAAAAAGTAGGGGGCTGGAAGATGTTGGATTTTATTGACTGGTTTCATTTGTTCTCCAATTTTACAGTCTCTGTTCCCGTAGTTCTTTTCTTTGGCATTTTTATTAGTAAGGCTACTGCCATTACCTATGCTCTATTTTAATTTCCACCCATTTATTATTTTGGAGTTATTTTACCATTGTCACTGAAAACTGACACAGTCCTTGCTTGCGCTTCTCCTGACATTCAACTTCCAATAATAATAGTGTTCATCTTTGGAATTGATACTGACAACATAACCATTTACAATCTCTTTGAACATTCACCTAATATATACTCTGTTTTGTAGGTCTTTGCCATTGTCATTGACAATGCCATTTCTATTGATGCTTACATCTTCCTTTATATCAAATAAATTAAACAAATAAAAACAAAATAAAAGAAAAGAAAAAAATTCGATTAGAAAAAAATTCGATTAGAAAAAAATTATGCATAAGAAATTGTATATTTTTTTCAAAAAAAAAATGAAGTGAATAAAAAAAAATAAAGTAAAATTTGAAAAATTGATCAAATAGACCCAGAAGTCAATTTTTCTTTTATAAAACCAATGTGACAAACCTGCTGAATAAAAAAAACACACAACTTCCCCCTTCCCAAAACATACCTTATAATCATTCTTAAATGACGCAGTTCCAATGGCAAGTAAATTGTCTTCAGCTTGTGTAAATCTTAAGCGGGAAACGTCCGGAGATCGTTGATTCATCTTCCTAGATATCATGCCTTGCACTGGAATCAATTCAGGATAAAGTGCAAAATACTGGCATTTTGCGAATTTATTTGCTGCCATGCACGGAATTGGCGACGGTACAGACGGCGGTCTTTTTTTAAGTAACAAATCATTATTTTCTCCTGGGGGTATTGGGTTAAAGTAGTGGCAATGTTCTGGAAGTGGTGGGTTACTATGGGCCTCAATTATCCTATAAAAAAGTAAAGTAACGATGGTCAAAGTCATAAGTGAATACGCATACTTAATAAAAAATCTACAACAACAGTGCCGCTAAGAAATCATCATAAATTACGTGCCATGTAATTTCAAAAGCCAAATGAAATAAGAGACTAATTCAAGTACCTCAACACGTCTTAAAATTGTCACCAAACCAACTTTATTTAAGTAAAACATCTAAAAAACGCTCCAGGCTGTCAATAAATCAAATAGAAATAGCATTTAAAAGCAATCTAAATGACAAAATCACACAAGCTTTTAAATGACTTTTCCGCGTGTGCCCACTGTACGTGGCTGCGATAAGAGAATATTAATAGATAATAGAAGATAATAACTCACTTGACACTTAAAATCACTTTTTCTAGGCTAACCACTAGACTGGACGTGCGACCAAAGAATATTTTTAATATTAATAACTTTTCACATTAAAGAAACTTTTTCCAGTTGGTATAAGGTAGAAACTTACGACCAAGGTAAATTTTGAACATAAAACGTTAAAAACTGATTCCAAAGCTAAGTTCAAATTTCGAAGCTTAGAATAACCTCTTCTTGAAATTATTCTAGAAAACAAACTGACTAAGAGTCTATTTGGCTGTAGGGATTAATATCAAATATTGACGCCAAATTGACATCCACGTGTTTTCTAGGCATATAAATAGGTAGTTATATTTCCAAGTTCATTGCTATTAAACGTTATATCTCATAACTTACTCTGACGCATCATGAATGGCTTTGATACAAAACGCAGATCTTGATTCTTTCAGCTGCGTTAACTCGTTTGCACGATCATTAAATAGTTTCAGCTCCTTGACTAAAGCTTTGGACGCCTCTGCTTCTTCAGCGAGCGAAGGGTCATAATAGCACAAAAGACTGACTTGAACAAGTAGCTGGAGGTGCTTAAAAAAAAAGAGAAAGGAATAGGAATATGTTCACATAATTGCCGTTAGAAATCTGTATGTATAAACTTCTCCCTAAGGGGGCTGCTTCACTTTTAAGATTCAAATTTTTTTCTTTATATTATGTTCCTCTTTAAAATATAATTTCCACTATTTTCCTTGCACTCTTTATTTGTTGGTATGAGCTGCGTGTCGCAAATAATAAAAGTCATTATTTTCTGACAGGCCCAGTTCTGTGTTCGTACATTTCAAATGACCACATCGACGTAGTGAAAATAGCTCAGATGGTGGAGTAAACGGCCATAAAGGCCGTTGACAAAGTATTTCACTTGCTTGCATCATTCTTGTACCGTTCTCGCTACACTCCTACTCCATTCTTGTCCCATTCTCATACATCTTTTGTGTCATCTTTATTTTCACCCAACTACTAGCTCTCATCACTTGTCTCCTCATCAATAATAATATCAATAATCATAAGGAAAATTCAAACTTGTAAGGTTTCAACGGTAAAATCAATTACTGCGATGGAAAAATTGGTTTCACGCATTTTTCTATCTCAATACCAGCCAATGAAAAATCATGCATAGACTTCAGGTTGTCAAAAGATGAACTTACTTTTTGTTAATCATAGGCAAACCGATCATTTGTATCCCAAAAAGATCCGTAGACAAACAGCGTTTCTGTTACTCAACCACTGTAGTGGGCAGTGACTGGTCTATTTTTCTATTTTACTCTTAGCTAGCTATCTATCTATCTATCTATCTATCTATCTATCTATCTATCTATCTATCTATCTATCTATCTATCTATCTATCTATGACATACCAACACAAAACCCAATACATACCGACGACACATACAGAGTGCTACGCACACAACCTCCTTGATTCCATACACCCCAACCATTAACCTGGTTTCTACCTTATTTTAATTCTCTAAATTTGCTGCAATTTTTCTTACTAAATATAGTGACTCCAGCTAATAGAGATGTCACACTAATGGACTGATTGCAATCCTCGTAAGCAAGGCTACAGCGCCAATTTCGAAAAGAAGGAAAAAAAGAATACTACTTAATATATCATTTGTCAATACAAAATAATTTTTTGGACTACAAAAAAACACTTCATCCAATTGCAACAAGCAAACTAGAATGGTTTATTTACCTGCTGAAACTGTGCAGCAAGTTGTAATCTTTGTCCTTTTAAAAATGGATCGCCAACTTCAAGGTTCTTACTGTGGGAATATGAAATAAGTCAAGAATAATCATTAATAAAAATATAAACATTGAAAAAATATTTCGCAGTACGACTACTTGTAACAATATTAGTCACAGTAGTATTTTCATACTACCATGAAGGGAGATACGGGGTTTGGTTCAAATTTTTTATTTTTGGCTCACATTGGTAACGCAAATCTCAAAATAAAAAAATGGTTCATTTTCTAAAAATATGCTTATCCTATATCTAAAGCAGAAAAAAAGCACTGGTCAGCTCTTACAAAAAGACAAAGCATTTAAGAGTTTCTTCTTATCCTGATCATCTTACCAAGTATCCCATACTTCAAATGTTATCATGCATCCCATATCATACGTCCCAAATCATACGTCCCATATCATTCATCTCATTGTCATACATATCAGACTTGAAAGAAGGAAGGACTGTATTGGTAGTACAAGATTATTAACGGCAGTTGCATTAAGAGTAAGATGGTGATTATTATTATTAATATTATTTGTAGTAGTAGTAGTAGTAGTAGTAGTAATAGTAGTAGTAGTAGTAATAGTAATAGTAATAGTAGTAGTAGTAGTAGTAGTAGTAGTAGTAGTAGTAGTAGTAGAACAAATTTCTCTTATCCTCAGGCATAACTACGTTGTAACCTGTAAGGGTAGAGTTTACCCACCAAGGCTCTACATAGCTTTAATGAATAAAGATGACTTTTCACATGTTATTGTTTGAAAATTTTACCAAATCATGTTAACTGATGTTTTTATGTGATATGTTAAATCTTCGTGTCACAGGTCTACAGTAACCAGTTCGTTATTTCATTAGAAATAAAAAAATATATATATATATATATATATATTCCTATTAAATAAAAAATTATGGCTCAAGAAAACAAAGAGCAGCTGAAAACAGATGATCATCAAGTCTAACTAAGAGAATGTGATATAAGAGATTTATGATATCCCATGATATTCCAAACGGATGTTTTGTTTAACAATTTAATTTTCGGTTTTAAGTGTCAAAAAGGTGACATGGGGTATAAATTCAGATGGACTTGTGGTTGGGGTAAGCAAGTCAAGAAATTACAAAGGTGTAAAAATATACAAGTAACACTTGCATTGGGGTTACGTCTTGCATTGCTTTGGGTGAAGATTGTAAAAAAAATTTGACAAAGGCATCTTCAATGTCATATCCTATGAAATGTTTTGTGAAAAAACCCTGCTTCTTTTTAAAGGCACTTAAATATGGTACAACTGAACAAGACAAGCAACAAAAATTAAGGCCTTACCTTTCAACAGTGTTTTCAACTTGAGGAGCCAATGGTTTGAACTAGGTTGTAAGTGAAAAAAAAGTAAGATGTTCGACTGGCAACTACCACAAATACGACAAAAGCAAAAAAACGCTGATATTAACAATAAATCAAAATCAAATTTCAAAAATGAATACTGTCCGTTGACGGTGAAATCGGGGAGAGAACAAAGCAGAAACAACACATGAATTAAGAAACATATTATCATAATTAGTAACGCTGAAATACTCTACTTTATACTGATCAGTGCTGAACATAAAATAAAGTTATTTTCTACAAAAACACAATCAAATTTCGTATATCTACACAATGTACGCACAAAAACAAGCACACTGTCTACCGAGAGAGTGTACATGGAAGGAGTGGGTAGAGAGGAAGGGCGAAGGAGAAAGATGGGGAGGGATAGATAGATAGACAGATAGATAGATGGTTGGATAGATAGATAGATAGATAGGTAGTTATATATATATAGAGAAAGAAAGATAGATGGATAGATAAATAGCTAGTTAGCTGATAGGCTGATAGCATATAATTATAGCGCAAATTCACATGAAAGGAAAAAGCGGTCTTTAGTTCATTTAGAGAAAACAAAATACACTGTGCGGATATCTTTTACATTTAGTCATTAAATCAGAAATCCACTTTTTACCTCGTTGAGTTTAGCTTTCATAAAGAATCCATAAAAGGACAAACTCTTCTTATTTATTTATTTAACAAAATCTAAACAGGTTACATCGTAATCAGTAAATAAAGAATATCACTGTTTTTACTACGAGACCTCTTACAGCAGGGAAAAATACAAACAATGAAAAACGATAGAATGCAATTAGTGATCGACGCATAATATAGGCTAAAACAAGTAAAATATAACTATGTCATAAAATTTCGTAAAACTCTTAACAGTTATTGTATATTTTCTTCGCTTTTAACTTCGTTTGGCAGAGCGTTGTGCGCAATCGCAAAGAAAACCCCTAACAAAACACCTACAATCTTTTTGTCGATACAAGTATTACTTTTGGTAATTTTAGCAGTTTTTCAAAATTTCTAGTTGAAAAGTTATGGGAAACGCAAATTTAAGTAGCCTGAGAACTTTTCTTTGAGACATTTTCTATTGACTGAGCATTATTCCTGGTACCAATAATTTCATGAGCACGTTGTTCCAATATGATGTTGGTTAGTCAAGGCCTTTTTTACGGTTAAAGTTAGCTGGAGAACAAAAAGTTAACAATGAAATGATAAAGGCTTGAAAAACCCTACATAATGCAGTTTTTGTTGGGGGTGGTCTCGAAGATACCTTTTTACTGACAGTTGAGGAATGATTGCCAAAAGTGACTGATTCATCCACCCGTACACTTAAGTACTTGTGGCTTTTGATAACACTGACAGTTGTTGAGTTGTATTAAATTTCAATGGGTGTACGCTCTCTGTTAATCTCATTTTTATGTCGAAAACCATGCTTTCCGCTTTCTCTTTTTTTATAATCAAGAGTAATTCATTATTTCGAAGCTATTCTGAGAGGATCTATCTCTCGCTCTTGAACGGAATGGTCATTACTGACCAGCCGTGGCACTCTTCACGAATCGTCGCCATTTATTCCGGTACTGCGACATTCTAAGCAACTCAACCATGCTAATGTCCTCAATGTCATTCACGTTGTCTGACATTCTTGTTTTTGGTCTACCACGTCCTCTTTTTCCAGAGGTTGTGCCAAAGAGCAGACCTTTTGTTGGGCCGTCTGTTCTGGCCACATGTCCCAAAAATCGTAATTTTCTGTCATTGATGTTGTCCAACAGTCTTCGGCATGGTCCAATCTTCTCCAGAACCCATTTGTTTGTACGTTTGTCAATCCAAATTAAACGAAGAAGTCTACGGTAACACCACAATTGAAAAGCAGCAATTTTCCTCCTGTCGGCTTTCTTCAATACCCAACATTCTGCTCCGCATGTTGCTATGGAGAATATCAATGCTTTCAGAAGTCGTTTCTTTGTGCGTTGTGAAATCGATCTGTCTTTCCAGATATTGGTTAGCGCAATGATTGCTGTCTGTGTCATTGCAATACATCGTCTTACTTCTTTAGTGTCATCTACTTTGTTTGTGAATACTGCACCCAGATAGTTGAAACTTTCCAAATTTTCAACATTTGGTTATCCACAATTAAGTTTTCATTATTTGGTTCCTGTGTTACTTTCATTACCTTTGTTTTGTTGACGTTTAGGAAGAGGCCTGCTGCTTCGCTGGCAGCTTTTGCTTGGTTGGTTAAGTCTTGTAGTTCTTGCATAGATCTTGCAATCAGAACTACATCGTCAGCATATCTCAGGTTGTTGATTGTTCTTCCACCAATTTTGCTTCCTGCTGAGTGATGTTCGAGTGCTTCTCGCATTACTTGCTCGGCATATATATTAAAAAGGTGGGGTGACAATATACATCGTTGCGTAACACTTTAGTCAATTTCAAAAAAGTCTGTCATTCCATGAGTTGTTCTTATTGTTGCTTTTGGGAGACATATAGGTTTCTGATGAGATCAATTATGTGTATGGGGAATCCCATATCTGTCATCACATTCCAGAGCAGTTTTTGTACTACTGTGTCGAAAGCTTTTCTATAGTCGATGAAACAGAGATAAACATCTGCTCCTACCTCTCGATTCTTCTCAAGTATCATTTTTAGGTTGAGTATTTGGTCTCTAGTTCCTTTCCCTGGTCTAAAACTAGCCTCTTCCTTTGCTATTTCGTCACTTAACTTGTTCCACATCCGATTTGCTATGATTTTTAATATGATTTTACTACTGTGACTGATCAAGGCGGCAGTTCGGTTGTTGTTACATTCAAATGTGTCGCCTTTTTTTGGAAGTATGACAAATATTGATGTTTTCCAGTCAAATGGCCATTCTTTTTGTTTCCAAATCGCTGTACACATTTTGTAGAAATATTGGATGACGTTGTTGCCCCCTTTCTTCAGAAATTCAGCTGGAAGATTATCTATTCCTGGAGATTTGTCCTCCTTCAAATCTCTAATTGCCTTTTCAACTTCTGCATATGTTGGTTGGGGTTCATGTTCTTGGTCAACCTTTGCGTGTTGGTCGATGTTTGATTTCGTGTAAAGATTTTCACAATATGTCTTCCATCGTTCTTTAACTTGTGGCCCTTCCGTAAGCATTACTCCAATCTCGCTTTTTACAGCATCAGTAGCTAGTTTGAACTTTCTTGCCAAATTTTTGACAACATTGTAGAGGTCTTTTCTAGAGTTGGTGACCGATTTGTCTTCTAATTGTTTGTATTGTTCATCAATTGCCTGCTGTTTGTCTTTTCGCATCCTTCTCTGCACAACTGCATTTTATTTATTGAATGCCGCCCTATCTTCAGGTTTGGTGAGTCCGCTTGCTTTGATTGTCCTTCTTTTTTCTACTGCTTTCAACGTTTCATTAGAAATCCACGAGAACCTTGTTCTTTGGGGATTTTTTCCCTTGCAATTTTCAGTATGATCGTCTTTCCTGTTTCCCATATTTCATTTAAACTTTGATCTTCTTTACACCTCAGCAATTCTTCAAATTTATTTTCTACTTCAACAGTGTACTCATGGTCAATCAAGGTGGTATCAAACCTCAGCTGTGGTGAAGGTTTTTGTATCTTTTCAAGCCTTACTTTGCATTTCGTCACCAGACGTTGGTGGTCGCTGTTGCAGCCAGCTCCCGGGTAGGTCTTAACATTTTTTACACAAGCTTTCCAGTTTTTGTTGATCATAATGTAATCTATTTGATTTCTTGTTTCTCCGTCCGGTGATATCTAGGTGTAAAGTCGTCTTGGATGATGTTGAAAACAGATATTGGTAATAACAAGGTTGTTGATTTTACAGAAGTCAATCAGTTCATTTCCTCTATCATTTCTGACTCCGAGTCCAAATTGTCCATGTGTTTCACGCTTTGTGGTCAATTTCCCAACTTTGGCATTTGCATCTCCCATAAGTATCTTCATATCTTTATTCGAAGTTTTGTCGATGACCTCTTGAAGCTGACTGTAGAAATTATCAATCTCTTCTTCAGTAGCTGTGGATGTAGGCGCGCAGAATTGAACTATACTAATGTTATGGGGTTTCGCCTTTATCCATACTGTGATTATCCTGTCATTCATCGGGTTGTAAGCGATTATAGTGTTCGCGATTTCATTCGCGAGAATGATTCCAACACCGTGACTGTTTCCACTTTCTTTCCCAGCAAAAAGCACTGTGTTAATGTTGATTCTTTTGAAACTGCCTCTGTTGTTCCAATTGGTTTCTGACAATCGGAGGATTTGAATGTTGTTTTCTTTCATTTCATTACAGACTGTGTTCGATTTGCCAGTTTCTTTCATCTTTCTAACATTCTAAGTACCAATCCTGTACTCTTTTCGTAGTTCATTTCTTTGAGTTCTTTGGTTTCTTCCAGTAGCATGCTTAACATCGCCAGCCTGGTTGCTCACTGTACTACGTGCCCCTTGGTCACCCGCGCGACGAGCGATGCGGTATGAGTGGGTTTTCGGTTTTCGATTCATGAATAGTGTTGTCAGGAGTAGAATATAAGTAAAGTAGAAACTCCAAGGGTCTTTCTTTGCTCGCAGTTCCTGATACTCAGGAGGATTACCCTTGCCGTTTACCTGGTTGGACCAGGATTCCGCCAAACGTAAGGTCCACGGAGCCGCTAATGCAATTGCACTGTAGGCGCCTCTGTAGGAACCATCCACTGCCCTGCTGACATCAGCCTAACCGTTACCCTGGTACGGATATAAAAACCGGTGTTGTCAGCATACAGGATTAATTTACAGTGAAAAAACAAATTGGGTACTTCATTAATGTATAGCAGGAAAAATAATTATCCCAAAATTGAACCCTGATGTGCCTCGCATATAACTGCTAACGTTGGCGATACTACACCATTATAGCTGTCTAACATCAAGCGTTTAAATAAATAATCTGTAAACCAGTCCAGTTCTTGTGGTGTGGTCCCGTATTCAGGTAGTTTTTCTAACATGGCTAAATGACTTACACTGCGAAACGCTTTACTAAGATATACAAATAAAGCGCCAGTAAATTTACCATCATTCATTGTTTTTCGTATGCTGTTGCCAAGTAAAACATTTTTAAACTCAGTTCTCCTGTGTTTTTTGAACCCAAACTATTGTGGTGACAATAATTGATGCATATCAAGATGATCAATTAGTTGAGAATAGACCAATCTTTCTAATATCTTAGAAATTACAGGCAAAACGGATACCGGACGATCGTCTCTGAATTCGGGGTTTTTTTGTCGTCTTCATCTTTACAAATTGGCATAACCTTGGTATTTTCAATTCACTAGGTATCAATCTAGTCTTTTAAGAAAGTATAACCAAGTACGAAAAATGAGGTCCTTGTTCCTTTGCTCAATATTTCAGTATGCATGTAGGAATATTGTCATTTCTTAGTCAAGTTACCAGTTATAAACGTTATAACGAGAAGGAAAAGGTGTTACATTAATTTTTGCCTCCTTTTGGCATCCAGTTGCTCGATACACCTCACAGGAAACGATATATTTTGAAGGCATTTACGCTCAAATTAAAAATATTCAATAGTTAAAATTACTCAGATCTGCGGTGAAAACGATTGCTAAATCAATATATAATTTGATTTACAAAAAAGGTATAGTTTTTACAAAATAATAAATAAATTATCAAAATCAAATAAATCACAGTATACACAAATCACATCCATATAGTACTAAGGGGTTAGTAATGGCAACTATAAATGAATTATGCCGCCACCTATATCTTTCCTACATCCAATATTTTTCAAATATTGGATTGGTATATTTCGTAATGAAAATTACTTACCCCTTCCAGCAATTCATCAAACATGTCTTGAAGCTCACGTTCTAAAAAAATAAAGTAGAATTTAGGTGTATTTTTATCAGTAAAACCTAATTAAAGGAAAAAGGGAAATAAAACCACCACAAAGAAATAATAATTGTTTTGAAATTGAATGATAAACTATTCCATATTGTTGTCGCATGTACGAAATATGTTCTCTCTTTACTAAAGAATTCTCTGATAAATAAACAAAGAAAGAAAGAAACAAACAAACAAAAAATAAATTGAAAAACAAATAAACATTTTTTAATAATTCATTTTTTATAAAATAAACAATTAACTAAACTATTGCATAATAAATTTTGCTCTTTTTACGTGTATGAAAAGCGTTCTTTCTTTACTAAAGGAAGTACAAATACGTATTTTGTTTTGTTTTCACTTTTTATTTACTGTTACTTGAATTCTGACATTTTTTCGAACATTATTTAAACAAATGATAAATTTATAGATCAAAACTAAAAGCAGAAACAAAACTAGGGGTTCCTAAAATCAGTTTCTTTAAATTAAAAATTTTGACCAAAAAGTGATTTTTCTTAATGTTAGTAAAAATCACATCACGTAAGCGGCCATTTTAAAACTTTCATAAATAGCAAAAATAACAAACAATATGAGTGCCAAGTTTTATTAATCACTACTGGGAGCTTTGGAAATTAAATGTTAACCTATACCTATAGTGAGCTTTCACAAGACCTAGCCAAAATAGAGTCAAAAGCAAATAGGACATTTAAACTGAAAAAAAAAACCAAATCAAAAACAACAACGGTAGCTATTAAATATCTAAACAATTACTTGAAAAACAATACCAGTAACGACCAATGCTGTGCAGCGTATGCCTTGGTTAGCCATATGCACTTTGATATATGAAATACTAGTCATTACTGGTAAGCTAGAAAAATAACACGACATTAATCATATCCGACCGAGGTTGCATGGAATTTCCAACACGCTACTTGCATAATGTTTATACAGACAGTCAAGAAGTCAATACCTATTCAAACGAAGTAAGCGTTTGGGCTGCAGGCCGTGCTACCTGGAGGCACATCTTTGCCAAAACTGTTTCTACGTCCTCGAAGCAAGAGAAATAAGCAAGAAGTATGCTACAATAACAAAATTCTATTCACTGAGCATCTGCGAGCCAAAAACACTTCACATATGAAACTGAACTTGCAAGTATGTATATTCTGACACTTAATACAGCCATCAGCTATCAACTTATCTCCATATCATATTGCACTTACGTGAAACCTGGACAGCTCTATCATTTCTGTATTCTTCTTGATCAATGACCTCTTCTTCTTCATTTTCCATGTAATTGAAATCGTCATCAAGGTCATCAACAGAGTCATTTAATGATGGCTCTACAAAACACAAATCGAGATAATACGATATATACTCACCACATGGAAGTATGTTTAAAAATCTACCCTGTGCCATTGTTCTACGTAGAAAACGAATTGTTTTACACTAACTAAAATCTTATCGAGAATGCGGTGCCTTCAACAACGATGTGAAAGGCATGAAAGAAGAATCGAAGAATCGAGTCTTTTGTACTTATTTAGCCCAATATATACACTAAGCCACTTTGCCAAGCTGCACAATATATTACACTATATGCACTAAACTAAGATAGATCATATTATATGTCTATTGCCTTGTAGCATACTGCAGAATATCAAGCTTTTTCATACGTTTTCGCCGGCAACACATGTTTTACTCCCACGCTTATTATTTTGCAAGATTTCCATTGATAATTTTCTAACTGGCACGGTATGAAACCCAAAATGCTTGTAGCATTAATTTTACAAGAGTTAAACGATACACTATACCATTGTACATTTATAAATACCACCTGTACACTATATAAAAACCATATAACCACTATATGAAAAAACACTATATAAAATTATAAAAACCTGGGTGAGCACAAAAACAATAGTATTAAGCATCCACTATATAATTTCGTCAAAAAAGCACCCTATTTCGTTTCTACCTCCCTGACGTCAATCTCTATACAATCATCATATTATTTCATTACAGAAGTCTTAAGTCACTCATTTATGAAGTAATTTATTCAGTTATTTACCATCGAATTTATAAGGATAGGTCGCTCAGAAATAATATGTGTACGCCATGTACAAAAAATATTTTGTTTTACTATCGCTCCTTTAAAAATTTATAGATTATCAACTCTATATTTCGTCCCCATCCCTTAACCTTAAGAAATAGTAATGGTTTGCTATATAAAAATTTTCTGTACAAAAACACACCTTGCTACACTAAATACCACAGTATACTATACTACGCTACGATATACACTAGAGTATACTATACTATCTGTTAATGTACAGTAACATCTCGTTATTTCATTCTAAGCTACATGTACCAAGCAAACTTTAGTACTTTTTAAAAATATTATATATTATACTATGCATCATACTTACAATACAACTGATTATGATAAAATAACAAAGTGTACCTTCTCTCATAAGGCTTTTAAGAAAAAGTTTCCAATCTTTGTCTTCTTCATCTGTCTCGCTAGAAAAGCCTTCATACATTTCCGGGTCGAAGTCCGGGTCGCAAAACGTTGCTGTCAAAATAAAAAGTTAGCCATCTTTAGTTTTATGGTGCATAAACAAATCTCCACAATATATGTAAAAAGGTATTTCAAGTATTTTCATATAAACTCTGTGCCATATACATCACGACATCTAAGGCACGTTCCCATACGTAACTCATTAAATTCCTCCCGGGACTACACGGCGTAGACTCGCCCCCCTAGGCGGCCGATAGGAGAGCACAGTAAGTTGTCGTGGACCAACATGGTCTACGGGTAGGAAAATCCTACAAGAAAACACTGACCCTCAAACCCTGGGGGTTGGGCTGCATACTGACAATCTTTACCGGGAAAACACTCCTTGTTACATTAACTATTAACATAATTTCGAATGCAACACAGGGGACAGCGGAAATTCCCGACTCCGACAGCAGTATGATGACAGTGTGTCACAGCATCCATGAAGCCCAGCATCCGTGAAGTCCAGCGTCCGATGAAATCCTTAGTCAACCTGAAATAAACTTTTACTATACTTTTACTATATATATAACACACTGGAATGTCATAATTATGTACAGAGGTGGAGCAAAAGCACAAGTCGCTAGAGAGATGGAGAGTTACTTGATATTCTTGGGATTAGTGAGAGTAGATGCCCAGGCCAAAGAAAAATGAAGATAGCTTCAGAACAAACGATCATCTATAGTGGTGATGAAGGTCTGCACGAGGGAGGAGTTGCTGTCATGATCGGGCAGCAAGCAATGAAATCGCTCATGGAATGGAAGAAGTTAGAAGAGAACAGAGTCGAGAGTGAAGACATCGAAAAGGTTTGGCAGCAGTAGAGGGATGCCTAATTCAAGACAGCAGAAGAGGTGCTGGAGTCTCGGAAAGGGAAGAGCAAACTATGCATAGAAGATGAATCATGCAAACTGATAAGTGAGAGAAAGGAAATCAAAAGAAGAATAGAAAGAACCAGGTCTGAAAGAATCAAAAGAATAAGAAAAGAACTATACAGCATCGTAAAGCAGCTGACAGGGCAAAATATAAGACAAGCAGCAGAAGAGAATAATAAGCATCGGGAATTGTTGAAGAATAAAGAAGCTCGAGTGATGGAAAGAACATATCCAGGAAATACTGGACAGAAACACGCCAGGTATCCACCAGTGGAAGAAGGTGAGAGAGAGGAACTAGACATTTATACAGAAGCTCCTTTACTACAGGAAATAGAAGACGTAGATCACATCACTGCTGAGATGTTGAAAGCAGATCTCGAACAAACCATCACTGAACTAAAATACATCTTCGACATTATCTGGGAGAAGGAAGCAATTACCACACAGTGGACTAAAGGGTTCATCTGAAATATTCCAAAGAAAGGTAATCTACAGGGTTGCGGAAACTGGAGGTGAATTACCTTACTACCATTGTGCAGCAAAGTACTCAGTATTATCCTCATCAACAGGATACAGAAAGGAGTGGCTATATCACTAACAAAAGAACAAGCCGGCCTCAGGACAGGACGAAGAACTGTCAACCAGATATTCATCCTCAGAAACATCCTGGAACAAGTAAATGAATGGAACACCACGATGTATATCCACTTCATACACAGAGACAGACAGCTTGTAGAAGCTGATCCAAATGGTCAAGACCTTCACGAGCAATTTTAATGCGCTGTTATCAACAAGAATGAAACAACGGAATGGTTCACTGTGACGACTGGAGTGAAGCAAGGATGTTGCATAGTTGGATTCCTCTTCCTGGTAGCAATAGACTGTGTAATGCGAAGAACAGTAGAAGGTGTGAGAAGAGAGTAAAGTGGGGCTTCACAATCAGGTTGGTCGACCTTGACGTACCCTTTTATCATCAAGCATGAACCACTTTCAACAGAAAACTAAAAGGTGATAACGATTCGTCAGTACTACTTTATGTGCTAAGGGTTAGACACTAATGCAGCCAAAGTTGGCCTGAAACCGAATGATAGGAAATGACGCACAGATGAAGAACCCTTCCAATATTTGGAAATCAATTGTTATCCGCAGAAGGACCAAAGCTTCCTTATTGAAGAGCTTTGTCATGTCAGTACTACTTTATGGATGCGCAAGATGGAAGCTAACCAAAGGAGAGAAAGAGAAGCTGGACATTCTCCAGACCAAATGCCTGAGAAGGATTTTAAAAATTTGCTGGCAACAACACACTCCGAATGAGACCGTTCAATAGATGGCAAGGGCAGGCAAGGGCAGGCAAGATTAGCGAGCGGAGGAGGAAAAGAAGGTGGAACTGGATTGGGCACGTGTTGAAGAGGTATATGAACGATGACTGTGCAGTTGCCCTGGGGTGGACACCAGAAGACAAAAAGAAACAAGAACGCCCCAAAACAACCTTGCGAAGAATGGTAGAGAATGAACGAAACAAGGCTGGGTGGACACTGGGCCATCTGTTCGACATGCAGCAGCCAACAGACAGAATTGGAGAAATGATGTTCAAGCCTTATGCACCTCCTGACTCAGACAGAGTTAAGGGTAAGGTTACGTAAATCATTAAACTGTAGTGAATATAAGCCTGCACTTTAACTCATTCATGGGAAGTAAAAGTTGGGGGCTGGACAGATGTTGCGGAGGAGCAAAGGGCGTTTTTGGATATTACTTAATGTATTAGTTCGATACTTTATGATTTCCTCAAAGTAACTCACTAAAAGTCAACAACATGAAATGAATTGTTTCAATTATGCATACATAGGCTGTTCCGTTAATATTTCAATATTAAATTTGTTTTTCTGTAAAGAAATTCCAAATCGGGTGATGATAAATGATAATCTCATTCATTTTTTGAAAACAGGACGGTTTTGTTAATCTTTTAATAACACGCTGAAGTTTTAAAATTTCGTATCTGATTCATTCAATAGGTTTACATTAGCATTTATAATATCAGTCTACGATGTCTAATACCTTGAAAATAAATTCTAGTCAGATTCGGCTACTTGTGAGGCCATTCCTCGTTTTATTGGTTGACTAAGATCTCTTGCCTCCACAGCAAATGCATCAGCTTTTCATTACCAATTCATTGCCACTAAATAGCTTTATGAGAGGTGTACCTATTTTCAGTCTAAAACGAATCGTACTTAGAAGCTGGTTAACATTGGAGGGCATTTCACATTTTTCGGCATCTCTCAACTCAAAAAAGACCTGAATCACAAGAAATGACATTTGTTGAAAAGGGATGGCAGCTCTTTCTCAAAAGTTAATTGAAAGAACGGAATCTCATATTCAGTATACAAAACATTTTCCTGGGTGTGTTGGGATCACATTTTTTCTATTGAGATTGTCTTGTAATGGGAGATCTCCAAACAGTAAGAACTATACAGTTTTTCTTTTCTTCAGTAAAATTTTCTGTTAAATCTTAAAACCCAAAACTTCGATAACATCGCTTGGTGAACTTTCTTTTAATACAACTATGAAACTATTTCTGGGTAAACCAAGCAACACAAGCATTTAAACAATGACAAAAAAAATATTCTAATAGATGCCTACCTTCAATTGATTCCAAACTCAGATTCTTCAAGGGAAGTTGAGATCTTGTACGCTTCGAAATCAATTCTTCTCCAGTATCAGCCTAGGACTCAAAGAAAATTCAACATGAACACTAAGGTCTTAGGGCACCGTTTTGTAGAGTATGGTTTTGCGTTTTAAAGGACAAAAAATAACGATTAAAAGAGGCAAGCACACTTGCAATTAATGGACTTTGTACCAGGTCTTTGAGAAAAGGAATACATTTCACTACTTGGCATGGCTTGGCATCTAAAGGAAAACAACATGCAAAAGACAACAAAGAAAATACCTTGACAGAATTAGGTGGTGCTCTGGCATTAATGGATATAATGAAACAAGGATACACTCAAGCAAAAATCTTATGGAAAACAATAATCACCAACTTATGATGACAATAGTATGGTATGGTATAGCACAATCAACTTGAATAGGATAAAAATGAACTCTGTCGCTGGTTTCTTAAGCTCTTGTGAAATTTCCTGGATTCATTTTCCTTTCTTTGAATTGTGGAAAAATTGGCGAAGGCGCCTTTTTGTTGCAGTAGCTGGCATTCCAATGTGGAATATCTGGTAAAAAAAAGCCTGGGACTCACTCGATGATGACATGAAGTAAAATAGACTATCTGTTTCATACAATTGCCTTCAAAAGCAAAAACAAGCATACACAACTTTCACCACGAGCCAAGGCAAGACAAAATATCATGACATCCAAAAGCTTTCACATAAACGCCAAATCACAAACATCTGCCTTGGGACGAAAACAGGGCACAGCCCGCTGCTGAGTCACAGACATTGCCCTCGAGTGTTCTTATCGACGAGTGCCTATGTAGTGCAGCGATTAAAACCTCGGAGCATAACCTTCAATAATGCCCATCCTAGACAGATCCTTGATGAGCGTTGCGCTCACGAGGTGCTGACTTGTAAATATTAAAGAATATGGACGAAGGCAACTACAGCACTGACTATACATATATATTAGCTAACATACTATTGTATTAAAATCACAAAGTAAGCTAATGTTTAACAATTAACAATTGTTTTTCAGTTTTTTAAAAACAAATCTTTTTTGTATTTTCCCCTGACTAGTCAAACAGACGCTCCCTAAAATATAGTAGTATCAAATAAACGCTCTCGGCATTTGCTCAAACCATTAAATATTTCAAAAGAAATATTACTTTATTTTTTTCTGGTACACTTGGAATTTTAAATATTTCTTCTTCGTCGTCGTCGTCGTCTTCTTCAATTTTGATTTTTACGATGCCATCTAATATTAAAAACAAAAAGTGGGGGTAAATGAAAAAGAAATTCTTAAACTCAACACAATGTTTTTTTATTATTTTCTAACAAAGATTAAATCTAGTTATAATGGCCAGAGCATTGTAATAATATGAACAAAACTTCCATTTAATGGTTGAAGTTAGCTTTTCATTAATCACCATTTCAATTCAAATATTCATCAATACATGCGTCTCGCATTTATCAAGATAATCTTGTACGTTTCTTCAACATTTCGATTGTTTTCCCTTGTTTCTACAAAATAAATCTCGCCACCTACATACGGTCCAGGGATAGGACACTTTTTTTCAGAACATGAACTGTTCCTAAACACACCAGAACAAAACACTGATGATGACTATCACTAACTTTACTTATCTTCAACACCGAAGCAGCTGCTTTTTACAGATTATGGTACTTCTCAATCTTCTTCTGTTCTTTGGCACATATTGTGTTATGGCCACACAACTTCATTTTCTCCGATTCTACCACTATACAACCATCTGTACATTTGGTTCAGTAAGTACCTTCCCTACATCTTCCAATGAATAATACGAGCAAAGGCGACATGTATTATTTTTGCAGTCATTTTGCGCAAGACTCTTGCAGTCACTTACTATGCAGCAAAATCTATTTCCTGTTTATCCACCATCTAAGCCAAACGGTGGCTCTTCAGTCTTATCGACAAGATACCTAAGACATATTTCTTATTAGTCTCTTACCAGCCACTTTCCTTAGGGTGCGGAAATTATTTCTTTGGTATCATCTTTCGATTCTTATACTTACCCTTATTGATAAAATTTTCACTTTATGTCAAAAGCAGGTAGTTTTTTGGGGTTTTGTCCTTTCTGGTTTAGAACCATAAAAGGCATAAAGGAACTGAGAATATGTAACTGTGGAGAATAGAACGTTAAACCAAGAGATAAGAGTTTATCTTGGACTTTAAAACGTTTAAGGACCAAGATGGCGAAACGCACAGAGTTCCACAATCTAGCTGTTTGTTGTAAAACATTGCACTCATAGAAAGAGTTATTGCAACGAGAAGCATAAAACTGCGTCAGTTTGAAGACGCTGAAAAAAAGAAGTCACAGAGGAAGTAAAAAACTGAGCTGGCACCGGCAAGGTGTGGTCATAAAAACACTTTTGATGACAATGCCAGAAGAAAAGACTAAGACAAAGCACATTTTGTCGATGAGGCAAAGGTGAAAGTGCAATGAAAGTTTGGATGCCAGACTTATAAAAAAAAAAAATAGCCTCAGGTGTAAGGTATTCTCTAGTGTAGTACAATATACTAATGTTTTCAGAAGCAGACTTTGCAATACATTGAATATAAGAACCCAAAGAAATATCAGGACAAAACGGCAAACCAAGCAAGCTCGTTGATGACCAATCTTCAAGAGGAAAAGCAACCTCACTAAGGTAAATATCAAAATGATTGTCCATAAATATTGACTAGATTAGGACTCAGCTCTCTACTGAACGAAATCAACTGCGTTTTTGACGCTTTGAAAGAAACCATTACTCCCGTTTCCATTTCCAGTTAGCCTGAAGGTCAGGCTCCAAATCTTCAGTACGTTTGACTTGTTCCTGTACAAAGTAGTGTCATCCGTGTAGGTGTTAATGAACTGAAACAAGTAATCGGGGAGATCACTGATATAAAGAAGGAAAAGGATTTGACCAAGAATAGAATCTTGAGGAAGGCCAGCATCACTGGAACACTTAGCTTAGCTGATGAAATTTCACGTAGTGGGGCAAGCATTTTACTATCTGATAGCAAGACTAATGATACCAAAAAAAGTTACAAAAATTCAATAACCAGATGGTTTATGAAGCACGCTAACGCGCAATACGTTATCAAATGTCTTGGAAACAATTAGAGCAAAAGAAAGTTCTTCACCAGACGTATCCGTAAACCTATAGATCTGCTAAATCCGTACAGAATATTACGAAAGAGACCCAGGCTTTGCAAAAACTCCACCAACAGATTGTTGTTATTTCGTTTAAAGAGTTTGCTAATGGCAGAAAGAAGACTTACAGGCTAATATTTGCCAGGATCAAATGGACCATATGCATTCTGCACCCAAGATATGTAAGATCCATCAGGTTGAAACTGAATATAAAAGTGACTCCCATGAGGAATGGCAAATGAGCCATGAGCATTGAACCATGGAGAAGAATGAGGCTTAACTTTGTAACAACAGCTAGGTACGATTGTTTCAAATTTAGTTGCAACATAAGAAGTCGATCTGCTAACGACTGAATCCAAACAAATCTCACCAAGAAATTGATCACATTCATTCCAGTTAGCCTGACTAAATCAATCTCATCATAATGTGGCTTTTTAACAAGATTTGAAACAGTTTCTTTAGCCTTAACAGTGACAACGACGTGATCAGAAGATACGAAAGAAAGTAAAGATAAGCTGTACAATACTCAGAAATATAAGTCAAAAGAGATCTGGGTGAGAAGCTCCTCCTGAATCTGAGCCAATAAATCTTGTAGGAAGACCAGCAAGCGGTAAACGATCATAAGCTACAATTAAGTTATAGTTAACTTCTCCGTTTGTGTCATTTTTGACAGAATGAGTCAACCAAGGCATGTAATGAGCATTGAAAACAACAAAGACAAAGATATTAACAGTGTGTTGCTTGTTCAAGGCCTTATAAGCGGACTCTGATACTGTTTCAATAGCTGAGCAAGAATCAGAGGAGAGAGATCAACACAAGAAAAACAGAAAACAAATTGTCAAAAAAGAGACAACCTAAAGCACATGAAAGACATATGTTTAGATTCAAGTTCTTATATTCTTAATAGCTGGAAGATCGTTTTAAGCATAATAGCAAGACCATTAAAGTGAGTTGTAGAGTCTAGTCGAAACAAGGGTAAATTGCCGTAAACATGAAGATCCCAGTTTAGGGTCTGCTTGGTCCTAGGGGCCATTTATTTGATTGAAATGGTCATAAAATTTGGGAAGCCAAATATATTTTGGAAACCATCGCCTGGACACATGACCATCAGTGTGCCCAATAACCGATTCCCAAGGTCATCAGAGTCGTGTTAAAGGGAAAGACCGCCGTTTCTGTCTAGTACCCTTAGCGCTAAAAGAGAGGAGTGGCGATGAGGTAACACTTCCAGAAGTGTCTTTATCGACTTACCATCTCAAGCAAGGTTGCAAACAAGAACATAAGATGGCTTCCTCCCGAAGAGACAGACTTAGCCACGCAAGATGCCAACTTGGTATTTCAAGATCTCGGGGTCTTACCTTCTTCCAAGGTTGCTGCTCTCAGCCTTTATACATGACAACTGGGAACTGTCTTCTGCATAAAACTATGCATACATGACTGGGACCTTACAGTTTTATCATTCAAGTTCACCCCTTTGTTGACATTGTAATTTCTGCCTATTTTTACTTTAAGTGTGAATTGTCGTTTTTATCATCCAAGTCTTTCCGACTCTTTTAAAGTTTTTCATAAAATTATTTCCTGAAGGACTCAAGAAACAAAATCTTATATTTAAGAAAATGCTAAGCAATGCTCATTACTGAGTTGCGATTTGACTAATCATCCTACACAGCACTACATGGGCAGGAAGTTTTGAACTTTAATGAAACGCTTTCTCATGCCTGCAAGAAATGTCTGAGGTTACTTCTGATAAATTTCAAAAAAGCCTTTGGAAATATATTATTATCGTCCTTCGTTTCATGCATCTCTTCCATCATCTTATGTAGTCGGAACAAGGGTCATAACAAACATTCTTTTTAACTGTAACACGTGGTCATTATTCGTAGTATATCCTATGGTGCCAATGTATAAAAAACACCTCATTGAACAATAACTTTCTATACTTTACCTCCTGGAAAGCCACTTTTTCCAATGCTATCTTCCACCTCATTAAGAAAACTTCCAGGCGGTGATTGAAAATCACTGCAAATGGAAGATACACAATAAAAATAATAAGCCATGGTTGGGTAAGTAAACAGTAAACTTTGCAAATTTAACTTTCTCCTGAAATGATATTAGTAAAAATGACAGTGATCGTTTTGTACCCTCCTCGATGTTCTTAAATAAGTCACTTTTTAGCAGAATATGTATTTGTAAGAAGCAACATAATAATCTATGTCATAAAATACCATTACCAAAAGTAAATAAAATACAATGTAACATAATTAATATAATATAACATAATATAATATAATCTAAACTAATCTAATCTAATCTAATATAATATAATATAATATAATATAATATAATATAATATAATATAATATAATATAATATAATATAATATAATATAATAACATATAATATATATATAAATATAATATGGTATAGACTCACCTCGCACTTGCAAGACTATCCTCATAAAATGTCTATAAAATGGAAATGAGAAACGTTATATCAATTAACAATGACCAAAAATTGAATTCATATTAAAGATGAATATACATTTTGTATTGTGTGACCATTTCATGATATAAATATACTGCAATAGTAAACTTTGCCAACACGGAGGGTAAGGGGACCTTTACTCTTTCCAAACAAAATGAAGAATTTAGAATAGCTAAGCTTAAGACAAAGAGGTTAACTCTTATCTCTGACTTAATCTTGTCACTTTTTTTTGTTTATTTCTTTTTTGTTCTTTCATATCTTTACAGTTCCACACACCTAGTGGCATTATGCCCTGTATGGTTCTTAACCTTTAAAAAAAGAAGCTAATCTACAAAACTATGAGATCTAATTTCTTTCTAGCATAAAAAAATTCATCCATTTACAATACATTATGAAATATTACATGAAATGAAGTGTAGATATAAAGAGTAGGGGGCTGGTTATATTATGGGGAGGGCAGGATTACTCTTGATTAGCAAGGGTATTAATGTGGAGTAACCATATGAATTATCCAAATAAAACGTGGCAATAATGACAAGGGAAGTGACGACAGCAGTGACACTAGCAGAGACACTAGCAGTGACACAAGCAGTGATACTAGCAGTGACACTGGCAGAGACACTATCAGTGACACTGGCAGAGACACTAGCAGTGACACTGGCAGAGACACTAGCAGTGACACTAGCAGTGACACTGGCAGAGACGCTAGCAGTGAGACTAGCAATGAGACTAGCAGTGAGACTAGCAGTGACACTGGCAGAGACACTAGCAGAGATGCTAGCAGTGACATAAGCAATGATACTAGCAGTGACACTGGCAGGGACACTAGCAGTGACACTGACAGGGACACTAGCAGTGACACAAGCAGTGATACTAGCAGGGACACTGGCAGGGACACTAGCAGTGACACACTAGCAGTGACACACTAGCAGTGACACAAGCAGTGACACTACAATAAAATTAATTTAATGGGCCTATACAATAACTACACATTATACTAACATGCTTACTACATGCTAAGCCAATAGGTATTCCAATAAGAGTCCTTAAACCTATTGCAGTAGCTCTTTGCTTAAAAGTTTAAACCATGTTGGTTTTTACTGTATTTTATTGGTTCCATGTTTGTTTGTTTCTTTTTTTAATAACTACCTTGAGGCTAAAATCTAGTGCTAAGCCAGGTTTTAAAATTCTCATTATACATTCATCATATATATCCAATTATATTCATTAGTACTGCCACTGTTCAAGTAATAATAAAATAATATAATAAAATAATAATAAAAAATAATAAAATAATTACCACAAAAATTACCTCTGTATCAACTTCAGGTGTGTACTCCTGATCATCAGAATCTTCTGAGAGTTCCATGTCTACAAACTAGAAAAACAGAAAAATTATTCCATGTTTTTGGAGGCAGATGCAGCGTTAGGGCATTGGAATGACAGCCAGAACCTTTGGATGTGAGCTTCCAAATACTTGTCTTTTCTTTCAAACATACATTCTGTACAAAAGCATATGTCATATTTTTCTTCTGTTTTCTGATTTGGTTAGAAAGCTACAATGTCCTTTTCAGTGGTGGTTGTTGTATCACTGAGCCTTGCAATAGAGCCCACGTGACAGTAAATTTAGGTGTAACCAAACACAATGATTTTTTCTCTCATTACCAATTATAAAGGCAATGTAAAACAGTGGTAGTGATGGTGAATGGGGGTTATGATGGAGGATGGGGGGTTATGATGGAGGATGGTGGGATAGGTTGGGTCACATGTAACAGGATTTAATATTATTTTCTGATAATTGATCCACAACAGCACTAAGCTCCTGTATTAGTCACCTGTCTTGGCTAAATGACAGTTCAATACCAAGGTCTCCGGAACAAGACTTTTTCATCTGATACATACCAATCCTTGCCTTCAATAATAAACAATTTTGACAATTTCAAACTACAGAAACACATGAAATCTTATGGATAGAGGATACTGTTATCATTTTATGTACAACTCTTAAATTTACAATGAATGCTTTTCTTTTTCCAGAGAGAGAAGAACATCATGTCATTTAACTTTTGTTTTTTCAATCATTTTTATGTAGTAATTTACTTGATATGACAATTATATTGTTCTGGTTACAATCTTCAAGAATAAATCAAAATTTACAGTCCACCAGAAACTTTCAAAATATTTTCATAATTTTATTACCACTTTCTGTTTGCTAACTATACTTCATTTATTTGAAACCAATGGCTCTTCTTGTAACTGTAGGATGATGAATGGCCACAAGGTCTTCCAAAGTATGATTAAAATACAAAAAGTAAGGTGGTCAAAGTTTTTCTATTTTATCTTCATCAGAATTTCCAAGTAATAACAATGATAAGAAGCAAGTCATCAGTGGCTTAGGAGTTCAAGACTGAAGGTAGAGACAGAAGGTTTCATCACTGCAGAAAAAGAAAGAGTATTTTTACCAGGAATTACCAAGCCAACATTCTGAAAAATGGTGTAGGCCCACTTTGTTGATTTTTTTTACCAATCTACCAAAACTGTTGACCACTATGTGTGTGACTGTGCCTATGTACTGTTGGCAGTAAACTGGTTGCTCAATTGCCTTTGGCTTGGATCTATACGAAACTTGTTTGGTTGTTCTCTACAAAGAATGTTGGAACACCGTGTATTTGGCTCATTTACCTTTTCCAGTGGTCCTTCTTTGACATATCAATCGATGGCGGCTTTTTCCTTTCCCCATTTGTTCAATCGTACCCTGTGAAGTGGCATCTGCACCAGTGCAACATCACTTTTGACTTTGAATGAAACTAGTGGCTGGAGGCTGCCAGCCTCTGTGAAAATATCCTGGTAGTCCTGCATTACTGCCTCCTTTAGTGGTCAACTCATGTTCATTGATGTTTTGGTGTTGCTGTCTGTTGTACTGCTCAGGGTTTTTTTGCTTTTGCAGAGAATAAAGGTCATCAGGATTAATGGTAATGACTCATTTTTACACAGTTCTTGCCTGATAGGGGAGCTGGCTTGCCAGTCATGTCTTTTGGGTGTAAGACTTGAAAATGAGATAGCGGTATTTCTAGTGGTGATTTATCCAATGGTCTTGATTGGTTGGCTGTCTCCATAAGGAAAAAGTGGATGGCATGACTTCTCAAGATGTATGTCAAGGAAATGGTTTTGGATGGTATCATATGATATGGTGTTGGATGTTGCTGCTGAATCAATCTGGAATTTTAGATTTGTGAAAAGTCTCCCTGCTGAAGAGCATGGTGGTTTTGAAAATAATTTGTCACCTGTTGTTTGCTTGTGATGTCTGGTCAATCCACTGCATGTAATGTGCTACTGTATATGGGTTCTTCATCAGTGTAGTATAGTGGTTGTTTGACATTTGGATGTGATTCTGGTGGCCGTGCCTCTGCTTGGTCAGCTGTTTGCACTGCATGAACTGGTTATTTTGCTAAACAAGAGATGCCATTTTGTTGTGTACTAAAACATGTTACCAGACTGCTTTGACCAGCAAATATAAACATTAAAACAAAACATAATGGTGGACAAACAATGAATGCAAGACTATGAGCATCAACCTCTACCAGCTGCTGAAGGTAACAATGTTACCTTACTGTGGTATTTCCCTGTGCATGCAGATAGAGCCATCCAAGCAAATCAACCTGACATCATTATAAAGGATCACACCAATAACACATGTCTACTAATTGATATAAGCATTCTTAGTGATATGAACATTGCAGTTAAAGAATTTGAAAAGTTAGGCCCTTAAAACTACAACAATACTAATTATTGTTGGAGCATCGGGATTGGTTAAAAAGAGAAGTTCAAAAAATAGCCTTTACTCTTACTAATCCCATTCTACAAGACTCTCTCCATTTGAACAAATGCATATTTCTTATACTCATAAATTCTTGTAATTGTTGTTATTGTTCATGTTTAACTATTCTACCCTTATTAAAAAATTAATAATACTATTACTAAGAATAATCATAAATACCCTTTGGCATACATTACAGCATGGCCTTTTGCACCTATTTATTGTTGTCTTTGTCACCTAATGGGGCATTAACAAATATCCAGTCTGAATTTAACTCTGCAATACCAGACTCGATATTAGTACTAAGATATCCTTCTATGTAGTGTCAGCTATCAGGCTGTGAGTGGAGAGTGTTGTAGTTATGAGTTGTTGCAGGGCAGCAAATACCTAGGTTGAATTGATGTTGCCATTACATTTTGGTTTTCAATTTTATCTTGCTCTTGTCCCTACAGTACTTGTGCCTGCATTCAACTTACCTGGCTTGTTGCTGGGCCCTGAATGGGTATTTTCACCCATCCATCACTAGATGGTGTGTAACAACTCAATAATAATAACAATAACAATAATAATAATAATATAATTATGATAATTGCAATATGCCCTCCCAGAATGGGATTAAAGTCTTTGGGGCTAAACAGCTTAAAATGATGCTAAAGTTGCAGTGACACAGATGCAAACCACAAAAAAAAGTTACTGAGCAGTGCAAGAATCATAAAAATACATTAAGAATCCTAAGGAGTCTTAACAGAGGTGTTTTATCAGTGTATATGTTACTTAGATAATAATAATTTCATTTATAACAAAAAATAATAATAAAATTTCAACTGTCTGCAATTAAAGAATTTAGGGGGCAGAAAAACAAGTAGAGGTAAAAAAATTGTAGAGGTGTGTGGTTGAGAGAAATATTTGCTAATTTTTTATCTGCTTGGCTAAAAGGCCAACTCAATGAAGGGTCTAAGCATTGATGATAAATCCCAAATAGGTGACAAAAAACAAATACTAATAGGTCACTAATGCTTCAAGGCACTTTTTCTTCTATTTCTATAAATATTATTTTGCTGGGCACAAAATAATATTTACAAAAATATAAAACAAGTCAAACAGATCAGATTTTGTGACCAATATATACTTGAATTATTTAATTAAATTACATTTACAACCCCCCCCCCCACAAATATATAGTATCATTAAAATACTAAATAATTATCAATTTACTAATTTCTCTGCTGCCTCATCAGTTATTTCCTCATCTGTTTGCCTGCATCTTGCACGGGTCATTTTTAGATCCTAGAGAAACAAAAAAAAACAATTCAAAGTTTGAGATAATTCAATAATTTTGTCCAACTACAATACAAGTATGGATTTGAAAGTGGAACATCAACTAGCATGGACAAAGCAATGGGCCAGCTCCTTTGAGGTGGAATTAAGTGTGAGGTGGCAATGTACAGTGGATAACTAAATAAGATAAAATGGTGTAAAACTAATTTGTTAAAAGCATTACATAATGATAATGGTAATGGCTGCATAGCCTGCAAAAAGTTTAGCTTTTATGGGTGTACCAAAGGGTGACAAGATGAACTGAACAGTAAGATGAAAGTTGGTTGTTGTAGATTGAATCAACACTTATACCCATAAAAAACTGGGGAAGAGTGGTCAATACATATCTAAAGTGCATGAGATTATTTGATAAAGTTGTTAATGGTGGAAGTGCCTTGAGTAATGCAACAATAGAATGTGCCTATCTACAAACTTTATCTGATTGCAAACTTTCTAACTTGGCCAGCATGAAAGCAAAAAATTTAAATCAATTGAGTTCAGATACATTTCTTTTCTCCACAGACTATGCTGTATTTCCATTACCACTAGGAAGACCAGAGTTACTTGCCAAGGTCTGGGTGTAAATCCAACAATTCATATTGACAACAGGAAAAAGTTCTTGACAAGTGTAATTTTTGTAAAATATGCATGACCCAGAAGAACAGGTCAACTATTGTTCAGCTAGGCAATCACCATCTATTTTGTATTTACAAGCATATTTACAGATAGGTCATAAAACAATTACGTAGTTCCTTTTCAACACAAATGATGCTGAAAGTAGATTGTGCTGACAAGCTGAAATCAATAGCTGAAAGCAATATAATCATGGGTGTGGCATGCTTATCATTACAACAAGTTCCCTATCACACAATTGTATAGCAAAATTGTTGATTAACTTATTATTGCCATAAAAGACAACTTAGTAGCTTTCACATGCTTAAGGAGAATCCTGAACATTTGATGGATAGTGGAAATAGCAAACAGTACTGTCCTAAAAGGGGTCATATTGTCTAGTATGCCAACATTCATGACACAATACAGGTTACATTGGCTATGACACAGTTACAGATTGAAAGATGGTTGAAATTCTACAGAAATCATGTATGGAGATCTAGTTTGATGGTAAATTTGGTGTTGGCCATCCTTACTGAGATGTCTAGCAGCTATGAAAATAAGTGTGAAAAGATGAAAGGAACAAGACAATTAGAGGGAGTACCACCAAGAAAGAATTCCTGGTGGCCTGCATAAATGGGAAAATGCAGAAAAAACACAAATGCTAACCACGAAAAAGTCCTCCAACTGATCATCAAGAAACTCAGTGCATTTGACCAATATACAGGAAAGGTTTTGATTTCTCAGTCACAGAGGCTACATTACTCATTAACCAAAGTTTGTAATCTCATTCAAATAGAACAAGGCCTACCAATTCCTAAAATCTAAAAAGTGAAAATTTAAATCCTAATTCTTCCATAGTGCAACACATAATAAACTCCCCTCCTCTCCCTTGCTATGCAAACAACTCTGCACACATGCAACATGGTCAAATAATAAAAAATAATACATGGGTAAGTCATTCAATAAATAAATCTTAGTTGACTTAACAGTAACCAATCAAGTGTTTGGGTTCTTTCACTAGATCTAATCATTAAAAAACAGATTAAAAATGCTGAGAAATAGTGGAGTTAAAAAATATCTGCTTTCTTATTTCAAGATGTTACACATTTCAAAAATATGTTTCACTCTTTAAAAGTACATGAAACAATGTGTAAACAAAAAATAGGCAGAAGATATGCTTAAATGTATACAATGTTAAATGTTATCTCCATGTTTGTTATATAGTCATTATATCCTTAGTCTTTTCTCTGAATTATCATTTATGTGCTCTTTGTCAACATTGTGATCAATGGAGTACATCTTGGAGTACATCTAATCAACAGTGGTTGATCAGATGTACTCCAAGAAATACTGCTGTGGAATCCACCACCACTACTACTACTACTACTACTACTACTACTACTACTACTACTACTACTACTACTATTGCAGCCACTACTACTACCACTATTACTACTACTACTATTATTATTACTACTACTACTACTACTATTACTACTACTACTACTATTACTACTAATACTATTACTATTTCTACTATTATTACTATTGCTACTACAACTATTACTACTTTACTACTACTATTACTATTTTACTACTACTATTACTACTACTACTATTATAACTACTACTATTACTACCACTGCTATTACAACTACTACTATTACTACTACTACTACTACTACTACTATTACTGCTACTACTATTACTGCTACTACTATTACTACTACTACTATGACCACCACCACACTATTAGATTCAGTTCAATACAAAAACTACAACTTAACATATTTTACAAAAATAAGTTACAAGTACTTACTGGGACTATGTTAACTTGTTTCTGTGTATCAACTTCACCATCAACTTCACCTGCTGAAGTCTTTGCCAGGGCAATCAGCCGTTTATCAGAGAGGACATACTGGTAAATAAAAAAAGCCATAGAATGATACAACCATAATGTGAGGTAAAAAAATTCTCATGCAAAAAAACACTTTTAGTTCTAACTCTGTGCCGTAACTAAAGACTCTAAGGGTAAGTGTTCCCTTATTTCACAGTATTGATGGAGGAAAAACAAATTCAAAAACCTAATTTCTGTTTATTATTGTAAATTTTATATCCCCCATGACAATGATATGAATAATGTTATTTATCTTAACTGTAAGCTTGTCAGCAGAGAGAACCAATATGACCTTCACACTATTCAAAATGCTCCTCAGAAGTTTTACAACAACCCAATTACTAAGAATCCCCATATTTGTATAGATACTTAAACTTCAACCTGATCAATTACTGGCAATTCTAATAATTGGAAAAATGCAACATAGCATCCCACTGTTGCCTCTAAATAACCATACAATGAAATGCTACTCTTTTTATATTTGCCTGTTATTAATTTAATTTAATTAAGTACAAATACCAACTCTTTCAAGCACAACATCAAAAAAATATTCTTTGAAAAGCTCCAGAAGAAAGAGAACGATATCTACGTGTATTACTAAATATTCTATTTTCTTTACAGTACGGTTATTGATATTGCTTCCATTGGGTAATCGTAGATTGTTATAGATATAGTGCTACTCAATGTCTGTCTCCTGTTATATGTTACATGTCCATTTACGTTACAAGGGGCCATAATGAAAATAAGGTCTTCATGATCTGTATTATGCTACCCCTGCCACCGTTTCTCTAGATTACCGTCCCGGCTGTTTGTTTTGTTCTTTTTTGTTTCTGTTTACTCTTATTTTTTTAACTATTTCGGATAACATCATGTATTAGGTTTTAACATTTACCTTTGAACATTCGTATTTTTTTGCTAGTGGCGAATAAATACATACATACAATTAATATACTGTTCCATGAATTAAATTTTCTAATTTATAAATTGGTTTTAAAAAATGTAAAATTTCAGGTCCAAATCCACCTTTTGGCAATGCTTAAATAATTGGCAATATATAATAAGAAATCGTAACTTATGAGCCTTAAAAAACAAAGCCAATTTCAAAATGTCATTCAAGAACACAATTTTAATATTTAAGAAGGAATCAGATCTGTATGATATATGTCCAAAAATAACAAAACAACTTACGTGTAAAATACTCTTAACATTCTTAACAGTCAGGTTTTTCATTGCAGCATTTTTCTCCAACTGCTCTTCCAATTCTTTCAAAGTCATTCCTTCATCACCTTCTTCACCTTCTGATCTGCTATCTGTTGCACTGTCAGAAGATATCTCTGATGAAGAAGCCTCTCCTTGTTGTTGTTCCACATTTAGTTCTTTTTCCAGTTTCGCTCTTTTTCTAAGCCTTCTTGGAAATTTATTTGAGTCCTTTCTTTTGTTTTTGCTTTTGGTTGTGACAGCCAAGGTCTCTTTCTCCATCTTTTCTTTTTAATAGCAAATTTAAAGTTAATTTACTAAATTAAAACGAAAATAAACAAGCCATGATCGGGACTTAAATGTATTTTGCAGTTCAAAAATAATTGCCGCCAGAAAGTGAAATAATAGAAATCGAAAATTAAGTCTTTTAAAGCAACATATTCAAACCGAGGCTGATATGCAAAACGACAACAATGCTGAAGATGGAAGAACTCTGTCATCTCATGAGCCGTAAGTTTTTTCCAACGAGATACTTCGCCCATCGTCAGCCTGACGATGGGAGGAGTATCTCTCTCGTATCCCCATCGTCAGGCTGACGATGGGCGAAGTATCTCTCGAAACGTAGGTCGGAAAAAACTTACGACTCATGACATGATAAAGCTCTTACATCTATGGCTTCCTCTGAGTCCATAAAGTTCAGAATTTTCAAGATTATTAGAGAGATACATATGGAGAAGTTATTCTTCAGCGCTGCCGACGTATGGAAAGAACTTAGAGCCTGATGATGGCAGAAGTATCTCTCGAAATGTAGTTCGGAAAAAACACGACTCATGACATGATAAAACTCTTACATCTATGGCTTTCTCTGAGTCCATGAAGTTCAGAATTTTCAACAACAATGCTGTCTTAGTTTTTGACAGAGTCTCGTAGAAAGAAAGCCATCAATTCCCCCCATCATTCCTGATGATGATGATGACGATTATTATTATTATTATTTTTTTTTATTATTTGTGGAAGTGACGAATATACATAGCGGGAAATCTGTCCTGCCTTTTCCAGTCTTTATTCTCACATTTATGCCAAATCAAAGTCCCTGTGAAGGGCACCGTCTGAGCCCCAATTGCTGGGGGGGGGGATGACGTTAAAACTAAAAAAAATTCTCACATTTATGATATTACCATAACTGTGAGAAGTGCAGAATCATAATATGTGATGTGAAGCACAACATACACACACACACACATACACAGATGATGCTGCTGGTTATTATTATTATCTTCATTTTGCACAGGCTGTTCTTCTTTTCTCCCGAATAACACCTCTTGGGCGAGCCACAACTGGCAGCCAAGGGCCAAGAGGTTTCTTTCACCTTACATCTCCAATATCCTGGCTGTTCCCAGCAAGGCTGTTTTTTGTACCACCCCAACACCTACTTCAATCTCTAGTTTTCCCATCCATCCATTAAAACCTTTTCTTACGCATCCCATAGCACCTACTACCACTGATACAACTAGCGCTTTTCTCAACGTCCAGAGCCTTATTAATTCCCTCTTCAGGTTTTGGTATTTTTTAACTTTTTCATTTTCTTTGTCATGCACCCTATTCTCTCCTGGAGCCGCAACATCAGTGGTAATGCACGACTTCCTCTTTTTCTCTACCAATACCAAATCAGGTTTGCTAGCCTCAATTACGTTGTCGCACTGGATAGTCATGTCTCACAATAATTTCACTTTCACAAACTCTATCCAGTTTTCAAATTTCTTACAAATACTACCTAGGGAGCAAAGGACTACAGGGATAACGTGAACCTTTTTCATGCCCCAATTTCTTCCAAGCTCTAACTTCCAAGTCGTGATATCTCTTTATCCTTTTCTTTTTCAAATACTTTACTATCAAAGGGACATGCAATATAAATGAGAGTGTAGCGTTTTTCTTTCTTTTTTACAACAACAATATTCTGCCGCCTTGCCTTTATTTTGTTACCACATTGTATATTCATTTCCCCCAAAATTTCCATACATTGTTCTCAACAGATCCTTCTGGACGAAGATAGTGCTACTTTTCTTGTCTCTCGAAACCAAATTTTTCCAATGTATCAATTTTGCCACACTTGCATGATGCATCTTATATTTTTGCTGGGCAACTGTGGTGCATTCACTAATTATATGTTTGACTCTTTCTCCCTTTTCACCACACGTCCTACATAAAGGAGTTTTAGAACTCTTTCCAATGTTGTGTTTGACATAGCTCAGCTTGATTGCTTGTTCTTGTGCAGAGCACAATAGCGCTTCAGTTTGAGCCTTCAAATCGGCATGTACTAGCCATTTCTAGGTATTTTTTTTTGTCAACTTAGTTTGGCAATTGCCTAACAAACTGACGATACATCACATTTTCAGTCAATTTGCTATTTATTGTTTTGTCTGTTCTCTTTTTAACTCTATCTTTGATTTGGTGCTTTCCAGATTGGATCCCAGCTCTTTTCACACCCTCGACCAGTTTTATATTAGAGCTCTTTACATATAGCCCAAGGCAATTTTCTTTCCCTTTAACAGACATTTTCTCACCCATCAATTCCCAATCTCTTTCTCTTCTCTTCAGATACAGCAGATATACAACATGCTTATATCACTTTTAGGATGAAAGGCGCTATATATAGTCATGCTTTTCTTCGTTTTTCTACGTTCTTCAATTTGCTGCTTTTCCATTCAATCACACTTGCTTCTTATCCCACTATAGCAAATGCCCAGGTATTGATTGCATTAACTTTATTCTTCCCATTCAGTTTTGATTTAACGATCAACCTTCTCGTGTATTTTTTGATAATTTTTCTTTTTCATTTCATTTTCCTTGATATTTTCCAATTCTAGTATTGAGAGATATGGACAGCCTTTGTAATCTACCTCTTTTACCGTCACCTGATATGGAAGGTACATTCCATCGAATTATAATTTTCCTCGTTTGAGAACAGAAACCGTGTTTACAAGAGAATCAATTTGATTTTCACTTTTATCAAAGAGTTTAAGATCATCCATAAAGAGAAGGTGATTGAAGTTGAATTCCTTTTCTCCCCACTTATAAAACGCACTAAAGTTTCTAAGCAGAAGAGTAAGAGGTATCATACTTATAATGGATAATAAGAAAGAACGACCAGCTCATTGATAGATTTACACCTACATCTACTATTTACATCTACATCACATAGTTCCTCTCCATTAGAAGTGAGTAAGACATTCCACTGTTTCTTCCTTCTTTCTAGAAGCTGGCGAACATTTTAGCTATGCCTAACATTTCCAGACATTCGTTTATACAGCTATGTGGGATAAAGTCATAAACCATTTTACAATCAATCCACGCCATAGCTAGATTCGTATGCCTCTTCTTGGAATATTTTAAAACAGTTTCCCAATTAACAATTGATTTTTAGTCCCATGACTACCCTTTTTACACCCTTCCTTGTCCTCAGGAAACATAATTTCGTTATCTAAGTACATGTAAACATAAACAGCTATTATTGTCGTCAACAACTTTTAGATAAATGGAAGGCACGTAATAGGACGAAAGTTGTCAATAACTTTTCTCCTTTTTATGGTCTTTTTGGGACAAAACAGTCCTTCCATTTGTCATCCAGGTGGGTAATTCAGCCGCTTCTTCCAAAATATCAGACATTCGTTTGGCTATTGTTTCTTGCAGGTTATTGATATTTTTTGTCCAGCAGCCCCACACACCATTTTTTCCTGGTGTTTTCCAGTTTGGCATTGCTTTGTTTTGATTTTTCACTGTATCTTTATTGATCGTTATCTTGTCTTGCTTATGCCTGATATCGATCTCATTTTATATTATTAAGCCACTCAGCCTGTTTGTTGTGATTGTTTTGAAGACTCCATATGCTGCTCCGGAATTTCTTACTTCCTTCTCTATCAGGAGTTTCACCTCATCTTCCTTATTTTCCATTCACTTTATTATAAACCTTTTGATCAACAGAGTACAATCCGTTGATCTTGTATTGATTGATTCTTTTTTCTTAATGGGTGATTTTTCCACTTTTAGCTTACATTCTCTGATGTCCTTGGCTCTTTCTTCTTCCCAAGACGTTTACTCCCTTCCTTAGTCTTTTAATAAAATTTTCTATTAGGCCATACCACCATGTTTCTCGTATTTTATCCTTAACAGCTTTCTTCACCCCCATTTGGTCCGCTGCCCAAATGCTCACAGATCTAATAAGATTTATTAGTTTCTGTAAAATTCCTTGTATGGATATATTTCATCATTGCATTGGCTTTAACTGTTAAGCTATCACGAAAACTGTTATTAAACTTTTTGAATGGGATACCACCAGTATTTTTGTCCTTAACCATTATTTCTCGCAGCTTATCAATTATGGTTTATGCTTCTTGATCGGGTACGAACTTGTCAACCTAAAAAAGGGATTTCGTCTATAATTTTAGTAGTTTCAATATTTCTGTCGTTCGTCATATCGTTCTGTGGTGTAAGGTCATCAATAGTTATTTCATTTATGGTAAGATCTGTAATAACTTAATCACCGTTGACCACTTTCAATTCCTTATTTCCTTTTGTATATTTTCGAGCTGAAGTTCAGAAAGCCAGCCATTCTTCCTTATAACCTTTGCCTGACCACATAGTCGTTGTTCAATCACTTCAATTTCTAAGACACCACGCTCTCTTTATTCCCTGAATATCCACTATCTGTAGCCTCTAACAGGTCTACCACTATCATCAAAAGGTTTGCTTCGATAGAACCATTCCGCTTTTACCTTGTTTACTTCTTTTGGACAATTTGTTCGAGCAGTAGTATGATGACGACCGGGCCTATGCTGCCGAGCGAGGCATCTTCATATGCTGTTCCAGTGTCATTTACGTCATTATTTGAAAACATTGTTCAAAAATTTTCATTCTTAGGAGGGTTAGTGTTGATGAGGTGCCACTACAACCAGTAATTTTTTCCAAACACCATCTCTAGGAAGATTACTGATCATACCAGAAGACCTCTACCTAGCCATAAGACAAAGGGTAAACCAACCAGACGTCAATTTGGTATTTCAAAACTCGGAATTTGGTTTTTATTCAGAGTTTTCCTTTTCCCAGGTGGACTGCCAACCAAGGCTAGTGAGGTTCACCTTATTTACTTTGCCAGAAAATTGAGCCCATATATATTTGACAAGCATATTTAGGAACACAATTTTAACAAAGTTTAAACACAATTTATGTACATACAAAGAAGCAATTTTGTCTATTACGTCTAAACACCATACCACATGAATTTCAAATCATCTACCTGTTATATGATCACAAAAGTCAAAAATCCAAGATGAAATCTGGCCATTTAGGAAAAATTGAGATCAAAATTTAAATAAAATAGAATTGTTTAAATTATGCGAGTACCTGTATCAATCGTGTGCTCAAAGCCGTTAGTGTAGGTAATACTGAAGTCTCCCTGAAGTATGATTTTTTTCAAAAGATTTCTTGCCATAGAAAATTTTATTAGAGTCGAGTTCGTACTCAACTCTTTGTTTCCATTTCAATCCACCCTTTATAAAAATAGGTATATGTAGGTAATAATAGGTAATTTATTGGGACAAATTCATAACCTTTGATTTAGTAAAGGCTGTTGTTATTAGTATTTATATCGACGTGAGTTTCAGAACAAGCAGTAATGTCAATTTGTTTGTGTGCATTAAATAATTGCTGTATTGATGGTAAATTGCACGGGAAACCTTGAGCATTTAAATGAACCAACTTTTCCTTTTCTGCTTAAGAAAATAGTTTAAATTTCTTTTTCTGTGATGTAGTGACGACACGCATTCCTATCTTAAGGTAGTTTCTCCACACATAAGCTATTTTGCCGCTTTTCTTGAGTTAAAGGAAGTAGCAGAATCAAATGTAAACGAGAGCTAATGTAACAAGAGAGTTTGTGCAAAATTTACTGGCCTTAAAATTACAATCTTTTCAAAGTCATAGTAGAGAGGAATGGGAAAAGGAGTAAGAAATTTCACAACTCTCTATCTCCCCCTGTCCTGCCTCTCTCTTTTTCTTCCTTTCCTACGATGTCCCTCTGTATGTGTCCCTTTGTATGTGATTGTCTCTCTCTACTACTTACTCTACCTCCGGTCTGTTTACACGGCATCTTGACTTTTAATATTCTTACCAGATCTCTTTATTTCTTTTTTTCTTTTTTCAGCACTTGTTCCATTGTTCAGACTACCCTTGTAAGGTGTAAGTTGCATTAGTTTGTCCCTTCTCACCACTTCACTTCTTGACAGATTTACACTTTGAAACCTTCCTTTTCTAATAATCTACCCAAAAAATCTTAGCTGTTTCTGTTGGGTTCCACAGAGCATTTTTCTACTTTTCGTAAAACTCTTTTAATTTGTAGTTGCTATGTCCAGGATACCCTCAACATTACGTTGTACAACCTTATACTCTTTGATGGCTGTATTGTACAATACTGCCATGTGAGAGGATGGATTTCACTTCAACACTCACTTTTTTATCTGCATTGGCAGGGTACGATATCTGAAGGTATGAATGTATATAATAAATACATGTATTGACGACAATTCTTTTGCTTTGATTATATTAACCTAAGTCCTTAAATTTTATGTAGGCATGTTTTGGGGCTGTTAATCTAAGACGCTTTTGGAAGGTGTTATCCTCATGGATTCAGAATACGAAGCAACTAAGCTTTCCTTGGCATATCCCAAACTAATTCTACTTGTTCCTAATACCACACTTCAACAGTACTTTAAGCTCTACCTTCCTTAACTCCTCAAGTCTTGTGCAGGAGATTGGACAGCAAGATGTTGCAAGTAGACTCTATACTCGGATAAAACTTGAACGATTTGGTCGGATATCTGACGTGGTTTCAAATCTGCCTAAAAAGTAGCATGCAAGATTCTCACAGGCCTTGATCTTTTCCTCTTTTCAGCTACAGGCCATCAATACAAGGTGTAATAAGCCAGTCTTCCAAGTGGTAGCCACAGAGCATGACCTTCATGTTTCCACTCTCTGTCTCTTCAAAAATTTTTATCCAAATTATTTAAAATTCCTTCGTTTGTTATTGTTTTGACTCCTAGAATCCTCCTGGAATTCCGTTAATTAAAAGATTACAACTATTGCTTTATTTTCTTTGTGCTTTGCATGTTTTACTGGGATAAAAGCCGGTGGAGATTTATATCGCCAAGTACAACTGGATCTTAATCTAAGGCTTTATTAAAACGTCCCTGTCGTAGAGTGGTCAAGAGACTGGAATCAAAATTGAGCCAAGTGTGTGGGTTGGGTTTGAACCTCAAATTGTTTTGTTTGCATCCGACTTTAAACACTTTTTCGTTTTTTAAAATGTCTTTAGCCTTACCTGTAAGCCTCCTAATCTACTGACAAAGAAAATATATTATATTTGGAAAAAAATGAAAGAGAGAAATTGTTATATTTTATCTTCATATATCCTTTGTTACTCCAAAATAAGATAATTTAGTCTATTTACATAAAATGACCATCCATTTTGTTTTATTGCACCATTCTGGTGTTTAACTACTTCTTACTTTAAAAATTACCATGTGACAGTACCAGGAAGAAGGCTATAATCGAAACTATCACTACAATCCTTGCTGTTACTTTGAGTTAAGAATAGCATTAAGGAATTTTCCGCAAGTCCTTCACTAACTCCATCGAAATTTCTTCCAGTAGTTCTAATCCATCTTGATTTCTCAATTTCTTTTTCCTTTTCTTCATACACTTGCTCATAACGATCTTCGTAGATTGTTGTGTGACTGCTCCTGTAAGTAAAACTTGACACTCGACTTTCTTTGGGAAATGGGTTATTCAATTCAGGGAAGCTAATTAAGCAATTTAAATTCGCTTCGTCAATGAGCATAATAACCGCGTCTGATTCTTCTGGGTCGTTTTTCACTTGCTCACATGGTAAATCCTTTTTTGAAGGACTGCAAGGGATTCCCGCTTTTAATAACTCGTCACTTCCTTTCTTCTCCATAACTGATTTAGCACTAGCTTCTTCCTGAAGTTGAATTTTTTTCACCGTTGTCTGCCTCCTCAGGGGCATAACGGTTTTATAAAAATTCCAAGACTCTATTGGAGGCATAGGCTTACTGCTCTTTTTGACCGCTTCTTCTGGTTTTGTGCAAGAGCCTACGTCCTCAAATGCAACTTTTGGAGTTGGATGAGAATTCTCAGGCTCGATTTCCATGTTACTGATAGGTCAAGTTTTTCTTGTATGATGAAATTGATAAAAAATAATGAACGGCAAAAGTTTAAGAAATACATTTTTTAATTAATTAAACGTCAAATTTAATGCTTGTGACGTCACATCATGCAAATTATTCTTTAGCTGATTCGTGCGTACTGCATCATCGCTAATGCACGTGGATGGATTTAAACTTCGTGAGGTCCTATACCCTGACCGGCTGTGAAAGCCCCATTTCACAACTGTTTATAAAGAATAATGCTATGTAACAAATCAGGTTCCCAAAAGCTCCGACACAAAACAAATCCACATGTAGTTTACTGGAGCCGGGAGGATGGTTTTCAAAGAACTGTAAAAAGATATGCTAAATTAAGAAAAGTTAGAGGAAAAGGATGAAAAAAATAAAAATTTCTGAAAATCTGTAGGCATGTACAATTAAAATACATGAAGTATCAATTAAAGGCACTTTAGGTTATATTTTTATGCATAAAGGAATTTCCACACAAACAGTTATATTTTGGGGGAGGTTTCTCATGATCAAGATCCATACGAGGTATAAAAGTCAAAAAGTGTATGAAACTGTAAAGGAAGAATAGTAAAAAGTAGTAGAGTTGATCTTTGACTTTAAAAAATTCGAGTCAGACGATAAATGTCTAATGAATATGGGAACAATGTAATTCTCCATGTCAGGATTATGTCATTTTCAATTTTGCTTGGTTCTTTATAGTAATACTTATATGATACAGATTTCTGATGTTATTCAATTGAAATGACGTCGTATCACAAAATTTTCAACTGATGTATAGGCTCTACAATTGCTTGTGTTTTTTTTTCAACGGGACTTGATGTTGTTCTGCGGCCTTGTAAAATACGAGGGAAAGGCTACTGGCCTCCTACCTGGTTTCGTTACTACCGAGGTAGCAAAATCACAAACATCAGTTTTAACAACAAATGAAATATTTTCATCAATCGCTTGCATTGCCGCATCAGCCAATGCTTTTTTTAAATCTTCAAAAGCCTTTTGTTGTTCTGTGTTGATTGAAATGTTGCCATCATATTAAGAGTGCGAATTTTATCTTAAAATTGATGAATCCATTTTGCATAGTTAGAAAACATCCGTATCTCTCGTTTGAACGATTTTTGAACGGTAAGGGTTTTCTGGAACTGGCAAATTCAGTAGAGGTGAGAGACGGTCAGGGTCTGGTTTAAAGGAATTTTTACAAATGCCATAACCTAGAAAATTTATGGTTTCTGTAAGTAAGTCACTGTCTATAAATGGAAATGTGTCCATGAGCTTATTAGCTGTAACAAAATTATCTATTTTTCGATGAAAAGAAGCCGTTCCTTTGGTGACTCCCGAACACATACGGGCAAAATTCCACAGTTTAACATCGACTTTGAAAGCAGTGTAAGCTTAATCTTTCTCTGATAAATGGGTTTGATGATATTAGAATGGGGAAATCAATGGTGCAGAAAACTTTGTATTTAGCTATAGAATTTACCATTTTGTCTATGTTAGGTAATAGGTATGCATCTAATTGAGTATGTTTATTGATAATATAGGCAAAACCAACCACTTTTGTGTGCTTAGTTTTCTCATGTACCACAAGAACATGGGCTTTCCAAGGGGAATTGCTTGGCTCAATGAATTTTAGTTCAGCTAATCTCCTGACTTCTTCTTTCATGACACCTCTATGATTTTTTGAGCACTTCGATTTAGCTGCAATCTGTTTGGCGAAGAGTGGTGAGGTGTGAAATAGTTGACGTGGTTCAGTTTTCAATGTAGGAAATGGAGCACAATGAAGAGGCGCTTTTTCTCCTCCAAATGTGATGGCAACACTTTCATGTTGCTCTTGAAAATCAGTGCCCAGGATGATATCAGTGCATGATTCGCTAAATACGTGAAGTTTGACCACAACATAACGTTAATGTTCTAACTAAGTGACTAAAGAATATTCAACTTACCGAGCAGAAAGAGCCATACCAACATTAACGCGAACAGGAATCATTTTCTTTTCTTGCCTGTGTTGCACTAAAGACGTAGAGTCACTATTAGAGGTTTTGATTTGCAAGTATCATTTAGAAAAACGGTAGACGAAACACAAAAAGGAGAATTACTGTGGCACTGTAATAATTAGCATTATTTAATGGTATCGCTGCTGATGCTCCTAATTATCGACACAATTTCTCTTTGTCCCACTTTTTAAAAATCTGACATATAGCAACCCTTGCTAGTCGTCTGCTTCTAGGAAGTCGTAAATTAAAACAAAATCAGCAATTTTGGGAGCCTTGTTTTTGTTTTAAGTTTATCGCTTTTGAATAATCATCATCAATAATTGTCAAATTCTCTTTCTGTGTTTAAACTCTGCTGCATCAACAAGGACTTTGCTGAAGATACATATTTGAACTTTGTTGTGCAATATCCAATGGACGACCTTAATCAAAGGCTATTTGTAAATCGAGGAATTTATTTTCTAACAAATTCTGTATTAAAATCAATTAGTAGAAGCATTTCTAATAATTTCCGAATTATTTTGTTTTGGTGATACAGTAATGAAATCACAATTTTTGGCTAACATTTTGAGTTCGTAAAAATACTGACCTAATGTTTCTCGAACCTTTTGTTTTTTGGTGGATCATATTTGCCTAGCAAGTACATTCTTTGGCTTTTTAAAATTTAGTTTAAACGTCATTTTTGCCATATTACCCTATTAGGTGCAATTCTCATCAATTGTTTTTCACTTTGTGGCTCATTAATCTGCTTTATTGGTCCCTTGACTGAGTTTACTGGCACCAGCTTAATGCTATTATTTCTACTATTTAAATGACCATGAAAGTACTCTTGCTATCTTTCTTTCATCTTGCTATCCTGTGAAAGAATAAAATCTTTCTGATATTTGACAAAGATCATCTGGTCAATGTCCACAGCTCTCCGTCTTCGTGTTTATGTAAGCTTAAAGGAAACTGTTGATTCATTCTTTACTAGATCACTACAAAAATATTCAAAATATATTTGGTTTTTTTTTTACACTTTCTTATCAAGCCCTTTTCTGGTCTTCTTTATTGATTTACTAGTCTCCATTGGTTTTCTTTCTTTATCAGGATCTAAAAGCAGTTTTTTTCTCCTTTCAAATCTGGATTCCACTGCCATGATTCATTTTTTAAATATTTTCCATTTGCTATTTTACCGAGTGCTTCTTTCCCAGTTGCCATTTGGTAGCTGCTGTTTCAGTTAAGGTTATCTTCTCAATCTCTGTCATTAACATATTGTGTTGTAGTGTTTAAAATTCTTCCCACTCTTCCAATTTCCACCATCTAATGTATGGAAATCTCTTCCTTCTAAACAGCTTTTACTTTGTTATTGAGTTGTGCTATCAGTAGTTTATGCTGGAGTGATATACTTCACCATGGTATTGTCTTACAATTTGTGACTTTTCCCAAGGCTTCTCTTCCCGTAACAGTAAAGTCAAGCACAGAGCTGTTGCATAGTTATACTGCGGCAAGTTTGTGGGCTAACATATTCGATAGTCAATATTTGTCTAATTGATTGTATGTTTTAGAAGGATATCTCTAAGAATTAATTCATGGAAAATGTGATCTGATAAACCTGAAAAGGAGATAACCTCTGGTGTTTGAACTCAGTGAATTACCATTCAGCTGAAGATTTTTAATAAATAATTTTGTTGATGTAAAGAAGCCGGCTCCATATTAAAGCCATTTAATTTATTTTTTGTCTTTAGGAATAGCAGAGTACTTGTATATCATCAATGTCATCATCATATCATAGCCGTTATAAAGTTACAACTGTATGTTCCTCGCTAAATTTTTCCAACATTGTTTATTTTGCGGTGTATAGAGGTAATGCGAGAGGTAATATCTCTGTGCCATACCAGCAGCTATTTATATCGAGATACGTGCAGATATTATAGTACCTTGTGTCTCTACATTATCTTTTAGTCTCATTTAAAACTTCAAGTAAAGCGCGACTTTGACTCAGCTCTTAAGCTAAATTAAGGTGGTATGGTCAGACGTGTGTCTCCTAAGTGCATGAAGACTGGAATAGAGTACGTGCCTAAAGAACTTATTACAGGGCAAAAGTTCAATACGCATGACAGTCAGATGGTTGGACTCATAAAAGTACACTTTGAGGAAAGCAGCTTGTATATAAAGATGTGTTAATAATTAAATTCAACAACAATCTTTTAATGCTAGCATCATCATCAACTCAAATCCATGCAGAGGAAGAAATGGAACAATTTTGTGATAATAAATATAAAGTAATGGAATAAACCAAAACTGAAAAAGTAAGAATAAAAATGGGTGACTGAAACGCAAAAGTAGGAAATTTTTAATAAGCATCCAATGACAGCTCAATACAGACTAGGTGACAGGAATGAACTTGGATCAAAGAGTTTAGTACTGTAAATCACTTTATAGCCAAGACAACAACTAAATAGAACGTTATGTACATGGAAGAGTCCTGCTGATCAACGCCGTAACGAAAATGACTACATACTCACAAAATACCTATAGAAATTCCATCAACCAAGTGAAAACATATCAGGGAGTAGGCATTGCGGCTGGCCACATCCCTGAGGCCATTAAGATTAAACTAAAACTTAAAAGATGAAAACGTAAACAGTTTTACGGTCACTTGGCTGTGAACATTTTAAAAGATATAGTAATTAAAAAACGCTTCAGATTTATGTGTGCACAGCACTTTCAGGAGGCTGTGAAATGAGAATGCTCTACAAAAACGTGCAGTGTCGATCCACAAATTGAGTGGGAAATATTTTTAAAAAGTCTGACTGGTGCAGCACAAGAGGTTCTTTCTAAGCGTAAAAGGGACGTAAAACAATTGGAGATGACACAGAAAACTCTTACTATAACGACAAAAAGAAAGTCATCTTCTATATAAGGCGCTAATGTTTGTCTGTGTGTCTATGTGTTCAGGGTTGGCGTCCAAACGGGTGTATCGATCGCAGCCAAACTTAGCAGGAACATGAAGGAACATCAGTGAAGTGACTTTGGCCTACCAAAATTGACGTTATCAAACCGGAAGTGACGTTGTAGGGTCAAATATCCATTTTGAAGACACTTAGCTGACTATAAGAGGCACAGTATTTGTCCAATAGACACCAAACTTGGACGAAACATCCATGGGAACGCAGGAGAAAAAATAGGGACACAGCAAGTGACGTCATGAAACAGGAAGTGGCATTTCTGGACAAGAAGTAGAGCTGTTTCCCTCCCTAGAGACCTCCGATCGCAGCGAAACTTTGCGGGAGGCTATAGCTCGGCCAAAAGGAAGTGACCTTATAAAGCTGGAAGGTGGGCTGTTTTAACATGACAAAGCTCCGATTTCGACAAAACTTGATAAGAGACCATAGCGATGCCTAATAAACACAATGAGAGGACTGAAAAAAGAACCTAAAAAAAGTTATCCAATAGTCGGTACAAAAGCAAACACAAGAGAATACCCGGGTACTCTGCTAGTTTAAATATAAAGAGGTTTAATTTAGTATAAACAGCTCGACAATGTGATCAGATGCAAATGTAGAACAGCTAAAAAAAATTGGTGGAATGAGCAATGTGGCGACATTGAGCAGCTTAAAAGTTAAAACAAAATAAAAGAAAAATATAATTATGTGGAAAGAGGTGACTGGTAATAGATCCAATAAGGGAAAAAGCCAATGTATAAAGAAGAAAGAAAGAAAAATGCTGTTTGAAGGAAGTTAAATAACAGTTAAGTGGGAGAAATAACTTAGTTTGTGCATCACAATTAAACATTGTATAAGAAAACACTTTCAATATATCCATTAATCTCCTAATCTTCTGGATACTTTTCAAAAACCAGCAAAAGCAAGACAACTAACGATAAGAGTACAAACATTTTAGTTTCAATGTGGGATTCGCTGGAAGAAAACGAAGAAAAAATATTTTCAGGGAATCAAATCACGATTTGTCACAAAATGTCGGCTGAAATGGGGAGGAAACCCCCAACTAATTTAACAAATTGAGAAAACGATAATTTCACCAAGCTATTAATCCTCTTCTGTCTGGAGAATCAGGACACTATATATATATTATATATATCAATGAGAGAAAATATTAATGAAATAAAGAAGGTAGCATCGTTACAACAGTACGTTGGTAGTATTTTCAAGTCCTTATTCCCATTCTTCATCTTCCTCAGGATCCCAGTCCTCATAATCAGATTCCTCTTCATCTAAGATAATAAGAAAATATAAAAAAATAAAAAAATATATTAACTTGTAAAAATTGCACCTTGTAGCCAACAAATTATTGGAATTGGAAAATAAATGATCGACACACTAAAACCGTCGTAAACAGCTACAAGGATCTTCCATTAATCTAATGTCGATTTGTTGTGCCATAAGGTTTGTATGACATTTTGCTAAAATAATGGGATACACAATTTTTATTTCTTTAACCAAACACAAGCGAGGGAAGCTGTCTTAAACCTCTCTACACCCACCCTGGAGATCAAGCTAAGAGGAATTTAATTGCCCTAAATATGTCTCCAGAATCTGGCAATTACTCAAGCCACGTAGGAGATAGCTAGTTAATAACATTAAGCAGGCGAAATCAGTCAGACTAACACAAAAAAGGAGCTGTTTGTTGCTATCTCATCCCTTTTTCTTTCGTTTATCTTGTTTTTCTTAACAGTAACTACTTTTAATAAGACATTTTTGGAAAAACAGAAATTTTGAGTATATTATGTAAATACTCTATTGAAATTTTCAAATGGTTTCATCCTCATAAATATTTGTTTATAACAATAATAATAATAATAATAATAATAACAATAATAATAATAGTACCAATTCATATCATTTTCGACCTCCCTTGTCGCTTGTCTACTCCAGGTGCGTATCTTTATTTTCTTCTGTGTTGGATGCAGGTCTTATTAACAGAATACGTATCCCTAATCATCATAGGTTTGAATCGGTGACGTTTTTCATTGATTTTCCAATTTTCTCTTTCCCGACGTTTTTGCTCTTTTCTGTAGCTCGGATGATAACCTTATTCTCCCCACATAGCATAGTTCATTTTTGTCCAATTAGCTCAACACTATATAATGTACAACGCTTGTTGACTCTCATTCTTCGTTAGACGAAATTTTCAGTCCTTAAACACCAGTACTTGCTCAGTGTAGCAACGCAGTTGTGAAATTGCTTTAAATTACATGGCTTTCCATCAAAGGGAATTTTCCGTCATCCTTATGTTTGACTTACGATTGAGCCGTGTTTTTCGCTCCTTAAGTTATGCTGTTATCCGTAAAAATATAAACGTTGAAGAGTGCAATTAATTTTGAAAGATGGAAACGTGGTCTTCCTTCTGTACAACTGATGGTAAAAAGTTGTATGTTGCATTATTGAATTTTTCAGACAATATTGTTTAAAGCTATTTTTCGGTGACTGATCAACACTGTGATTTAGGTCCGTGTTTATTTCAAAAGTTAATCAGGGTGTAAATTTTTCCGTATTTAATCAGATCGGTATCTTTATTTGTCACAGCTGGAAACATTAATATTTTTGTATTTATGTATTTATGCATTTATGCATTTATGCATTCATGTATTCATGTATTCATGTATTCATGTGTTCATGTATTCATGTGTTCATGTATTTATGTGTTCATGTGTTCATGTATTCATGTATTCATGTGTTCATGTGTTCATGTATTCATGTGTTCATGTATTCATGTGTTCATGTATTCATGTATTCATGTGTTCATGTGTTCATGTATTCATGTGTTCATGTATTCATGTGTTCATGTGTTCATGTATTTATGTATTTATGTATGCATGTATGTGGTGTGGTGTGGTGATAACAACACCCATCCACCGGGTTCCCAGGTTGCGAATAGGGAAAGGGCTTTCAGACATGTGGGTTAGCGGTGAATATTGAAATAAGCTGTCCCGAACAAAATCATGGGTTGCCCTTTGGTAAGGCAAAGCACCCAAAAGCCACCCCACTAGGGCCACGGGTGAAGAAGTTGACCTAAACATTGTTTGTTCAACCGGAAGCTGGTCAGCTACCTGCAGCTGACAGCTGTTCAAACTTGCAGGGGAAACAAAAGTAAAAGAAATACCATTTATACAACCAAGAGAATGAAATTGAATATTGCTGCTTGGAAAGTAGGAACATTTCTTGATCGTGTCTGCTCATCTCGAACGAAGAACAGCTATTGTCGCCAAGGAACTGACTAGGTACACTGTATACATTGCTACTTTATCTGAGATTCGGTTATGTGAAGAAGATCAGCTTGCTGAGAGAGGTGCTGGATACACTTTTTTCTGGAAAGGCAAGCCTGAAAGAGTAAAAAAGGATAGAGGGGTAGGTTTTGGTATGGGGACATAGATCACAATCAAGTTGGAGCAATCTTATTGAGTTAGTGATCGAATCATGTGTCTGAGGGTGCCTTTAAGATGTGGACATTACGTGTCTGTTATTTCAGCGTATGTTCTCACACCGGAAAGTAGCCAGGATATCATTATGGCGTTTATCAAGACTTGAGGTATTGTATCACAAATACCAAAGGCCAATACATTGCTGATACTCGGTGACTTTAATGCACGAGTTGGAAGTGATCATAATACCTGGGGTGTTTAGGAAGATATGGTCTTGGTAAGACAAATGATAATGGTGATCTTCTTCTCCAGCTGTGCACAGAGTTAAAACTAGAAGTATATAACACCTTCTTCCAGCAAAAGTTCATCTACAAGGTAACATGGATACACCCCAGATCAAAACATGGGCATATACTAGACTACATCATCACACGAAACAGTGACCTTCAAGACAGGTGTACAGCAAGAGTCATACGGGATGCAGATTGTGGTACTGACCATAAACGTGTTTGTGCTAAAATTATCATGTATGTCAGGAAGAAAGTCAAAGCGCCTACGCGTATTGATGTTTCTAAGTTACAAAATGAGGAAGAGCGTGAAACTCTCAGAAATAGATTTAATAAGATCACATTTGATGGAACGTGGGAGCAGTTTATTTCACAAGTGTACACGACAGGTGCTGATGTACTTGGTCTTAGAAAGGCTAAACATAGAGACTGGTTTGATGAGAATGATGTTCCAATTACCAGTCTCCTGGATGAGAAAACCAGGCTTGTGTGGAAAGAGCTTTCAGGGAGACAAAATCGAACCTGCAGCACAGCATGAGATTCGACACATAAAGAGCAAATGGTAGTCCGAAGTGTCGGCCAACATTTAGAGAGCTTATAACTGTAAAGATTTGAAAGCTTTGTACAGTAAAATTAGACACGTATTTGGACCACAATCTCCAAGAATGGTGCCCTGGAGATCTGAAGATTTTCTACACTGCTCAAAGATGCTGAAAGCACGTTGGACAGACCAATTTACTGATCTGTTTTATAATCCATCAGAAATAGATGAATTAGTTATTGATGGTCTACCTCAAAAGGACATCATTGAGGAGATGATGACAGATTCAATCATTATTGAGACAAAAATCTTTATGAAAGAAGTTAACACTGGGAAAGCACCGCGATTGGACGGGATTACTATGGAATTATTTCTGTTTGAAGGAGATAACCTTGCTAATGCAATTCATATGCCCATCCTTGCTGTATAGCATGGCAGTACTGTTCCTCAAGATTTGGTAGACGCGATAATGCTTTCTATTTATCAAGAGAAGGGATTGTAGAGGTTTCTAAGCTGGACGTGGGACAATGAATGTGGAATTCACGCTGGCCAATTTAAGGAGAAATGCATGAAGCAGCAGCTACCATTATATCAAGTCTTTATTTTTCTGACCAAAGCTTATGATACCATCAATCGTAGTGCACTCTGCAAGATTCTTATGAAACATGGGTGCCTTTCGAGTTTTGTAGAGATGATTAAACGGTTACACCATAACATGAAAGCTCAATTAGGCTTCAATGGATCATTGTTAGAACCAATATCAGTTGGGAATGGTGTAAAACAGGGTGATATACTGGCTTCTGTTCTTTTCTTAATCAACTCTGCTTTGATGCTTTTTCATGCTTTATGTGTGAATGTTATAAATCTTTAACGTGGTTACAAGATTATGCAAATGCTTGTTTACATTTAAGTTAAGGCGGAGGTTCTGTGGAAACGTAAAAATATAATACAATCAAGCAATAAGAAATTATAAAAAAGTTGTAGATTTTCTGTTTTGAAATACCTTATAAGGATAGGTTCTACCACAAATACCAGCAAAGGTGAAGTTTTAAGGTACACACGAACGTTATAAACACGTTATTTATATTTAAGAAAATATCCAAAGATGAACTGTTTTCCTGTATGGTGCAAAAGTGTGGACAATGGGAAAGAAGGAGGAGAGGGTATTGGAAGCAACAGAAATGAGGATGTTGAGAAGAATCAAAGACGTGACACTGACAGATAGAGGAAGAAGTACTGACATGAGGAGAGAATTGGGAGTGAGTGACATCAGTGAGAAGGTCAAGGAGAAAAGAATGAAATTATGCATACATGTGAGGAGGAGGGAAGAAGGACTCCCAGCAAAAGTGGCTTTGGAAAGTATGGTACAAGGAAGAGGGCCGAGAGGAAGACTAAAGAAGCGACGGAGAGTGAAAGTGTGAAAGAGGATATGCGCTAAGTCGGCGTGCATTAGGAAGTGGTCCTGGAAAGAGAGAACTTGAGGTCGAAGGCGGCTGACCCTGCAATGCAGGATCTACTCTCTACTGATCACTTGCAGGAGTGAAAGGTAAGAGGACTCTGAATATTTAGCACTTAACTGCAAACGGAGACACAAAATCGATAGGCTGGGTATCGATCTTGAATTTTTTGTTTTTGTTCTTTTGGTTTTAATGTCATTTTCCCCCAATAACTGGGGCTCAGACGGTGCCATTCACTGGGACTTGAATTTGGCATTAAGGAATTTCTTGGCCGGATACCTTTTCTGATGCCAATGGCTTTTTCTTTTGTGAATTTCCAAGGTCGCCCGCTCAGGGAATCGAACACGGAATTCTTGGTTACGGTACAATTGCACTAACCATTAAGCCACGGCTCCGCGGGTACCGATCTTGAATACACAGGAATATCTATGATATGCTAACAGCCACTTAAGTTCACACCTTACCAATTATATCAATTAAAAGGGATTTTGTTACAAAAAGATCATGAAGTCTATTTCCTTTAAACATTTTCCTAAGTCTTCCACATCTGCCTTCTCAGACTTAAAGATATCAAAATTGCATGATATTTCCCATCGAAAATTCTTTAGATTTGCAAATTACTGCGTTTGTAAACTCTCTACTTCATATTTTCATTTATTTGAATTAGAAAAATTTTTTTATCAATAAGGCCAAAGGCCAGTAACTGAAAATGGTATTTTTTGACCCAGAAAAAAACAAGTTTTTTTATTACCGGGGACACACACACACACACACACACACACGCGCGCGCGCGCGCATACAAAGAGGCATGTACACAGACATTTAATAAAGTAAGTACGAATAATAAATACATAGGAGTACTTTTGGCCAAGGCATCTTTTAGATTAGTTTATTTTCTTCAACTATGAAACCAGATTATTTGGGACTTGACCGCACACACATACACATACCAATAAATACGCACACATTTAATAAAGTAAGTACGAATAACAAATACACAGGAGTACATTTGGCAACTCATCTTTCTGATTAGTTTATTTCGTTCTACTATGAAATCAGATTCCACTGGGGAACAATTTTAAGTGGCTTTTACAGCAGTCTCCTACCACTTTTAACGCGGTAAATCCAAAAATACTCCCAGAGTTTCGCCTATAGGTCCAGATTATTCTCCTCATAATACTACTCGAAATGACTATTTCGTGCAAAATTCAAGTCAGGCATTAGGTCCACAACTTGAATGAAAACTTTTTCTGCACATCTTTTTTTAATATTTTGACTCAGTCACAACCAGAAGAACTACTCTTCTCTTTATTTATTGTTGCAGTGTACTGACAAACCTCTTATGCAAACTACTAACTAAAACAGAGAAGCTTTTGTTAACATGGTTTGGGCTACACACCTATGCAAACAATGGGCTGTTGTATTTTTGGATTTGCACACAACCATAGTTATCCTGGGAAAGAAATGTAGTGACTTAACAACCATAAAAATCTTGTAAATTCCTACAGACTCCATTACTTTATACATACTTGGTGTCACCACTTTCACATTGTTAGTCGTGGTGCAAGAATCAGGATTTCTTGCTACAGGGATGTGATGAAATATTCCTAACACTGCGAAACAGTGCAAAAGGTAAGCAGATATTACCACAATTTGCATTTAATTGGCTCTAGTCAGGGCTCTAAGATTGATGTTAATTAAGTTTTGTGAGCATTTTTTATAACCAATTTATGTAACTGCATGAGTGCACTAAGCAGACTTTAAAAACAGAGAAAATGAACTCTCTTGTATTTTTTAGACGCCGTGGCTACTTCCAGGACCAAGTGTGCGAATGACCCAGATTATTTCTGTTACATTTGTGTGAGCTATACACGGACAGATAACGGGGTTAATATCAATGAGGTAAGCCTACTTGGCACATATTAGGATTGAGTAAGCAGGCCAAGACAAATCATGGGCTCTACACAAAGTCTGTAGATCTTGCTATGAAAGGCAATATACCAAGATATTGAAAAAGGAAATGACTTTTGGTATACCGCCCGGTTTGGACAGAACCTCAGGATCACACAACGGATTGCTTTTCCTGTCTAGTAAAAACAACTAAATACAGTAATAAAAGTAAGCACAAAATTCCGTATCCATCTCTCAAATCTGCTATCCGTCCAATTCCTCATTCAGACGAGGTGCCTATCCCGATATTTAGGATATTTGAGGAAGTAGAGAAACCGACTTGCACAAATGGTTGCGAGTCTGGAGCCTCAGCACTTGAATTTCGCTGTGCCAATCCTGGCAGTTCAGCCAAGAAGATGTCATTGATCTGGTAAGGGATCTAAATCTTTTCATGAAAGCATCCGAATTGCTATCTTCAAGGCTTGGAGAAAAAATTGCTGGATGCTGCTGCCAGGGTATCATGCTTTTGTACAAGGGTGGTAGATTTTCTGCAGTTTTTCAATGCTGAGAGGGGATTTGTTTACTGGAACAATGTCCAGGGTCTTCTTGAAACCCTTGGTCTTAAAGAATATGATCCAAGTGAGTGGCGACTATCCATTAACAGGTCCAAGCAAAGCTTGAAATGTGTACTTATGCACAACGGAAACTGATAAAAGGCCGTTTTGGACATCCAGTTACACTGAAAGGGGATCTATGAGAATATTAAGACTGCGGTAGAGCTGGTAAGCTATCACCGTCGTCAATGGATCACATACGTCAATCTTAAGATGGTGATTTCTTTTTTTGGCTAGCAGAGAGGTTATACAAAATATCCCTGCTTTCTTTGTATACGGGGCAGTAGAGACCATGCGAACCATTGTTCAAAAACAAACTGGCTCGCAAGAAAGGGCCTGAACCCAGGCGACCTAAACATTGAGAATTCTCCAATTGTTTTCAGTCAAAAGAAAATCTTACGCCTCTACAAATCAAACTGAGATTAATGAAACAGTTTGTGAAGGTCTTAACGGACTCGAATTATTGCTTCGCCTACATTAGTGAAGAGTTATCTACGATCAGTCACGAAAAATTTGAGATGACCTTTTTGAAGAAGCACAGATTCAACAACTGATGAAGGATGACATGCTTCAGGAGTCTATGGATGCTAAAGAGAGAGAAGTTTGGAAACTCACTCAAAGATGTAGTTCAGGGCTTTCTTAAGCCAGTAAGTACAAGCAAACTCTTCAGAGACTGCTGAAAGCATTTGCGAAGCTTGGATGCAAAATGAGCATCAAGCGTCTTTTTCTGTTCAGTCACTTAGAGTGGTTTTCTGGAAACTTGGGGGGACGAGGGGGGAGCAAAGAGCAGGGAGAGAGATTCAAGGAAATTGAGGAACTGTATCAAGGAAAATGGGACTCGTACATAATTGGCCGACTACTCCTGGTCCATCAAGAGGGAATGCCCACAGCACAGGAAAAAACAACACCTTAGCAAATACAGTGACGGAATTTAAAGCATCTTTTTCCATGTACATGCACATTACTTACGTTATGGTTAGCTCGATTTGTACCTTTACATACCATATTTGTTTGTCGTGTTGTTGTATTTTCTTTAGTAGCTTACTTCCATGTTTTCAATTAATAAATTACATAATCAACTATGATATTTAAGTCCTTATTTGCACTGCACCTTTCCTTCTAGCCTGGCAGTGATATTGAAACCTTGAAATGGTTAGCTGGTTTAAATTCCGAAAATTGCATCTTCCTTGACACAACTTGAAGATTGTGACATAAGCCACTCTTCAGTGCTTGATATAATTAAGAGGACTTCAAATCTCGAACGTATCAGAAAATTCCATTTAGAGGCAATTTTACAGATCTTTCATAATAAAAGTAGTGACTTTATGTATTTAACAATTGACCTGATGACAATACCTGATGAATCCCTAATGGCTTTACTTCGTTGGTCCAATGCTCTCATAAGAGCATTGCCTAAACCTCCCTCAGGTAGTGACCTTTTTTCGTGCACTTCGGTATGATCAACCTAGTCAAAAATGAAAAGGAAACAGAAGAATGATGAAATTAGCTCAATCGTTAAATGTCGAAATAGGACGAGAACCAAAATAGAACTAACTTTTAATGCTATGTTGTGTTATTCTTGGTATTGATAAAAGTAATGAATATAATTTTTTATTAATATATGAAAAATAGGTTTTCGATATAAACAAGCAAGAAATCAAAACAAACAAGAATGCCTGAGTGGAAAATTCAACTTAGCTCTTTAGGTTTGTTCGGAGAATATTTTAGAAAATTCTGGAAAAATATAAAAAAAACCCTGTTTCCAGCCAAATCAATAAACAAAATTACCTGTGGTAAATTTGATGCAGAAACAAGTGATAAAACAAAAATTTCAAACAAATTTTGTCACTTTTTTCAAACAGTAGCAAGCCAACTCAGAAGTGACGCCATCAAATTTAGACACTTCATCTGGTCAAGACCATCACCATAACAAGTATCAGCTCCACTCTTTCGTTCCAATATGTATCAGTGATAAAACTCAAGAAACACTTGAAGTTTTGGAAATAGAAAGAGAACCAAAGGAAATGGCAATATTATTACACGCACACTGAAAAAATGTGCACAGGAACTAGTACAATTTTATCACGCTCGGTAAATCTTTCTTAAAAGACTGGTTTGATACCTAATGGAATAAAAACAGCCAGTATCACTCCAATTTATAGAGATATAGACGGTAAAAAAAATCAGAATTCTTAAAATATCGTCAGATATTTATTTTGCAAGTAATTTCTAAGATATTAGAAAGATAGATCTATTGTACTGTAATACTTACGTCATGAAATCAAAATAGGGAATAATTTCCTCACCTTTTTCAGTACAACACCAGCAGCAATGCTTGCCAACAAATCATCACGCCCATTGCCTTGTTGAGGATTGGAGACTGCTCCTTGTTTGAGAAGACAGTCAGAATTAGAATGAAGGTTATATGATTGTATCTGATCTAACAGTGGTGAAAAAGGATGAGGTGTTGGAGAGGAAGTAATAACAGACGAATGAGGAGGAGAATACATAGGTAAAGAGGGAGACAAAAGTATAGTTGGTAGAGCAGGGGGAGGGGGAGGGGGTGGAGGAGGTGGTGGAGGAGGTGGTGGTGGAGGTACACCAAATTCTACAGATGGCATTTCGGAAAACGAAATCTGGCTGGCATCTGATATGGAAGTATTTGATGCTGTTGCTAATGAAAATAAAGAAGTAAGTTCAACTGAAACAGGGTTGTATGTTAATTTTTCTGAAAACGGTGGGCTGTTCGATGAAACTAAGGCAGTCCCTGCCACATTATTGACGGGTATAGTTGTAGAGACGTGGTCATGAGGTTGACCAGACAAAGAAAGATGCTCTGAGGACGCTGATTGATTAAGGGACTTATTTAAAGTATCTATCGTATTAGCATCTAGTGATGTAGGGTGGTTTTGTGTCATGTCTAAATCTAGATCTTGGTTAGGTACGAATTGTACTTTCTCTAAAACATCAGGCGTTGGTGATGAAGGAGAACAACTTGAATCAACAAGAGGAGTTGATGGAGAGCTAGGTGATGACTGTGATTGTGAGGAATTTGACACATCACCTCTTTCTGGTTGTATTAGCTCAGTAGCAGATGTAGATTCTTCAGGTGCCTGTATATCAGTGTCCAACACTGGTGATGATGACGAAAGAAAAGGTTGATTATCATTACCTAAAAGAAAAACAAGCAAAAAAAATTATACAATACATATAAGGAGACGAAAACAATTTCACCATTCCATTAGATATAGTAACCAAATTAACACTGGAATGATATGATTCAAATATGAATGGCAAAAATGTAAAATAGATTACATGAACTGCAGGTTCAGCAGTGTTTCGCCTCAGTGGCTCCATTAGTCATTGACCTAATTAAAAATTGGAATTTTGCAGACCAGAGCTTCTTTTCATCAGAGGTTTAAGGCCAGGTACAGTGAGTTGGCAAAACTACTTTTATGACTAACAATGATTGTCAATCCAGTATAGCCTGATCTAAAAGTAGCCTACTTGGTGGGCACCTATAAATCCCACAATTGAATGGTTTTAGAAGAGGTATTTAGTTTCGTAGTAATTTTCATTAATATTTCCCCACTGTATCTCCTCTAAATGTATGACTATCATCTAAAATATGTTGTGTGCCAATAGTATTTATGTAAAATAACAGTATTAGCTATCGTAACAGCTTGAGAGTAAATGCCAAAGAATAAATAAAAATTCCCCTGACGAGTTTGAACCAATCATCTGCTCAGATATTGCAAGCAATTTATGATAAATTTTTAATACCGAAAGTAGTGTCCATGACATAATGGATAATTGAATATATTTCAATGCATTAGCATCATCATCAGTAATTGATAATTATTTGTAAATATTGTCTTTTCTTATGAATACAAGTAAAGAAACAGTGTAGTAAATAAATCAATGATCAAAAAATACAGATCAGCGACAGTGTATAACCAATCAGATTGGTTACAACATGATGATAAGCTTTCAACTTTTAAACTCATTTTTCACGTTAATTTGTGTCCGAGTAAGTTCTTGCCAAACAGCTTCTAGGGTTAATCCATATTGTTCACTCCGGGTAGTAGCAGTCAAAATTTCGTTGTCATTCACCGTAACGTCTTCGAGACTCCCACATTATCTCAGGTGTTTGCCAACATGTTGAAATGGTTTCTTGTGATGTTTGAAGCGGATACACATGTGGTCGGAAGCCCAAACTAAATAACACGGTTTACATCGTGGACAAGTTATGCGATAAACTACTCCACTTTTCACTTTATGGTCAACTTTTGGCTTCAAGGAAGGTAATACAGTTTTCAATTTACGTAATATAAGAACTGTATTTACCGGTGCTCCACATTTCACAAGAAATCTACAATAGTGTTCTGTTATTCTTTCTCGGTACTCTATAAAATAATTTTTTTTGAAATTTCGTCCTTCAATGTTTCCGTCCGGGTTCCAGGCTCTGGTCTTGTATTGGCTATAATCTGGGTAATGGTTTGTTCGATTATGGGGGTGTAGAACGTTGGGGCTACTAGTTCATTTCGAGAATCCTCTTTGCTCCAGAAAGGCTTTGGTGGAATGGTTTCCAGGAGCTACAAGCACAATAAATCTAATACCAGTCTTCAAACAACAATTGGTGATTGGAACTTCTGAGACACTTTTCTAACCTTTCTCAATTATTCACGCAGCATCAAGCATTGAGAGCACTAAAGTTGACCTTCTAGTTTACAGAGTAGTACCAAAATTCTTAGCAAATAAAGTTGTGTTTGGCTGCTGAATCGGATGTTGATGTGACCCAGAGGCAAAAAGTTTGATGTTTGCACCAGTAGCAAAAATGTAACATCTGGTTACTAAAATCTATAAATTCAAACTCATCAAAATATTTTGACTTGCCGAAGGATTGGTATCTGAGGTGACATCAGAACTGTTGACGAAGACTTTCGAATGTGGCTTGTGGATAACCTTTCAGATATCTAGTTTATTTGTTGATCATACGCATGTATATATATATATATATATATATATATATATATACTAATATCTATAAACAGATCTATAAAATGAAGAATTTGGTGTACAGTCATCTTAAATGAGAGCAATTTTTTGCTGTATCAAAAATTTGTGGTGGGTCTCACAAACAGGTTTTTTAAAAAGTTGACCATCAATAAAAGTACTTTTCTGTTGCCTGCATTAATAAATGCGCTACTTAATCCCCTTGCAGTACTGTGATCATTTTTATTTTTTCCAAACATCACTTCACATCAATGGTATTAACAGCTATTAAAATAATTACTACAATTAATAGTAATTTATTACTAATTAATACTAATTTATTTATTTAATCTTAACCAGTGCTTTAACCTTCATGTTTCTGATGACTTATCTAAAATGTTTGTTTCTGGTAGAATAATTCCAATTCATTTACAGTATGATTTTGTTTTAATTTGTATATTTACAAAAACAGTTTTGGCAATACTGTCTTACTCCAATCAAAATGCATGTATTTCATGAAGAGTTTCCCTTTCCTAAAAGTTTTAAGTCTTAAACCATTGGTGCCACCGGATCTAAATATTTATATAAAGCAACAAATTCTTTGACATGACATTTTTTTCCGGTATGGAGCTTTCCCCTTCATAGCGTATAAAGACAATCAGCAGCCATTTGAAAATATTATTGTTTTTGTTTCCAAGTTGTCGACGAGAACTAAGGACAACAGGCCAAAGAAGTCGACATGAAACGTTGTGTCGGTTTATAACTTTTCAGTCTGATGTGCTCAGTCGTTTTGTTGGAACAGAAAGGTTGTGCAGTATTCATGCCAAAAAGTCAGCTCTAAGGTTGCACTGCTCACATTTTTTGTGCCTCTGCAGCCTGCTCATCTCATACAAGAAAGGACTGGTACATTCTCGTTAGGTAGGAAAATCTTGTATATGTGTTTCTAAGGGACCTGAATCAAGGTCAAAGACTTCACTGGAAATTTGAGTGTATCCTTGAAGTGCTTTTTCTGTTCACATTATATGCCTGTGTTTACTGCCAATTTACCGTGCAATAGTGTCTTAGAAGAGAAGTGTCTGGCATTCAGAGAAGATAATCTGCCTGGCTTGTTTATGCATACGTTAGCACTCTGTGAACAGAACTGCTTGACAGAAGACCTTTGTGTCTTGAGTCTTATCTTGCCATATGATTTTCAGCAGCTTTCTCTAAACATTCTAAAGTATGTATTCAATATGAATACAACTAAATCAATATTTGAAAGAGAAACAATACATTTTCCATTCTTGGTACAATACAATAAAAATATGAAAATTTAGAAATTTTGTAGAGGTAAAAGATATGAACAACGATCTTCCACTGAAATTTCGAGAAGAGCTCAAACTAAACGTACTCGGTGTAAAAATAAAGTAAGGTATCCAGCGAGCTTCGTATTAAGAGNTATGCATACGTTAGCACTCTGTGAACAGAACTGCTTGACAGAAGACCTTTGTGTCTTGAGTCTTATCTTGCCATATGATTTTCAGCAGCTTTCTCTAAACATTCTAAAGTATGTATTCAATATGAATACAACTAAATCAATATTTGAAAGAGAAACAATACATTTTCCATTCTTGGTACAATACAATAAAAATATGAAAATTTAGAAATTTTGTAGAGGTAAAAGATATGAACAACGATCTTCCACTGAAATTTCGAGAAGAGCTCAAACTAAACGTACTCGGTGTAAAAATAAAGTAAGGTATCCAGCGAGCTTCGTATTAAGAGTCAGCGTAGATTTTCAAACATTTTGAGGGCAAAAATTAAAAAAATATGTCCATATTATTATTGTATTTCATTTTCAAACTATTTTATTTTGGAGTTTAAGTTTCCTTTTCAGATATTCTTCCAAGAAGTGTGTGTGAGAGAGAATTGGAGGTCGTGATGCTTTCAAAAACCGAATGTTTGCATTATCCTGTGTTCGAATTGAGCGAAATTTCCAGCATGTACAGTACATAATTATCAAGGTTTTAATAGCACACTTAGAATTTTCTTGACGTTTTGGATTGATTTTCTGATAAACAAGAAAGTCGGACTCTTTACAAAAATGTATATTTTCGTTAATGACGCCTCTTAAATAACACAATCAGCTATTAATTATTACTATATTGCTCTCCCCAACCCTCCCCAACCCTGCCCAACCCTCCCCAACCCTGCCCAACCCTCCCCAATCCTCCAGCCCCAGATGTATAAATGTTATTGTTGCATAGTGCTCACCTTCATTGGAGGGCATGGGATTATCCATGGTAGCAACATCAGGAATTTCCAATATACTTTGACTTGCTATAGTATTTTGATCTTCTTTCCGCTTGCCCCAAGAAAAAAAAGATAGTATTTTGGATCTTTTTTTCCCTGTTTCTTCTTTTTCTGTTGTGTCTTCTTCGGTTTTTTTAATTCCTTCAAGCACAGTTTGTTGACACTCAGTTTGCATTTGTAACAATGGTTTTGTTTTACGACGGTTAGCTTGTGTAAGCTTACCATGAGAATATGCTTGTCTGCCATCATGGAAGTTTTGACGAGGGTGAAGTGATTTTCTATGAGTTTCATCGCTTCTTCCTAGACTGCCTTGTTTTTGTCCCGTTGGTCCGACGGTACTTTTTGAACCAGAATAATGTGGTCTTTGANCCTTCAAGCACAGTTTGTTGACACTCAGTTTGCATTTGTAACAATGGTTTTGTTTTACGACGGTTAGCTTGTGTAAGCTTACCATGAGAATATGCTTGTCTGCCATCATGGAAGTTTTGACGAGGGTGAAGTGATTTTCTATGAGTTTCATCGCTTCTTCCTAGACTGCTTTGTTCTCGTCCCGTTGGTCCGACGGTACTTTTTGAACCAGAATAATGTGGTCTTTGAGGCATGTGGTAACTCGATGGATGCAAAGAGGGATGTCTGCTGTTTGAAGGAAAAACAAACCGAACGACTATAAAAGATGTAGAATACTTTGACAATAGTTTTTGACATCCTGTTGTATCACACGTTATAATATTTTCATGAGATAAATTCTTTTACCATATCATAACTGGGTTTTGGAGCTAACGGAATCCAAGTAATTTCTGCAGTGGGTATTGAAATTTTTACATATTATATTATTATTATTATTATTGCTACTACAATACAGTCCATGTGCATCTAAGCATCAAACTTCCTGTCAATGAACAAGACTGGGAATTAGCCAACAGCTACTTTAAGGCTAATCTATCATGCGAGGAAGTTCTCAATCAAGATCTTAATATTAGCGTTGAAAATTTCAACAAAACAGTTTGTAACTACTTTGTGGAGACTCATGGGACCGTCAATGACAGTAATAAAATTAACAGCTAACTTTCTGAACGATACAATAATTACTCAAAACAACAGCTGAAAACCGAACTTAAAAAGTTAAAAAAATCAGGTACGGCGTTTAGGGTAGTGATACGGTTTGTTGCTAAGCTACTTAGATTAAAATTGCAGCCTTCAGCCTCAGAAATGTTAAACAAATATCATGACATAGAGATTTTTAAGAACTTTTGGGGTTATTGTAAGAAGTTCATTGAAATTCCATCTCGGATACTTCCCGAATTTGATAAAGAAAAATGTAATGTATTCTTTACGAAAGCGTTTAAAGCGGTTAATCCTAGAAAGACCTTTCAAATTCCAGACTGGATACCCTCCTTTGATAACCCTACGCAGAAATTTGATTTGTCTCCACCATCATAAAACAAAATCTGCAGAATCATTAAACGAATGAAGTCCTCTGGATGTCCATGTCTTTTGGATCAAATTCCAGTAATAAGTCTGAAAAGGTGCCCCCACCTTCGAAGTTAAATTAAAGTTATTTGTTCCCAAGTTTTTAAGCGTAACTCTATACCATCATTATGGCAACAAGTCGCTACAATCC
>RDPX01000034.1:268176-279721 GCA_003991215.1 Morbakka virulenta
CTACTACTACTACTACTACCACTACTACTGCTACTACTACTACTACTACTACTACTACTACTACTACTACTGCTACTACTACTACTACTACTACTGCACATCTACTACTACTGCTGCTGCCACTACTACTACTACTGCTACATCTACTACTACTACTACTACTACTACCTCTACTACTACTACTACTGCCGCTACTACTACTTTTACTACTATTGCCAGTACTACTACTACTACTACTACTACTACTACTACTACTATCAGTACTACTGTTACTACGTCAACAGTCACTGCAAGGATTGTAAATTGTGTAAGCCATCTACGACAATCAGATGATTATATAATACAAAATTTGCTTTGAAAGTTTCTTTTATGTAACAAACTATAGCAAATTGGTACTGGGAAACATACAACAAAAATTTAAGGTTACACAAATTTATAATGTACTGCAGTGCAGATGCACTCATGCAATACAAATATGCCAGATTACAGAAGTATACTATTCCTCTCCATTGATTTACTTATGATGAATTATGTTGACTCACCAGAAAAAATTATTAATTGCACTAAGTTTGACTGCACCGATGTAATTTATATATACTGAACATTATCACCTAGTACATTTACATTCATAACAAAATTGGTCCAGCAGTTGACAAGTTTACATGTCACAGTACCACAACCCACTCACACAGTGATAGCACAGCAGGTCCATCCCTGTTCACACTTATTTTGTCTCATGCCCTAAGAAACCCAGGTATATCGCAGATAAGCATCTGCAAAGTCCGTTTTACTTCTTACCAACAAGGAATCCAGCTAAATATTTAGACAAAATTAAAAATGACAATCCACTGCCATGTGGCAGGGCACCAAAATGTTTTAATACTAGGTAAGTGGCGGTCAAATTCCACGATTCTTGAAAAGAAGGAACCATTACCAGAAGGAAAAAATAAAGAAAAGGGAGAAAACAGATAAGCCAAAAATATAATTGACAGATAATATAACAAAGGAAGATCTGTACCTCTGCACTGGTAAAACACGTTTGAGTATATAAATTATGAAACATCGCCTCTCATGGTTCGGCCATTTACTACGCCTCCCAGAGATATGCCTGCTAGACAAGCTTTGGAGAAGTAAACTAAAGCTGTGAAATGACGTGCATGAAGCGGGGTAGGAAGGCCGAAAACCACCTGGCTGAAAAAGATTTTAAAAGAACTGGAAAAAGCAAAGATCATTAACAACAAAAACATCTTAGGGAACCTCGAAACCTTGGCACAAGTGTTCCGACAGGAAAGATTGGAGTATTATCATCGACAGCATCATGTCGACCAAGTTGATGAGTATGCAATGATGATGATGAATATAGGAAACCGGATTGGTTTAAAAGATGTATGAAAATAGTTGTGAGAAAGACATAAGATAGAAAAGAATGAACTATCATTTCATCTTCCCCTCCGAACAATTTAAGTATAGTAAATGGCTTACTTGTATAGTATATAGTAAATGGCTTACTTGTATAAATCACATAGGATTGATTAAATAAATTTATTGTAAGCAAAATAAAAAATGAGGTAGCTTTTGATGTATAGTCGAACAAGAGTATACTTACGGCTTTTCTAGAACCTAGAATATCAAACACTTGCATATTCTCCTGTTTTGATAGCAACCGAGAACCAACATTTTCACCAAATCGACGAGGAACGAAATTCATGCTTTTTGTTTCTAAGTGAACATTTCTTTGAGAGTGTCTAGCTTCTGTTTCTCCTTGTCTGTAGTGATGTTGTAATTGAAGCCTTGAGGACATTTTTATTCTTTAAATCGCTGTTAGTGGGAGAGGTCGTTTAGAAAAAATACGAAATACACATTCTGAATTGGCTTAATGCTTGTTACTCCCTCTGATTTTATTTCAGCAATCAAAAAAAAATAGTTTAACAATGGCCCAATGAAATCCACCTTTGTCTTCCATTTATTTATGGCTGTTCTGACGAATTTTAGAATTCGATATTTCGGGGAAATGTTATCAAGGGGGGTAGTATTAGCATCATTTTTGCTGAAAAAGTCAATTCCAAGATGTCATGAACAGTTAAACACAATCAGAAGAAAGTAGGATATTTCATGCATTGTAATACCTACCTTTAATTGAACACTTTCCTCTATTATCCTTTGATCTTCATCACTTATGTAAGGTTTTGATTACCAGTACAAGTATCACGTGTAATGGTGTCAATATAAATGAGAGTCGGACGTCCATATGTTCAAGAACAGCACTCTTCTGTCCACATAATAATACTATTTAAATTAGCTCTTCATTGCTCCACCAACCAACTATATCTACTCAATCTGAGCTCATTTTCTTAGTCTTTAGGAAATCTTAAGAAGTTCTCCAAAGAGTCTGGTTTTTTGGAATGAGTTTTCTGAAAAAAGTAGGAATAAGTAATTAAAGCATCAATGTTCTGTTTTAGCCGAATAAAAATGCTCAACAGGAAATTAATAATGTAAGATAAAGTTCTATTTTAGTCTTACTTTTCGTTGATGATCAAAGCTGTTTGTTTAGCTATTGACTGGTGTTAATTGTTTGTTATGTTCCTTTAAAATTACTTTTCCATGCAAAAAGTTAAAATGTCAAAGTTTAAATGTCATAGTAAGCTCAAAAAATGAATAACTCAGGGTAATTGTCATTTTTTCCTCCGCCAAAAATTTTTTATCGGTTTTTGAGCTCTGGTCTTTCCTTGGTCGGGGCTTTGGCTATAGTGCCCAACCATATAGGACAGGGGTTTCAAGATGCTTGACCTTTGGCTGCAGACCAACCCAAGTGGAAGGGCCCTCCTACGGAGGTAATGTTTCTCGCTTGTCGGCCTTTTGGCTAAGATCAGGTGTAGAGCTCTGGTTTTTCTTTGGTCGGGCCTTTTGTTATAGTGCCCAACCATGCAGGACAGGGGTTTCAAGATGCTTCACCTTTGGCTGAATAGCAACCCAAGAGGAAGGGCCTTCCTACGGAGGACTATTCTCAGGAGAGGGGAGTCTTTAGCGACCGATGAGACACTATCCTCTCTAATGTAGTATGGATTGGCAGGAAAATAAAGTTTATGATTTGTTAAATAAACAGAAAAGTTTTGTTTTAAAGTACAGTCAAATTTGTTGCGACTATTGACTAGGTGGTTACTTCCGGTTTCTTATAAAAATTTCTATTAGCCAGATGATATATTGTTATTGGAACAATAGGTCTCTTACGTCCATATAAAAAAGATCATATCTCTCTTCCTATCACTGTAACTACACTCCTAGAATAAAATATCGTTTTATTGGATGCAAAGTGCTTTATCAACTCTTTCCCCCTAACTTGCTGTCACCCCGGGAAAGGGTGCCTCCTTTCCCTACGGAAATTGAGATATTGTACGTTATAATACATAGATAAGTATTAGGTGTATTAGTTTGAAGGGTAATTTTCACATATTCCATGGGTACATATGAGCATTTTTTTGACAATATTCTTTTTTACTTCTTCTTCTTCTTCTTCTTCTTCTTCTTCGTCTTCTTCTTCTATATGTTCATTGTATTCAACATCATGTACTGAATCAATGAGTCCCCAAGCTTTTCCCCTGTACTTTTTACAATCAGATAGTGGAGTAGGTTTTTTTCGTCAGTGAAGTTTAGATTTCGGAAATCATTCCTGAAAATATCAATCTAATCAAATAGATCTGTCTTTAACCCTTTTTCTTTTTCACTTTTCTTTGATATTCAGCTAATTCTTTCTTCACAAGTACTTCATCATCAAGTCTGAGACGATGCCAAAGACATGACAATCTCCTTTTCTTAACTATTTTCCTTCATTTTTACTGCCCCAGTCTTTTTATACAAGTCCTCATTTTTTGTTGTTTTCGGCTACCTCATCTCATACCAATGACTTGTGGTCATTGGAATAAGATGGCCGAGAAGTAATTTTCTTTGGAAGGAATCTATTTCATGTTCGACAGCTTTTATCATATCCCATAATTCGCTGTTGTATAGGAAAATAATCTGTAGGTATACATTGAAGAGTTTCAATTTAGTTTCAATGGACACCATTTAAGAGTCTGGTAGTAGTTCTAGTTTTTGACGGTTTTGATGGTAATATCCTTTCTTCTATTATATCCTTTTCTGTGTCCATAACAATTGTCAGGCATTTACATTTTTTCAATCAGTAGCTAGTATCAGGTGTTCTAAATTCCTCTCTTTTTGACACATTTTCGATAAGATTTCCTTTCCTTAGCATATCAGGAAGTAGCCGTTTTACCTGGTTTATTTTGGTTCTTTATGCTCTTATGAAGATCATATCGTCAGCATACATGGGATCGATCTCCATTTGATGTTTATCTCTGTTTATAACCCAATCCAACTCTGACCATAATATTTCATTTCGAGGATAAGATATATGAGAATATAAGGGAGCCAAATAGTAACCAAGAGGTTCCGGTTTCGATTCCCAAAGCGGGCGACTTTAGGAATCGAAATAGAGATATTTCTTAACTCTATTTACCATACCCCCGTCCAAGCTGTTTATGAGGACTTCAATTCTCTCGTGTTTCGTGGAGGCAAACGTCAGAATATGTTTAAAATGTGATTCAAAATGGCAGGGGAATCTGTCGAGGAGTTGTTTCCCAGAGCAGAGATCTTTAGGTCAAAACTTATTGAGGATTTTCAATTAATTGATGTTCTCAATGCCAAAGGCACAACAGAAGGACCAAGATATTACTCAAATGAAATATCTGGTAAAATTTATTATTTTTGGTTGATTAATTTACTGGCGAGTATTACCAGTGTTGATTCATTTATTCATTTCAATCTAATTTTATGAAAATTATGTCTTCCTGATACATCTATATATGATATATGTACATCTATATGCATATCTATGTCTATTTCTATATCTATATCTCTGTATGTATATCTCTATCTCTATCTATATCTATATCCATATCTATATCTATCTCTTTTTCTACAACTACATCTATGACTATATATATATCTATATCTATACCTATAACTATATCTATATCTATATCTCTATATATAATTATATCTATATCTGTATGTATATCTATATCTATATCTACATCTGTATCTATGTTTAAATCTATATCTATAACTGTATCTATATCTATATCTATCTTTATATCTATAGATATAGATATAGATATAGGTATAGATATAGAGATATAAGATATATTTAAGGATTAATATTCTTTGATCTAGTGGACTTTTCATTTATCATGTCGCCAATATTGTTATCCATTCAAAAATATGAGACTGAAATTAAATGCGAAATCTGAATTTTTTTAGTCCTTCCCAATGTTATTCATTTATACCAATCAATAAATCTTTTGGCTCATAAAGCTTTAAAAATACAAAATTGATTGAAAGTGGAATAATTCAAGAATTTTTTCTCGTTCTTGACCAGTTCAGCTAGTGTGAACTTTTGAAGAAAGATTGAAATGAAATCATTAGAACTTATGTGTATAGTTTGGATTTTTTGAAGGTAGAAACAGATGAACGTATGAATCGTAATGATGAAAAAGCAAAATTTATTGGTGAATACAAGCCCGACATTTAAATTGTGTAATTTTTCTGAAGTCATTCGATGTTCTAGATCTTTCTCAAGCAATTTGTTAACAATGAAAAGATGTTGGTAATCTGGTATATATACTTAGCTAGGCATGCTGATACTGTTGGCATCATTTGATTATTTAGGCAAATTTCTGTAAAAATATGCATACAATTTTTATCGATGCAGTGAGCTTCAAATGTTACAATTTTAGTTGTCAATCGCACTAGGTCATATACTACATTGTTTTGTTAAATAATTAGCTCCTGTGATTTTTTTAGTCTTCAATGATTTTTTGTTTACAAAACAATCCATTTTCATTGTTTTTAGGTAGGGTAACTACCTCCTGTGGTGTGAGTAAATTGGTGAGATTACAGTATTTTATCCTTTCACAATCCACTGTCGATTCAATCGAATGGTTGTCCATGTTTTATTGTGCCTTATACGTTTGTATTTCTATTATTATTATTATTATTATTATTACTATTATTACTATTATTACTATTATTACTATTATTACTATTATTACTATTATTACTATTATTACTATTATTACTATTATTACTATTATTACTATTATTACTATTATTACTATTATTACTATTATTACTATTATTACTATTATTACTATTATTACTATCATTACTATCATTACTATTATTACTATTGTTACTATTATTACTATTATTACTATCATTACTATCATTACTATTATTACTATTATTACTATTATTACTATTAAAATTTTTAAGGAAGAAGGCATGCAGTAACAAGAATGTTCAGTATGACATAGAAATACAAAGGAGGAACCCAAAGACTGCAATCATCATCATCATATTCGGTTTTACATCCGTTTTACAAGCTGACATATTTGGACGGCTCAATAAAATAGCCTTCCAGGTCAGTCTGTCCTTTACTAGATCTTTGGTGACACCTATTTGCTTGAAATCCGATTTGATTGCTTCATCCCATGTTTTCTTTGGTCTCGCTTTCATAACAGTACCTTCCACTTCCATTGATATGCACTTCTTCACTCAACCATCGCCATCTTTTCTCTCTACATTACCAAACCAATAAAGACGTCTTTTCTGCAGGCACTCGCTGGTGCTATCCAACTTTAATCTTTTTTCTTTCTTTTTTTTTAACTGTGGTCAAAATAAAAGCAGTTGACTTGATTTTTGTTGTAAAAAAGTGATGGAATATAAATTTTTGAAAAACATGCTTTTTATCCTTTAGAATTGCACGTCCAATTAATTATTAAAAAGCATGTTTTAATCTGTCATGTCTCAGATATTTTGGTTACCTTTTTCTACAAGTAGATATGCTTCCTACTACTTTTACTTGGCCAGCTCTCCTAATCTTGACGTACGTTGGCACCCAGGAAACTTTCCTGTCTGCCCAACCATCATTTTTGTTGGTTTTCTTTTTTGTTCTCCTATTAATTTTCTTGATTAACACAGCTTCCCGATTTCTTTTCTGTATTTATTTGGTGGACATCACCGGTCTCCACCCCGTCATCTTATCTTCTACCCTGCTCACATCCAATCCCATGACAGCTAAGTTGCTTGTGTAGAACCTATTAACATGTATTACCAACAATATGGAGTAACTTGTAAATCAAATATGCATGTATTTTTAAACATTAAACATTATTAATTAAATATATAAATATATAAATATAATTTATTCACTCTCTTTTCAGGGAACCTGGAGCTTATGAACAACATGATGAAAGAATGTCCACATTCGCTGGTCAAATTTCAAGTCTACAACAAAAGAGTAGAAATGACCTATACCGATCGTCGTTTGAATCGAATTAAAACAAAGAATTCAATTCCTTTTGGTCCATGGGCAAGAATGGTTGTTACTAGTATCCTTAAAAGCATGTTAATTTTTTATCTTTGATATTGACTGTATTTTTTATCAAATGGGAAAAATGTTCTCTTAACTGAAATTAAGAAAGGCAAAAAATGCAGAGAAAGAGAGAAAAGTTAAATTATATAAATATACATATATATAATTCGTATGTATATAAGGAACCATTATGAATAGTACTCCATATAGTTGAAGATAATACAATAATACAAAGAATAATAAGTTACAAGCACAACTACAGTTTCAATAGAACTTAATATTTCTTGCAGAGAGAGAGAGAGAGAGAGAGAGAGAGAGAGAGAGAGAGAGGGAAAAACAGGTACATACACACAGAAGCTTTTGTGTAACATATTAAATGAGCTTTGCTTTAAGGGTTTTCTATACCAAACCCAGGAAATTTTTGCCCAATAAATGAAGAACTGACCAGGAAACTGGAGTTTGGACAAGAGCTTGCTAAAAACCCATTCAATATGTATCCAAGTGGCTCTTATCTAAAAAATTAAGACGAAAGTTTAACCATTTTCATTCAAACTTTTTCTACCACTAAAGTAACATTAATCATGTTGTATTTAACCGGAGTCTAGATAACAAGGTTCAAAATTTTTTGCTGTTTCTGATTTTGGCAAACTCAATTGTATTAGGAATACAAGCTGGTAAGTAGCTAGAAAAAGTAGTTTCTTGAATTGTTTTAAGGTAAAAACAATATTTCGAATAGACTTGACCATTTTTCAGGATTTCCTCTTTAATTCAGTTGACTGTTATTTAAAAAATGTTCTATCTAAAACATTAAAGTATAATCTTCCTTTTATCTAGATTTTCTTTGTTATTGTTGTCTTAGCTTTTCTTTACAAAGTTATATGTTAGTAAACTTCAGATTCTCAGTATCATGCGTTTGAATCCCAAGACTGGAAATTCAATGCAGCCAATCATGTATGTGGAGGTATGGATAGTAGATATGACTAGTATATGACAAATAGATAGTCATAATAATACTAGACAGGTAGATGGAGAGAGAGAGAGAGAGAGACAGAGAGAGAGAGAGAGAGAGAGAGGGAGGGAAGGGGGGGGGGGAATAGGTACATACACACAGAAGCTTTTGTGTAAAATATTAAATGAGCTTTGTTTTAAGGGTTTCCTATACCAAACCCAGGAAATTTTTGTTGCTTGAGAGACTGATTGAACAGCCAGGTTTTCAATTTGCTCTTGCCTGTCATTTTGTCACAAGACTTGGTATTTCAATGTCACGTTTTGATTTTTTTGTTTTATAGAAATAACACACAGCGCAGATCCATCTCTGGTGATATTAAAACTCTTTTTGGATATAATTGATTACATATCACTTGCAATATTTATTCTTGAAATTTTGCTTAAGTGGATTGACGGATTTTGGAAATTTTGGAAAAATGGCTGGAATATATTTGATTTCTTTGTCACTATTATGGTAAGTGATTAGATGTCTTTAAAAAAGGGATCAGAACTCACTAATCAATTGGAAATAATCACTGCCTTATAAAGCTAGTTGGTAACCGTATATAGTTGCTGATTACAGAGCAAGACCCCACGAAAATCTATGGTGTGCTCATAAAAATATTTAGTCTTTACTCTTGGCTTGGAGATTTTGACAGATAAAAACAACAACAACAACATTTTCTAATGGTCTGAAGATACAGCCTAGCGTCCTTCGAGGAAAAGAAAGTGAATTTTTATGTAATTCTATGACCACCGTTCAGCAAATATTCCGTGTGTCATTATCATCATCATCATCATCATCATCATCATCAAATACGCCTTCCGTCGTTCGTCGACATTACGTTAAAATACAATATTTATTGAATTTTTATTTAGACATTCCTCCGAAGAGTTTTGGCGCGTCACCAACCAAATCCATTCATACTTACCTGACAAGGAATGAAACTGTTCCTGCTGCCATCATAAATCCTGCAAGTTTTTCCACAAAACATTAAGGCAGTATAATTCCCTTCATACATTCGTAACCATCGTTTGAATATGGATTTCAGTTGCTCTGGTACGTTTTCTGCATATCTGTTATGGTACGAATAGTTTATCTACGAGCTTACACTCGCAGAAATAATTATAATGTGGCTCACTAAAGGCAGTACCCAAAAAGTAAAAATGAAAAAACAAATAAAAATACAAAAATAATCAAAGTTAAAGAAAAGAGGTTACGGGAGAAGAAAAGGAAAAAGCGATAAAGTCATAAACAGAATAATCAACTATTTTATTTCCAATATTAAAACGTGCATATAAATATTATTACTTTAAAAGAGGCAGAATTATAGATCTAATTATCGAAATAGATAGTCTCCAATTCGTAGCCTATAAAATCAGTATAGTGAATGTATATTTCATCTGTTCGATGATAATTCAACAGAAAATGACGAGCCTGAGATCAAATTTGTTGAATTCAATGCAGACATTAACAGCAAAGTATGCAATCGCTGTATCGAGAGCCCAAGATTTTGTTAAAATCACTAAATTAGAAAATGAATTCCATATTTTAGATAGGTGTTTCTACCATAGTAATTGCTATATGTGTCTTCCAATTACCTTGTCATTCAGAGTAATTCCCTAATTTACTGACAATGAGAAAAGTTTATAAATTTATCCTGTGGATAAATGTAATCAATTGCATGTACTATTGGTCATGGGTGACGAGTGCAAAAGTTGGGGGTGGCTTGAAATGGCAAGGAAGTTGAACCATTATGGATTTAAAAAAGAATTAAAAGAGAAAAATCATACGTCAGGTGGTGAAGTGCAAATAATCTCAATCAATCACTCAATCAATTAATCAATCTGGGTGCCGGGCCAGAAATCTGGCGTAGGGGGCAGCCATAACATCCTTCTATAGGCGGTTCTTAAGATTCTGAGTGAGCACAGTGGGTCTCCAACACTTTTTACCCATACCCAGTACGTAGTTCTTTGTCTTCCCCTTGATCTTTTCCCTTCTATACATCCAGTCAGCATAACCTTTTCAAGCCTCTCCTTCCTCATCACATGCCCTACAAACCGTATCTGCCTCTTCCGGTCGTCTGAAATAAACATCTGTTAATTCCTGCCTCACGCAGAACGTCCACATTCTTGTCCTTCAACATTCTCCTTAGAAACCACATTTCCACTGCTCTGATCCTGTCTTCCAGACTTTAAGTAATAGTCCAACTCTCGCAACCATATAGAAGACTTGACCACACGTAGCATTAAGTAGCCTAATTCTAGTTTCGATCGTCACACTACCAGACCGTAGAACCTTCTCCAACATTTTGAAGTTTGTTTCCGCAATGCCAATTCTTCTTTTTATTTCCACCTCTGATCTAATGTCTGCTGAAAGCAAATAAACAAATTGTTCAACTTTTTCTAGTTCTTGGTCCATAATCAGGATCTTACCTCTCGTCTCCTTCGTCTTTGAAAATACGTCACAAATGACTTCTTCCTGTTTATCTCCAAACCTTTCTTCTCGCTTTCTTCTACCACTGTATTCACAATGTTTTGTAGCAAGTAATCTAGGACCAGCTAAATACAAGATTTTCTAGCCACTTCAAACATTTGTGAGCATAGAGAACCTTAGGTGATGCAGTAAAATTAACTTCGTGTTGATTCAGACACACAATATGATGGTCTTGAAGCTATTCAGGGACTGACTGTGAAGGCTGCTCTAATTTTGCTAAATTGGAATCTGGCATTAGCAGACAAAGTAAATAGAACAATATGTGATTTAGAAGTAAATAGCATATTCCTTTTTCTTGAAACCATCGCATCCATCTATCCATCCATCCATCCATTATTTATAGTCGGCCCTTTTCCAACTGTCATTGGGTTACCGACTTTCGACCAATCTTTGTTTTCCATCTTGTTCTATCCTTTGCATCTTCTTTTTTAAGGCCAATCTTTCCAGCATCTTTTCCCATCTTATCTCTCCATCTCATTGGTGGTTTTCCTCGTCCTCTTCTGCCTTCAACTTCAAACAGCATTGCTCTCTTTACACCTTCATTGTCTTTTTTTCTCAATACATGCCCATACCATCTCAGACAGCCCTCTCTCACAACATCATCAATTCCATACTTTAATCCAGTCAAA
>RDPX01000034.1:286611-303882 GCA_003991215.1 Morbakka virulenta
CCAGGTTCAAGAGTTTGTTCTGGAAAGCAGTGTAACAAGTGTTGATGTCGGCGGTATACATAGAAGGAAGATCGTCGCACATGCTAGCAGATTCGTTTTTGAAACGACTTCAGTCAGCCTTGTTGTAATTCCACCGAGGAAGTGGAGAGGATGGTGTGTACTCGATCAACGCAGGGTGGTTTTTGATGGCCGGTCGATGTTGCGACATGGGAAAGTTTCCACCGATTTTGTGGACGGGGTGTGGCAATGAACTGCTTGCATCTGATGAGTAGAACAAAAGGTCTGGGTTGGTGGAAGTACCCCAGGCAGCTGAGTCGAATGATTTGGGCTGTTTAGGATCGTATAGTAACTTGTGGTCATTTCTGACGAGGGTAGCAATACCGTGCTTGTTGTCGTGAACAGCATCGATTAGCGTGTAGCCATAGATCTTGATTTTGTCGTTGTTGGTGGTGTGTGTTTCTTGAAGCAAGATGACGGAAACTGAATTTTTCATGGCGATGTTTTGTATAACTTCACATTTAGGTCCCGATATGGGTAATGGCAATAGCTTCCCTGCAAAGCAGGTACTAACGATGGGGACCAAGAGAAGGTTGCCATCACCCCCCCCCCACACACACACACACACACACACACAAAAGCAGGTGTAAGATGAGTATAGGATTTATCGAAATTCGATAGGATAAAAAGAGGTACAGAACAGGACTATTCTATTTAGCCGGATTATTTATGCCGATATAACCAATAGATAATACGACACTCGAGGATTTAGAAAATATATTTTGTAAAGATAGAAAGTAAGTAAAGAATTTGGGTTACAGAAGTGGAATATAGCAAAAAAATTGCATTCATTTCTGTTAAACGTTGAGAATGACAAGAATACGTCAGGAAGACACTTTTTTGAACCGGCTGTCCTAAATAATTGAAAATCATAAAAGAGTTACCTTTATCTACAAAACCTGATAAATTATGTATATAAATATTAAGTGCCCATAATCTTCCTTAATAAAAGGCAAGCCTAGCCCTGCCATTTACTTTGAACTGCTTGATCACAAGATCTTAAACCCTCTTCGCGGTTTAGCAGTAGCTATTGTGCTTTAGTCGAACCACAATTAACACGTGTCGGGTATTTAAAACCGTCTCACATTAATCGAGTTGAACTAAGAAGACGAAATAAGGGTATTTACCAAATTGCTAATGACGCATATACTGTGATTCAAAAGAATAATGATATTTACTATTGTAAGACACGTTGAATCATTCATTTTATTGCCTTGAAGACATTCGTTATGAGGGATGGGGCTGAAAAAAGGCTATAAAACAGAAACTTACTCTTCCTGAAATTTGAGCCAGGTGCCTTTAACTTAATTTTGTAGATTTTGGTGTCTGCACTAATTCGATGGTCATTTTTTAATAAAGTTTGACCTTGATAAATCCTGGAAAATGCATGACCTTTTTTCTGAGAAATATTCTGAGAATGTTAAGTTTTTTAATAACGTCGGCATATCTAAATAATATATAGACAAAGATATATTTTTCTTTATCATTTTTACTTTAACTGGGATTAATTACCATACTTCGGTTTGACAGAAGGAAAAATTATATTAAAAGGTGAAAATATGCCTTTTTTATCCAGTTTAACGGGAAAAGTGTGTGCATATTTTAGTGACACACTATTTTTCAAAACAGCATGATTTAAGATTGCATATTTTCGAAATTATTATTCTGTACATGCCACATTAGACTGTTATACAAGTTATTCTAATTATTCATTATTCCACTAAATCAATTTGTCTAAATTTGTGCTTCTTTTTGTGTATTTTAGTCCTTTGTACCAGAAATTATAAAAGTTGCCTCCGGAAATATTTCTACAGAATCGGTGACCGTGATAGCAGAAAACCTGCGAGTATTCAGAATTTTAAGGTCACTGAAAATGGTAAATAAAGAAAAATTTGCTTTTAAAATTTTATTGGTTCTGTGTTAAAGTTATATTACACCAGACATTTTGCTGTGTTTATTCTATTTCAGTGTGTAAAGGATAGATAAGGTTTTAAATGCTGGGCATTTGTAGTTTTTGGCAGACGTCATCATATTGTAGGAGGTTTAACTCAGTATGGATTGCTTTGGACGAGGTCTCTAGAGAAAGAGTGGTGTATTCAAGGGGACTATGAACCTAGTAATTTAATATTTTTGATGTACCGAGTAGACGACGCTAGAGCCAAAACAATACGAGATTTCGAACAACGTATTATATTTCTAATGGCCAGCAAAATGACGCTTGGTACTTTTACAGTTTATTTTAGCAATCCCAGGTTGACCAAAAAGTCGTTCTTCATCACTTTTTCTAACAAGGATGTCAAGATGCCTTAGCAAGGTGCTTTTAACTCTTTTTCATTATAAGTAAGGTTGTAAATATGCTTCGTCGGCAGATAAGGGAAGAACTTAAGAAGGTGTTAAGAAAGGAGACCATTGCATAATCGTATGCAATATTTAATGTTTAATAGAGTAATTACTCTTACAGGTTTACAAATATATAATTAAACTACAATATTATAATATTGCTCAGTCCAGGACAGAGAGATCAGACAAATCACACGAGAGGAAACTAAAAGGGCACTTAGCAAAATGAAGAACGGTAAAGCAGTTGGTGCAGATGAAATACCAGTAGAAGCCTGGAAACACCTTGGGATTTGCGGAATTGAACTCCTAACAGACCTATTTAATGATATCCTTGAAACAGAGCAGATGCCGGAAGAATGGAACAAAAGCACATTAATCCCAATATACAAGAACAAAGGAGATGTGCAAAGCTGCCCGAACTACAGAGGAATAAAGCTGCTAAGTCACACCATGAAGGTTTGGGAGAGGGTGATAGATCAGAGAGTCCGGGAGGAGATCGAAATCAGCCCAGAACAGTTCAGCTTTGTGCCCAAGAAAAGCACAACGGATGCCATTTTTGCGCTCAGAACTACAGCGGAGAAGTATCGGGAAGGCCAACAAGAGCTTCATTGTGTATTCATCGACCTCGAAAAGGCATTTGACAGGGTACCGAGAGAGGAAATTTGGTATTGCATGAGAAGGAAAGGAGTCTCGGAAAAGTATGTGCGCTGTATTCAAGAAATGTACAGAGAGTGTAGGACGGAGGTCAGATGTGCTGCAGGAAGGACAGAAGCATTCAGTGTAAAAGTAGGATTGCATCAGGGGTCAGCCCTGAGTCCACTACTCTTTGCTGTAGTGATGGATGTGTTGACAGATGAAGTAAGAAAGGAGGCGCCATGGAATATGATGTTTGCGGATGATATTGTGCTCATGAACACAGGGAAAGGACAGGCTGAAGAAGAGCTGGAAGGATGGCGAAATGCACTTGAGAAACGTGGTCTGAAAGTGAGCCGAGCAAAGACGGAGTACCTCTGCATAAACAAGAAAAGAGACTTACCACCAATTAAAATCGGTCATGATGATCTCCCAGAGGTAGAGAATTTCAAGTACCTCGGGTCCACCATTGAGCAAAGTGGCGATTGTTCAAAAGAAGTGAAGAAAAGAATCCAGGCAGGGTGGAGCAACTGGCGGAGCACGACTGGAATTTTGTGTGACAGGAGAGTACCGGTCAAAGTCAAAGGAAAATTATACAAAACAGTAGTAAGGCCTGCGATGCTGTATGGACTAGAGACAGCTCCTCTAACCAAGAGTCTTGAGAAGAAAATGCAAACAGCAGAAATGCGTATGCTAAGGTGGTCCCTTGGAGTCACAAGAAAGGACATGATCAGAAATGAAAGGATCAGAGGCACCATCGGGATATGTGACATCGCAGGAAAGCTGAGAAGGACACGGCTAAGGTGGTATGGACATGTGCAAAGGAGGGAGGAGGATCACATTGCTAAACGGGTGCTGAACATGGAGCTGCCTGGCAAGAGAAAGCAGGGAAGGCCAAGGAGGAGATGGAAAGACCGTGTGGGAGATGACATGAGGGACCTTGGCTTGACCGAGAAAGACGCACGTGACCGACTCAAGTGGAAGAAGTCAATTCGCTGTGGCGACCCCTGAAAAGGGAAACGCCGAAAGAAGAAGAAGAAGATTATAATATTGTTCAGTAGATAATAAATGATGTATCTAGGTGCTGGAGTGTACGAAACAATCTTAAAGGTGAGATTTCAGCAAGCCAGATCGAACCGATGACGCTGTCATACTTGGAGAGGTCTGTTTTATACCTTTACATTGAAAATATCCCGTTCATAGTTTTATCAAGTGTAATGAAACGTTGTAGACTCCAAACTTTACGTTGTCAACCTGATCTTGCTGCACGTTGGGCACTCAAATCATTTCCATGCCTCAAGTGATAGACAACTGTTGATGTTTTAAAGAGCTGGTCTAAAGTTAGGGGATGAAGAAATAGTAAGAAAGGGAAAGAATAGTTAAAGAACTCAGGTTTAATTTTATCTAATATTTTGAATGGATAGGATTCAGACAATCTGACTTTGCTAAAGAAGCAGTTTTGTAGTATAAGTGCAGATTTTGAAATGGATTCAGATCTTGTCAAAGCCTACTTTTTCTTGGACTTTTACTGGATTTCCGAAGTCAGTAGCCTCCAAAATGTCAAGATGTTGTGTTGACATTTTGAGGCTTTTTAAATTTGGAAATTCAGTATTACTCTATGTGACATAGAGAATAGGTTGGCAGTTAAACTCGTGCAGTGTCTCATCACACTTCTTTAGTACGAGCCTATAGTAAAAAAAACTAAACTTAATTTTGTAAAAAAAAATTAGAATATATTAAGATAAATCTCATCTCATAAATTCTAACCATCCAGGAAGAAAAGGCTTTGTAAGAGCACTGAGCCCATAATTTTATCAGAAATGGAGTTTAAACAGTCTTTGTTTAAGATAAGATATAAGTGCAAGAAGGAGTACTTCATGAATCCACAAATTAATTCCAACTGATGCAGGGGCATGATTTTGAAAGATAAAAACAGTATGTGTGCTCTTTGTTCTGATCTTCTTGTCGTTGATGCTCAGACAAAGACAAAAAGAATTTGAAATGAGTGTTGCTCAGACAATGAGAAGAATAATTTGAAATGAGTGTTGCTCAGACAGTGATAACAGGAGATTAAACTGAGTGTTCCTCAGACAATCTTCTGACTTTGAAAAAGAGGCTCAGGCAGTATGATCTGCATAATATAATGTTTAGTGTTGATTTTTACCCAGTTGGTTCAGGTTCAAACACAGGTTTAAACCAAGGAAAGTAAAGCCTTTTCCTCTTCCTTTCTTCAAAATGCATTTGTCCAGATTTATACCATACATTGAAATTCTAAAATATTGCGAAGTACTGCATTTATAAGAGCCATATATAATCCTAAAACAATTTTTATACTTTCAAATTTTAATTTACTTTTAGGTCTCAAGATTTGCTCAATTGAGAATGATAGTTCTTACCATTTTACAAGCTTTTAAGGTACAATGTAGTGTTTTTATGTTATAATATTATATAAATTATTCTTGGTGCAGTTACGTTCTAAGACATTTAACGTATTTTCGTCTTATTTTTTATAAATGAGACTGTCGACGATAGGCCCTTTATCTTTTTCAACCTATTGCTACTCTTTTAAGTAAAATTTAATTTCTAAAGTTCTCCCTCCATGTTTTTCTTCAATATTTTCCGTGCTCTGCCGGGTTGTCGACTGCCCAGTGCTACAACATTATCAATCGTTGCCATCGTTTTATAGTCTTCTCTTCTTTTGATGTTTTGAAACCATCTCAATCTTGTTACTTCCACATTGCAAAGCTCTTCCTGACTTCAGCCAAATACCTCAGCACCCTCCTATCACGCCTTGGGTTAAATATTGTAATTAAAATCACGATTTATTTAGTCAATACCTCTTTTTTGGCATTTCGCTTTCTATCAAGCTTCTAAAATGATAAAAATGCAAATGAAGAGGAATCTATCATGAGGAAAACCAATCATTTGATTGGCTCCAAAAACAATCACAGAGAAAATAGAAATTCTTGTCTACCAAGCAGCTGGAGACATAAATTGGAAATTTAATATACGAGACAATTCAACTTGAATTTTAATCGGCTATTCTTTGTAAAAATAGAGACTTAGTCTTCAATATTTGAAAAAAGAGTAATGATGTTATGAGAGAAGCTGTCTGCATTCTTGGTTCTATTTTCCCTATTGATAAATACCACTTGGCTTGTGTTTCCTCACTTTGGTGTCATACCCCTGACAAGTGCTAACTAAATTCAAGTAAACTACACGTAACCAGACGTAAGTGAAGATTTTAAAGTGATGTTACATTTCCCTAATTTTCAATGTTTCTCTTTTTAAAACTCAATAACTTTGCTTACCATTCTACAGGTCTGCAGAGTAGCGATCCTCTGCAAGTATGTAATTTTGGTTTTAATCAAGACTTTTATTAGATTTCATTGAAAGATGTTATTTTTGGTATCTTTTCCATTGCTACAAAGTAAATTATTCTAATAATATTTGCTAAAAATGTTATTCTTACGACTACACTGGTCAACAAAATTTTAAGGATGGGCAAGGTCAAGACTGTTTCTAGGTAATTTTGTGGTGCTGATTACAAAAAGTATATTCATTTGCTTTGCTTAGTTAGTTAGTTTAGTTTTTCAGATCTGTGATATGCCTCAGGTGGGAATATTTAGGTCTATAAGTTATAGTATTATTAGTAGTATTAATTTGTAGATTTCATGTTTTTGACATGATCATCAAGTTTTCGTTTAGCAATTCAAGTAGCTCATAGTGCTGATATTCCTGTTCCTGACTTTAATAAGTTGCCGGATCTCTCCATTAATGAACATTCAAACGAGGAACAACATAATTACAAAGATTTTCCTGATGTTGAAGATGATCACGAAGACTTTGCATGCTCTTCCACGCTAGTAATATTTGACTAGCAGAACCTGAGTGACTTAAAAAGAGACGTCAGGAGTTCATCCAAGAAATCTTTTGGAGTGTTGGCATCAGGACTGAAAGGTCAAAATCTTTTGCAGCATGGTACTAAAATTACGTTTCACAGAGCACGTAATAAAGAGTTGGTGCTGTTTTCTGATGATCAACTTAACTTTGTTTTCTCTAAAGATATTCGTGGTGTACTGATAAAATAAGGTGTTACAGAGTACTCTCCTGCTGATTGGAGGTTATTTACTGACAGTTTCAAAAGAAGATGAGATGTGTTTTTATGTACATCACTAAAGTTTATGGGTCAATACTGATTGGTCATTGTACAACCTTAAAAAAATTAAATGCAATAAAAGTGTACTGCAGCATATGAAATATAACGACCACTAATGTGTGATATGTATAGATTTCAAGATGGTAAACCTCTTGCTTAGATAACAGTGACTACACGAAATATCCATGCTTTGTTTGTTATTGGGACAACAGAGATAAAACATATCACTGGACTAAAAAGAACTGGCCACAAACATAGGCCATTTCGATATAGACGAAAATTTTTTAAACAATTTTACTTGGAATGTGTCATTGGAAGAAATACTAACCATCTAACTATTTATCTTCCTTTAAGCAAAGATTTTAAACGCTACCGTATACTATATATATATATATATATATATATATATATGAAAGCATATATGGCTCAACAGATTTTGTGGTATCTTTTCTTTTTAGTCGATGGCCTTTATACTCATTTTGCTGACAACCATTATGTATGTTTTTGCTGTTGCTGGAACGGTTATGTTTGCTTCCTACTCAAACAGTCCACGGAAAGATTTAAAATACAGAAATAGTTTCAGGTAATATGTTTTAGTTATTCATTTTCATAATGTTTTAATGAACATTGGGTGAACTCTTATCTTTACTCAGACATAACAGATAATAATAGTAATAATAATAATAATAATATTAATAATAGCAATAATAATAATAATGAATAATAATAATGGATCGGTATCAAGAGCTAAAATGGGAAATTCAGAGAATATAGAGCTGTAGAGATAAAAGTTATCCCTGTTACCATCGGGGCATTAGGAACCATCTCAACTAATTTTCGATTGGGTTTAAGTCTTGTTAATGAGAGCATCTATTTTGGAATATTGTGAAAAGCATGCTTACTCGGAGCAGCTAGAACCCTACGTTATGTGCTGAATATACAATATACATTGGGTGTGATGCATGCACCCAGTTTACCCTTATCGGGCTGGTAGTCGGATGGGTTTGCTGGGGTTTCTACCCCTGAGTCCCCCATGGGCTCGTATTGCTCCACCACTCAATAATAATAATAATAATAATAATAATAGTAATAATAATAATTTTTCTAATCGTTTTACTGACAGCCTGTATGAGGTGGAGGGAATCAATTCGCCTTGATGCCGGCCGCTGCCCTGCGGCAAAGAAAACTAAGGGTTCATGAGGTGAAGTTATAACTTAGGATATTGGTGGTTCCAATAATCACAGAAGTCTTTAAGCCACCCAAGATCTCAGGAATATCTAGTTTCTTCAATGATTTCACCATTGTATTGGATAGTGCACCCAAACAGTCCTTATAATAACAGTTTTCATGGTAATACCTATAGCAAAAACTATGACTAGCCACATTTTCCCTGACAAGACAATAATTGAAAGAACTAGCAAAACCTACCAGTTGCAAATACGTCTCTACACAAAATATAGAACATTAAGGTGGGACGATAGAGGACCTATTCAGAGCCTATTCATTAAAAATGACCTTACGAATAACCTACTCTCTAACGAGATACAAAAGCCAACCTTTCTAGAAGCACCCTTACCAATAGATTAAATATAAGAAACCCTTAGAAATAAAAATCCCTTAAGGAAAGAAGCAACACCACCAGTACTAACATCAGAATGATAGTCAGCACGTATTTGAGGAAGAAAAGGGTTCGAGGAACGCCAGCATTAATTACATACTCATCAAATGTAATTTTTCCGAATTTGACAAGCATTTTACGACCTGAGGGAAAGAACTAAATAACACTCTTCCATACATAACGTAACTAGAAAGCTATTGAAGCAAGCCAGCATGTCAAACCTTAACATATACCTTGGTAGGTTATTCAAAGGCAAAATTAGGAAAAAATATTTGCCAGAATTAGATGTCTTAGTTGCATTCTTGAAGACAGAGACTACATTAGAAAGCCATAAGAACGATGGAGAACAAGATTCAAATAGGCAAATATTTAGAAGTGTGAATAACAAAGAAGATATGTCGAAACAACCACTTTCAAGAGAACCATCGCAATATAGATCAGAAGTTTAAGGGTCGACCAAACCCCTGAATTATTCTGCAGCCAGATTCGAAGATAAAATGATAGAGACCAAAATCATATCATTTAAAAAAGAGAAATCTAGGAAGGATAGTACCAGTTTTATTTAGAAACTTAACATAAAATAACAGAGGGAAATGATCGACCTTTCATTTAAAGGACTGAGAAGAAAAATGAAGGAACCATTGACAAGACAAATTCCAAAACAATGTTAGAGAATTTGTGGTATCTCTAATTGTAAGTTTTTGCGGGGAAAAAGATTCAAGAAATTGCTTAGCATAGCAGCGAGATTTAGGATCATCAAGCATCCTTTTACAAACATTATAGGACGAGATGGAAGAAGTCTAAGATCCAGTTGAGTTTTTTGAAAAAACGTAGGGATAATGTAACTGGAATTTTAACCTATTTTCTAATAAAAAAACCAGGAAATTTGGTGTCTTGTCATTCTTTTACAATAGTATGTAGTAACTGACAGTTTGAAATCTTGTTTGATTTCTTTCATAATGAGTTCTGACCGTGTTTAATGTTCAGAAAAATCTTAAATTTAGTAATTGTTGACTTTAGAAAAAGGCAAATGAAAAATGTGTGAACTAAGGTGGGCTTTACAAAGTGACTTTGGCTTTTATGATCACATGCTATACTATCTGTGTTTCATTTTTAACAAGATTCCTCTGCAATTATCATTTACATGAATGTATTATTCCTTTCCCTGGTTATTATTAACTGACACGTTGTGTCAATCTATTCATATAGGATTGACTTCCTCACAGAGCGATGACTTCCCTTCTAAGGCAGACTGATCCAAAAATAAACAACAAGGAGTGTGCGAAAAATATAACTATACTAATGGCGACATTTTGAAAATATAGAAGTAGAAGAGGGGAAAATATGTGGGCACAGAGGCCGGTATATACAGTACCTATGCCTGTGAGAGCCATATGACATGTACATGTAAACAGGATCAAACGATTATTCGTATATAAAATTATATTTACTTCCAGTGGGTTCATATTGAAACCCCGAGTAATACGACACACAGACATAACATGAACATTTCTAATAGTTGAATTGGTTGACAATAATAAAAGACAATACCTGCGACCATTACTGTACCTCTGACAGGTGTTAAATAACAAAATAATACCATAAAGTTTAATAATGTTGTTCTTGTTGCATTTGTTTTGCTGTCTGAAACGTCAGTTTGATTAGCACAGACTTAACCCTATAATGTCTATTTTTGAAATCTTTTTCCAAGTTTATTGTCTGGGATAAAACTTTTTTTTTCTCTGCCTACGGAAGTTTCTAGGAAGATCATGGTCACAGCACCACAATTTTGACCAATCTTTTTGTTGTAAGCTTTTGGTTTTATCAATGATATCATTGGTACATTTTTTGCTTTTGTTTTCTAACTTACACTGTAGTACGTTGGTGCAATCCTTCATCACACTGTTCCAACTTTTTACTTTGGACCATTGGTTTGAAATATTGAATGATCTAACAAAGGTAGTGGGTGGAATCGGAACAAAGATCTACATTATCCTTTGGATTTGCATCGGTGCTTTCATATTTCGTAACATATTTGCAGGGATAATGGGTAAGTGTAGTATGTTAGAGGATGGATATTACTTTATACTTTACATTTTTAACTACAGTCGATAATGAATACACAACCAATCATGTTTTAGACAACCAATCATATAGAAGAACTAGCTGTTTTTGATTTTCTCATTCTTCTTTCTCCATGATAAAATACTATTTAAAGTTCTTTCTTCTCGTTCTGGCGTCTTAGTGCAGACGAGTAGCAGTCAAAAGCTTTGGAGCCAACTGAAAGTGATTTAATTGCTATTTTTAAGTAGACTTGCATTTGTGAATTGAAAACATATAGCAGAAAAGACAACATAGAATCCTTTTATTAAGAAATAAATTAACTTTGATTTGTGCGAGATAAACTTGTTTTGGTACATATAACAAGTGTGGTGAAGTAGATATTTTTATGGGAGGGATCAATGCCAAAATAGGTTAAAGTGAATATTTGAAAAATATGGGTCAGGCAACAGATGTAATTGGGGAAAGAGGTTGTTGGATTTTTTAAAACATGATACGATGGGGAGAAACATCTTTGTCAAGAAACCAAAGAGAATTAGAGATACCACACCAAGTCAAAAAAAGCATACCAAAGGAAAAGAGATGCTAAGAATCAAAACTTGATGCAAACTATAAATCTTCAAGAGGGTAAAATGCTGTTCATACTGTCAGCTACTTTAAGATAAAAGAGGTGATCTACCTGAAATAGAGCAGAACAACTGATGCGCAGTGTAAGAGTAGAAATAGAAAAGGTTATTAAGAACACGAAATGTGGAAAGGGTGGATGTTGTAATGAAATGACCCAAAAAGTGATTTCATTCTCAGTGCGGGTTTGAAGACGATAGGATCTATAAAATCACGATGTATTCCACCAGAACTAAATGAACCAATTTCCGTTAACTCATTGAATTGTATAGATTATAGAACTATAAGTCTTATAAACCATTTACTTAAAAAAATATTCAAAGTTGTACTGCAAAATGTAGGGAAAAATGGAAGAGGAGATTAATAAAGCACATATTTATTCAAAACAGGAGAAAAAAGATCAAGGAAGGCAATTTAAATTAAAAAAAAATAGGCAGGAAAAATTAATTGAAAATAGACAAGAGTCTTTATATGCATTTCCTGAACCACTGAACCAAGCACTTGATTCTGTAAATCATAAGAAATCTCTAGAATACTTGAGGTGTCTTGGTAAGGGTGTTAAAGATGCTTAATTCACCAAGAATATGTATTTGGACCAGAAAGCTTTTATACGAACAACAGGTGCTTGATTTCCTTAAATTTAAATCAAAAGCCGTATAAAACAGGCTTGCTCTCTGTCCCCATGTGAGTTTAATCTGTACAATGGAAGTACATTTAGAAGTACTGATGCTGATAAACGCATTAGAATAGATGAAATACTGACTAACAACCTGAGGTATGTAGATGACACAGTCCTTATCACAGCGAGAGAAGAAAATTTCAAAAAATACTGAATACGTGAATAATGGAGGTGAACACTTTGGCATGAAGATGAAAGCAGATAAGACCAGTATAATTTTAGTTACAAGATATGCGGAACTGTCTGAGATACAAATTAAACTTGATAGGAAAGATTTAGCAACAGCTGATAAAGGTTTATGTATATAGGCTAGTTGATAACAGCTGATGGAAATTGTAACTTAATAATTACAAGGAGAATTGAGATATTAAGAGTTGCCTTCGATCGAATGAAAGACAGTTATCTGAGCACTATTTCAATAAACACAAGAACGAGAATTCTCAAATGTGTATACCTCTGTACAGTTGTTAGACATGGACGCTATTGGAAGTATACTTTGTAATCCAGACGTTAGTGATGTGGTTATACCGACAAATGCTGAAAATACCATGGAAAGACAAAGTTACTAGCAAAAAAACGTCTCAGAGCTAATCAGAATAAAACCATATACCATTTCAGCTGTAAAGTAACAATTTCAAAGGTTGTTGCTGGATAGGAAACATGGAGGAAAAAGATGCGTAGGTAGACCGAGATCACAATGGATAGATAACGTCGAAAATATATTTGAATAAAGATTTGTGAACAATTTATATGGATAGCTCAAAACCAGAGCAGCTGAAGAAACATGACAGTCCACCTTCGTTCAGACGACAGCACACTTAACTAACCTAACTCGCCATGAAGTTGAGTGGTGTTGGTGATATTATCAGTAGTGATTTAACTTATCAGAAGGATGCACGTAATGGAGATCACACGCCAGTTAGAGAAAATATAGCATATTACCTATAAGTAAGATAGTTGTCTCTATTTTATATTATTCTGTTCATATATGTATTTGTATTTATACATTTTACACGAATGTAGAAGAAAGAAACAACATTCTATCTTCTTTTAACACAGTTATGAATTTTCAAAATATTCGAAATGATTTTGCGGTGCAGTGCAAGGAAAAAGAGCGAGAAATAGAAGAAGAAAAGATTCGAACGAACTTTGAAGATGAATTAACGAAGCAGTACAGAAAACACAGTAGTACACGGTAAGCCTTTTAAGTAAGTATTCATTGTATATAATTTACTCGGTTACAGATTTTTAAAAACTTTTTTTGGCTATTTTGAAAAAGGGTACTGTGACACAATTGCTTTTTCTAATTCCAGTGCTATTTTGGTCTTCGCAGCATCTTTCAGTGAAAATTTATTACTTGGTATAAAGTAAGGGCAGCATTTGGGTCATTTTTGTACCGCGTGTGTCACAGGCGGTAAATACCAACGTAAAAACCTTGCTTACTGTAAAGAAATATATAGCTTTATCTACAAAAATTATTTTTATTTGTTTAGTTTAATCTACTCTAAAATTTGTTAGGTTTGTTGGCTCCTTTTTCTGTTAACATATATATAGGTATGTATGTATATTTGCCTTAGCAGTTTTACAACATGGTCACCCTCGTACTTCATATAAGTAGCAGTCTTTACCTTAAGGATTAAACAGATGTACAATCCTAAGAAGCATCTAAGACAGAGCTACAACACCTACCATTTTGTTTTCTGCTTTTTGAAATAGAATTCTGGTGCCATTACCATGCCATATCCTTTTCAAGGAGACACAATATCCACATCTATATTCTCATCTAATCTCTGGTAACATAACTAAGAGTTTTTCCTTTTTTCTCTCCTTGATTTACCATTCCAAGGAAAGCTATTTTTTACGTTCGATATGGTTTGGATATGAAGTTTCACTGTGAAATACAATCCAATGTTGTTTATAACTACTACTAGTATGTATATATATATATATATATATATATATATATGTGTGTGTGTATGTGTGTGTATGAGTCTGTGTCTGTGTGTATGTGTATGTTTGTGAATGTATATGAAAAGTGTTTATAGCTTTTAGTTTATATCCCATCAACAGATGAACAAATATAATTGCAGATTGCTCAATATTTGCTAAAATGGAGCCAATGTAAGTTAAGTTAAAATTATATTTCAATATTTCTGATAAAAAAGTACATAACTCTAAGTTCCTTGCTCACGCATTCATCAGATGTACACATAAAAAGCTGCTAAAAATCTATGCACTTATATAAAGTTGAGAAAGTAATTAAAAAGTCATTAAAATTTTCAATGGTCTCAGAGTTATGTGCTTTTTTATCAAAAATATTGAAATATAAATTTAATTTAACTTAGCTTTTGGTTTATAAAGTTGTTAATTTCCAAAAATGTCATTTAGATTTTTATTGTAGGGATGACACAAAGAGGTAGTGAAATTCATGATCATCGGACGGAACGTTTAATTTAAAATATCCATAGCTTTTTTGTGGCAAAGTTAGCCCTAGTTATATTGTGGTTTCTGTAATGTTGGGAAATTAGTGTGTATTATGTCTAAAAGTTTGAAATATAAAAATAAATATAAGTCCATCCTTCAGTGTGGGTATGAGTTAAAATCTGAGGATGGTTCCTTTCCTTGGCTTATATCTAAAGGTGATATAAAAAAGACAGTGAAATTATCTCAATATGTGTTGTAGTTACTGTTATTTTTTATGTCTTTATGCCAATTTCTGGGGTCAGATGGCGCCTCTCTAAGAGAATTCATTTGAGCAGCGAGAAATTTTATAGCAGTATGTCCTTCCTGATGCCAACCAGAGCTTTGTCCTCTCGTTGAATTGAATTTGGAACCGCTTGGCTCATCACTAAATACCACTTGTCTACCTACCTTGTACTCCCTGTAATATAAGTTAAAAATTCATATTATTTCTGACGATTTGGATATTTATATATATATATATATATGTATAAAATCTGTTTGAAATCTGAACTCGTGTGTGAGTGAATCCAAATCTTACAGGTAATGACGTCTTTGCTTGCCCATGGTATTATGTGAATAAATTTACCATTATGTGACGTAATAAAATAAGTTAAATGAACAAGCACACACACACACACACACATATATATATATATATATATATATATATATATATATATTGATTTTTTTGTAATAGATCACTTTGTTTTTTGAACACTGACAATTTCTTCAGATCTTTCTCTTACTGGGTCTCAATTCATATCAGAGTATTCTGAAAATCCAACTTGGTCTCTTCTGTAAGATACAAGGCAAAACCTGATGCGCTTATTTTGAGTTTTGTGTTGATTATGTAAACCTAGTTTAATACTGAGTTATAATGAAAATATGGTGAAATCACAAGGAAGCTGAACAAAAATATCAATTGCATTATAATGTTTCCAACATTCTTCATGTGCCTTCTCCCTTCTACGTATTTTCACAACGGCTGATAAATGTTGACTTATCCTGAAAGGTATTCTCTCCTGAGAAAACAAAGAGTGTACTAACTTTTAGTGATAAGTGACATATCTCCAAGAAAGAATATTGTATAGTGATTGTATTATCCAGAACTATCTTGACACTGCTGAAAACCATGTTTTACTGAAAGTGTTTCCCAATCAAGAAGCAGAGTACGCAAGAATCCGAGTGACAACAAGAGTAATTTTCAGTGGATCATGTAAATATGACTCAAAGTGGCTTATGTTTTAATGGCTTTCTAGACACTAATCACATGATTTATTTTTTACTGCAAGCGGTTTAATAAATAAAGAGTCAATTTTCAGAGAATAAGAATATCTAAATATGAACTGAAAATATCGCTGTAGTATCTTCTCGGTTCTTGGGCTAAGGTCAAGCGTCGGACTCTAGTTCTTCCTTCGTCAGGTCTTAATTTTTTGCTTCTTGCCTGCAAGGTCTTTTGTCTTAGCATGACCCGACGCCGATTTTACACCAACCAAGAGGAAGTGCTCTCTAGCACAGGGACTTTGGGAAGCAATTCGTATCTCTTGCTGTCCATAAGGTATTGCGTCTATCCATCTGTACTTATTCTGTCCTTTTGCTTTGGTCTTTCATTGACAGATATCTGTGGCATCACTGTTCATCAGACGATCGATTAAAGGGTCAGTATATAAAAGAGGATATATTAGACCTGAAACTAGAGTTATTTGAGCTTTCGAAGTAATTACAATACTCTTATTAACATATCTGATAGCATGGCAAGCGCCTCCTTAAATGTTCTTTGGCAACATAAAGCAAGTCTGTTTAATGGGCTAGTATTGTGAGCTATATTTTTTATTGTGTTGTCTTCATTGCCGCATTAATAGATAAATTATATACATAATAAAACACACATAAATAAAATTTACATTTTTAGACAAAATCTATCATTTTCCTTTCCTCCCAAAATTTTAGTTGAGTGTCTACTATAGATATATTTAACACAGAGGCTCAAATTAAAAAACCTGGACCTGAAAAACAAGACATCATCTTTTAATAAGGAGCACAACAACTTTAGGTAGATGAAGCACAAAGATAATAATAAATATTTTGTCTAAGTCAAATCGAAATTCATGACCTTCTACAAATTCTCACTAATCTAAGTTTGTAAGTAGAAAAAAAGAATTTTAAGTGCTTATATTTGTGCATAGTTTCAGGTCATCCTTGGGCAAGGTGTAGAACCTGTATCACACCCCAGGCCAGGGTAACGGTGAAGCACTGGGTTGCAGCGGAGCTTAAGGGATGTTGGCTGAAGAGCCTAATAGAAGGCAAACGGTAACGCTCTTCATATGGTAGTAGGCAAGTACTTGTGTCCAACCGAGGAAAGGTTACTACCTAACTGCACCCACTGACTTGTGGGAAAGGTTTCAGACAAACCAAAGGCTAAAGTTTCAGCTCGAACAACTGGATGTGGATGTGGAAGGGCAAGCGAAAACCATCACATTATTTATCCCTAGTATATATCATGACAGCGCCAAGAGATAGAAAAGGATGGCACGTCATGACAACCAACATCCGTTAGGATACGGCACCTTGAGAGAGAGAGAGAGAGAGAGAGAGAGAGAGAGAGAGAGAGAGAGAGAGAGAGAGAGAGAGAGAGAG
>RDPX01000034.1:304582-346306 GCA_003991215.1 Morbakka virulenta
GAGAGAGAGAGAGACAGAGAGAGGCAGAGAGAGAGACAGAGAGAGAGAGAAGAGAGAGAGAGAGAGAGAGAGAGAGAGAGAGAGAGAGAGAGAGAGAGAGAGAGAGAGAGAGACAGAGAGAGAGAGAGAGAGAGATTTTGCCAGGAGTAAAATATGTCTCTAAATTATAGGTGATCAGGTACGAAATCAAAGAAAGTTGAAATTGTTTTAAAATGTGTTTCTGCAAAAGGATAAGGCAAATAGACTAGAAATAAAGTATCTCAAGTGAAGAGGGTACTTGGGCAACTATACAAAATTTTTAAATTGTTGACAGACGTAATGTAATGGTTTCGTTTTGTTGATCACAATTACAAGGTGGAATGAAGCAGATCAAGAGGCAAAATATGCATGTCACAGGTTTGGATATTGGAGTAGGTCGGTTCAGGAAGCAAAATGGAATTTTAAAATATTTCAGAAGAGAAAAGTTAAAAAAAGCCATTATATCTAACACCATTAGACAAGGCATAAAATGGTGTTTTTATAGAAAAAGCTAGTTGTTTAGGCCCATTCATTTTTATGGATCATGTAGCTTTCATGAAGAATTGCATTATTTCCCAATGTTGCCGAGTGTTTTACACTTGTCCCTGTTTTTTTTTGTTGGATTTGGAAAAGTTCTGTGGTATCCATAATGTAAATTTAGCGTCTAATTGTAAAAGTTGGGGATCAAGATGTGTTGTGTTTTTTGACTTTAGGTTCAATTTTGAAGTAAAGGTATGTATATATTTGCTTGAAGATTATAAAAATTATTTATTTCCTTTACCAATCGTCTCTATGTCAAAGATTTTTTGGTCAGAAAGCAGGAAAGGAGAGGCCATTATCAGCATTTCTTAAAAAAATTTTGTCACTAATTTTTAAGTACATCCTTTTGTGATAAGGCCTTTGAGCGCTCCCATTGTACCTTTAACAATCATATATGTATGAGATTTATCATGTCTTGAGGCTTAAATTTTTTCTGAGCTAAGTTTCGAGAGATACGTCTCCCATCATCAGGCTACTGACGATGGAAGAAGTATCTCTCGAAACTTAGCTCAGAAAAAGCTTACGACTTATGACATGATAAAGCTCTTACATCTGTGGCTTCCTCTGAGTCCATAACGTTTAGAATTTATAGTTTAACAATCATCTTGGATATTATAAGACCTTTATCAATGAATTTTGCTTTAGTATTTCGACTAAATTTAAAAGTTTTTGTGAAAGATCTTTTTGGCTTATTCCAATAGACGAACGAGTGTTGGAATACCTCCTCAAAATCGTTTGAGAGAATCGTTTCCTAAATCTACAGGAATGCTTACAATTAGCGAAGCTGAAGAAGAAAATATGGATCAAAATTTAGTTCTACCCAGGTATATTTTATTATTTTGGTTTTTCGTGTTTATACAAGGTTTATTTTAGAAAAACGACATCTGCATGCAACTGTTTTATTAATTGTGTTCGTTTTGGGTTTAAACCCACTCATAATTTTTCATTAAAACACAAATACATGTAAAGGTCTACAGTCGTTAAAGAGGAAATGCATTCATTGCAGCACCCTTTATGTCTCCTCTAAGCTGGATAAGAATCCTTGACACGTTGTAAGACCATAGTCTATCCTGTGGCTAATACAGAAATACTTAAATGATCACCAAATACATTTATTGGAACTTAATGCTCAGATTGTTAAATGATAGATTTTTGAGAGTATTGTCTTCATTATCTACAACTGGACGTCATTTGGGTTTGCATTTGTGTAGGGATACAAATATTTTCAAAAGAATTTTGAATGCAATTAAGTGAGAAGTACTGGGTTTTAAGTTTAAATGTATCAAAGTCAAAAATTATTTTTGAGTCCCTTTGTCAGTAAACCTTTCTGTGGTCCATAAATGTAAATTAGTGAGAAATTTAAAAGGAAAAATAATGATATATATATATATATAAGAATGGAGAAAGAGATATAAGGATAAAGAAAGAAAGAAAGAAAATAAGTAAGTAAGTAAGTAAGAAAAAGAAAGAGAGATACAGAGAGGGAGAGGGAGAAATAATGAAAGGAAACAGGTGCTCAATCAGGAAGAGACAAAAAAAATGGAAAGAAGGACAAAGGAGCTATCTTTCCTGCCCTCCAAATTGTTGTCTATCAGAGTCCGTCTCCCTCTTCTTATTAGATTGTACTTGTCTTCAAGAATGCAGGTGGTATATCTGATGCTGGCAAATATTGACCTTTAGTCCTCTTTCGATGATCAAGGCAAGGCCTAGACCTCTTTGTTTTACTGGTGACCTTTTAACTGAAACTACGGAACGTCTTTATATGTTTGTGGATAAGTCTGGCAAAGAACGGGCTATAGCTTTTGGAATATCTAAGTATTTAATAAGATGTGACAAGATAGTTTAAATTATAAGCTTTCTGCTTAAGGTGTTGGTGGAAATCTCTTTTGTATCATTCCGTCCATTCTCACAGATCATGCAGTTCGTGTCGCACTAGATGGCATTGCATTTGATAAGTAATCGATTAATGCTGGCGTTCTTCAAAGTTGTTTTCTTAGTCTAATTCTTTTTTCCTCTACATTAATTACCTTGCTTAATACTTCCTTCACTTCATCAACATCTACGTTAATGACCCTACCTTGTACTTTTTGAATTAGCTAGTATGGCAACCCAAAATGAACAAATCAAACTTGATGAAAATTTGGGAGGTTGACCTTTAGGCTGCTAGAGATTGGGAAAGAAGATGGTTCTTTTTCAACGCGCAAAAAATCTGAGTCTTTTTCTTCATCCACAGTTTATGGATTATATTTCGGATATTAATCCTGATGAGATTACGTTTTTTTTCTTGAAGAATACTCATCAATACGAGTGCTTGATTTGTTATTTTCTCTAAGTTATCTCGGATTAATTTGGCTGTTTCTCAAAGTGTCGATTCCCTGTATTTTACTAGAGTGCTTGATTCCTAAGGTCCTTTAATATCGCTATAAACAGAAACCATCTGTCCTTTCATTCTGTACCGTTGCCGTCTACTGTCAGTTGTGAGTAGGTACTCCATCATCTTGATGTTCTAGGTCGGGATCAGATTGATATTAAAACTCTTTTTCATAGTTGGTGTAATAGAATGAATTAGAGTAAAGAGTTGCATTTTTAGCTTTATCCTCCTCTTTGATTCGGTAAGCAGTATGCATTGTAATTGCTCACCGACATCATTTTTAAGAACTTATTTTAAAGGAGTCTTTTCGAGAACTCGCGAGGTTGCTTTCCGCAGACCAATCAGAACTATTGCCAATGTTAAATTATTTTATTCACTTAGGGCTGGTAAACTTGTCGCTTCATAGAAATTATTAATTTGTTACTTGTGGAAGACCTTTAATAGTGCTAACAAGCATATAGTAAGCCCCTTGTACCTCCATTTTTTATGGTGTCAGATGTTTTCGGTCTTCTGTTCTTAGCCTCCTTTCCTCGTTTGTTCGCCAATGAATATACTCGGGGAGGCTTTTGACGTCATCACATCAGCCCTTTATGGTTTTTGTGTCTATGTAACTTTGAACAGTGAAATTTTTCTGAATAACAAACCCGGTGTTCTTTAAGGATCTATTCTTTATTTAACTCTATTCCATCATTATATCAACGATCTTCCTAAAATAATTTTCCATTCATCACAATTTATGCTGATGATACTACTCTTCATTTCGGTTTTGCTGGTAATCTATTTCCCTTGTGACAGTTAAAAGCAGCTGATGAGTTAAAAATGGATTTTCGGACTGGGAGACGAAGTGGCTAGTAACTTAGATCTTTCAAGGCTAAACTGGTTTATTTTAGTATAAAGCCAGAATCCTATTTTAGGTCAGTTTCGTGAATGAATGTGTTCTTTAGCCACTTGACGAAAGATCTTTTTAAAAAAAATTAGCTCTCTTGCTTTAACTCTGGAGCCCTTGTCAGGCCAACATAACTTTTAATTTTCGCCTTTGTTTCTTTATTACTTTTTGCTATTTCACCTAACTATCTACTCACGGCATTTTCATCTGATACTGTTGTGGTTTTACTGGTAAGGAAATCTTTCTACTGTTGTAGCTTTTTTGGTAAACAATCCATCCTCCTTTTCAGTGGTAAACAGTAAAGATGGATGACTATTTTTAAGGTTTTCTATGAAAATAGTACTGTCTTGTTTCAAATACAACAAAGGTGTCATTGACGAATCTACAATTCATACGAACATCTATATTTTGTGTAGATTGGAATAATTTTCTCATAATAACCCACAAATATATTAAGCAAAGCTGGACCTAGTGGTGAAGTAATGGCTACACCGACAATCTGATACATAATGTTTTGAAAGCAAAATTCAACATATTTGGTGGTGAAATTCAGCAATCTATAAAATCATCTTCTGGAAAAAGCGGTAGCTTGATGTTATCATGGTGCAGTGTTTTAAAGCAAGTTTCAAGGGCCTAAAGGGACCTGAAAAAGAAATTGTTGGATCGGTCGAACACTATTGAATTTTACTAGATAACCTGCTTTGCTTTGATTTTGGTATTTGTTTTAGAAGCTGGGCATAAAAATATCAAATGTAAGCTTAGATATGCAAAACCCAATGAAACTTACAAGAAAAAAAAGGCAATACATTGATTAACCAAATAAATAGAATATTTCACTGTACGTAACGTCTCCCTCACTTTGAATAAATTGTTCACATCTGCTATCTGAGCTTTGGTTTTTCATCGTTTGAAGTTGTCAGATAAATGATTTGTGTTACAAAACATAAATATAGCATTTAAAAGAAATTCATTTTGGTCGAAAGCTTTTTCGCTGGTACTAATCTGGACAAAGTCACCAGAATGCGAAAACAAAAGTTATATGAATTTTGATCAATACAGAAATTAAAAAGAAGATGGAAAATTCCCATAATTTTTTTTGTGATCAGCTGAGAAAAACCAAAAGAGATCAGTAAAAGTTTGCCATTTTTTGTCACTGGCTGTCTAAAATATGCGAATATATAAACATTCTTTTTGTCGACAAAGAGGAGGTGATGGTAGTTGAATCTAAATTGCTTCCAATGTTTCTAAATAGAGGGCAGACCTGGCTCTCCCATTTGCTTTGAACTGTTTCAGCTATAACGGTGCATGCAGTTTATGCTGCATTCATGGTTAAGCAGTAGCTGCTATAGACAAATCCCAAAGACAACACAAGACTGCGCGTTGACTGCTAGGTTTTCAAAACTATAATACCTGTACTATTTGAAGTGTAATATATGATTATGATAGTATATTATGTCAAGACACTTTTCTCTTTCAAGTGAAGGAAACAAAAGCAACGAGGCGAGTAATACAACGGATCGTAAAGGTATAGTGCCTGAAGCAAATAAAACATCAACAGATAGCCTAATTTGGTCAATAAAGGAAACAGATAGCAAAAGGTGAGTAAGCCAGATATCGACTAAATTAACCTGCTCGACGTAGTTATAAAAAACCCACAGACACTTTATGTCTGTACAAAGAAGTATTGCTCAGAATCAGAGATTTATTATATTAAACTGTATCTAATCCACATATTTTTTAATATTCTCTTTGGTTCACCTTAGTTTTGTAGACTTACCACCAACTTGGTTGTTTGTGGTTTTAATACCTACTCTATCGACTTCTCCAGCACAAATCACAAAATATGTGCAAGTGGATTGATCAACCCTTCCTAATGACTGATATCCTAAAATTTCTTTGAACTTCATAATGAGATGTTCATAATGAGCTTCATAATGAGAGGTATTCCATCTTAGACCACGTCGAGCGGTCTAAGATGGAATACCTTTAAGCACCAAAGCTCTGATTGATACAAATAGACAAAACTATGAATTGGGATATACCTGTTTTTTTCCCCAAATCCCTATTGCTGGGCAGAAAGAAAGGGATCCACCACCACACACTCACGCATCCTTGTTTATTGCTCGGCTTAAGGTAAATTTTCCCACTAATTTCAAACATCTACTTTCGACATTACTTTGTTGTCATCTACAAATATATACAATATTTTGTTCCGACATGAGGTTTAAAAGTTCAAAAGAAAGTTTGTACTTCATTATGTCTTTCTGTGTATACAAGCGCTAAATATTTTCTTGCTATTCTTAGAACGGAATACACTGGACTCAGTGTTAATTAAAAGTGAGAAAAGATCCTTATGTTTTTATAATATGGTCTCTACTTTTTTGATAGGCTACTAGAATGTATGTATATATATATATATATATATATATATGTGTGTGTGTGTGTGTGTGTGTATAAGAAAACAAGCGAAAATAATTGAGTTCTTCTGCTATCAATTACAGTGCTCGATGGAAATCCAGAGCGAATACGCAAGGTATATTGTATATGTGTGTTTGCTCCTCTGTGTGTGTCTGTGTATCTCTGAGAGTATGTGTTGTAGTTATCATGCACTGGGCTGGTTATTTTTCATTTTCTATGTTAACTTGTTGGTCTCACATCTGAGTGAAACCGACAGCTAATCGTCTAGACTTTTAAAGTTGAGCTCTGGTTATGTATATTTTGCCGAATGATCACAACCTAGCTAGAGTATTGTTGAGTAAACTGGAACTATATTTATTTGATTTTTCTGGTTTTTATCTAAGAGACTATCATCTCTCCATATTTTTTTGAAATTTCATTTATTTTTATAGAGTAAGTGATCATAGCCAAGAGATAGATAATGGTACTCCACGGCGGAACTCATTAAATGCCTCAAGCAGCATTTCATGTAAGCAAAATACCTCCGATGATGGTCATAGAGCATCACAAGGTAATTTTCTTGCCTCTCTATTAGTATCTTATTGCATTGGTGATTGATTCGGCTTGCAGGAATCTCGAAAGTAAATATTAATTAGCACCGATGTCTTCCATGCTGTAATTATAGTGCTCAGTGTGAATCAGCAATAAAAATGATAGCAGATAAGAAAAGTTCCAAACTTTATATCCTCAATAAATAGTGTAACACATTGTAAGGAGGCAAGAATATAAGGTGATGACAGTGTTATAAGGTAATATTTGGTAATGAGATGATATTGTGACGTATGATCATCAGGCAATATTGTAAGAAATGGCCTCAAACGTAATTTAGTTTTTATATTTTATATAAGTAGATAAAGCAAGGCTGAAATAAAAAAATGAGTATATATAATATAGATACATATATATACTTATATATATACACATTTATATATAAACATATATATATTTATATGTACATATCTACATATATATACATATATATACCAGTATCGAAATAATTATTAGCTATCGACATTGCTCAATAATATAAAAACATTAGTTATTATATGGTGAACGACAAAAAATCTGACAGTTCTAAACTAAGTTTTGTTGATTTTTTTTGTCGTTCACCATATGATATATATATATATATAAATATATGTATATATTTTTTTAAATTTACTTTACATGGTTTTAGTCTTGTGGTCTTGCGGTCTTACTTGTTGTCATAAATGATCAGATGAAACATATATATGTTTTTACATTTAGAATGGAACAACGCAGTTCGTGGAAACTTATATAATTTGGGATCAGCCAGTGATGAAATACTATGGCCAAGAGACAGTCTTTTCCGGTATGTTGATGTTTTCTCAAAATAATAATTGGAAGAAATAATCCGATAGTCTATTCACTTGTCATTTTTTTTCCTTGGATAATCTCATGTACTTTCTCTTTGATCCCAATCAAACAAAAGTTGCTGTTTTAGAGTCAAAACAGTGTATCAGCATTACCAGATTTCAGCACTCTTTTAATGTTCGACTAATAGAATTATTTTTTAAAGTCTTTGTCCTTATTACTTATTATTGGTTCTTTTACGGCAGAGGGCGGTCTAATATGAGTTATTTCAAGATGTTTCCTAGTATCTAGAGCTAAATTATTCAGCTGGGTCGAATCGCCTATGGAGGACCATGAAATTGTGTTATTTCTTTATTTGTGTTACGGGTTTTTTCTGCCTTTTCCCCCATGTGTTCCCTTCAGACAGTTTTAATATTCTTGTTTCAAATCATTTGATTTCCCTAAACACTTTCTAAGAGTTACTGAATATTTTATCGACGATAAAAGTTGGGATTTTTACCTTTTACCTGAAACTTGAGGTTTATAATGAAATTGGTAATTTGTAATGAAAGATTACAGAAAGAATATTAAAAAATCCAAAAAAAAATTGTATTTGTCATGTCGTTTGGTTCTTCACTCAAGTAGGATATATTTAAATTTGCTACTTTTCATTTAAGTGCATTAAAAATATGCATTATTTATAAAAAACAGTCAATGTTCAAGTAAACAAGAATTGTTAGATTATGTTTTTATATAATAGAACTTCATGTTAAGAAGCTTTTTGAAAAAAACCCTCACTTTGTCATATTTAAGGAAAGGTTAAAAGATTTGTAGTTTAACTCACGTCTGAAAGTAACAAATATTGCAAAGACAAGTTACATTAGGGTACATTTTTTTATCAAACACAACTCTTGTACCATATACTTTTAACTTGCAGTATTTTGAAGGCTTTTTGGGCATCTTCGTCTCTAAGCTGTAGGCAATACATAATTAAAAATACTCTCAAGCTGATTTGCACTACAACAGCGTACAACAAAACGTACAGTCTGCAGAAGAGGTATTCAGACTTTGGTAATATAATATTCCTAGGCTCTTTGTCTTTGCAATAAGAGGCTATAACAACAAACTGATGTGATGAAATAAATAGTGTTCAAAAAGCATGTAATAGCTTCTATAGGGTACAACCAGAAAAGGAAAATAACTGGAGTCTTGTGTGAAATATGTGAATGTAATTATTTGCTAGAAGATGTACTTCTGTAAAGAAATGTTTAAAATACAGAAGATGCCATTTATCAAATTGTACACATGTTTAAACTCAAAAACTGCAAATAGAAATGGTGTAACTAAGACACAAGGTTAAAGAAATACAATGACAATACATTGAAGATTTATAAAACTGGCATGCATTCTTTTTCATGAAGAACTGTACGTCTGGAAAGAGTTGTGACAATTATCTGGAAAACAAGAGTCCTTGGATCTACGAAAATTTACAATACTTTATCGAACTTAAAAAAAATGAAAAGCAAATTTAAAAAAGCGTTCAGATTTACAAAAATATCCGAAAATTTACAAGGATCTTCCACTAAATATCAGGAGAAACATTTTTAAGATAAGAACGAAGGATGGTGAATTTATGACCTTTGACCCATGACATAACGATGAACCCATTTTTTACACATCAGCTATTCTTTATTGGCCATGTGCTGAGACACGACAACCTAAAAACCCTCTTCCTCTTGGAATAGCAAAAGAGGCAAACCAAAGAGTCCGCTGAGTGACTACATCAAAGACATATGCGGATTGACTGTGTCTGAAGTGACAAAAATTGCTGAAGATCCTGGCCACTATGACATTCTAAACTGACATGAACGTGTGGTATCTTTTTTTTTAATAAAACTGTTTTGTGAAAAGAATGATTAAAAAAAAGATGTCGAAGTGCTTTCTAACTCAATTTACCTATATTCTGAACAAGCTAATTACGATAATGATCATAGTAATGTGCAGGGTGGTTATTGTTGTGCTGACAGTAATAATAATGATGATAACAATGCTGAGAATAATAAAGGTAGTGGTTATCATTTAGTTGATGATGATGGTCATGTTTTAATTGATCCAACAGCACGACACGGATAAAAATTTGATTCAGTTCTCAATACAGTAGTAAATTATATACTTTAGAACAACATTATTCACTTAATGCTGAACAATTGCAATTTACTTTTTACAGAGATATAAATTTAGATTTTGAGGATCTTATTCATTTATCATAATAGTTACTCCCCTCTTGTTATCTTGCATGGTTGAAACGGAATCTTTGTTGTTTCTAGGTATTTTCAAGTCATGGAAGCTCTGCAAGAGAATCTAGCCGAACGACAACAGTTACAGCGTCTTGCAGGTAGCAGAATAGTAATTGAATGTTCACAGTAGGCATATGCAACTGCAATAGTAGCTAATTGGCAGATAATCAGGGTACAGTTTGATAAGTCGCTGGTTTTATCCTCACGGTAACTCTGAAATTACTACCCAAACCTTGTTTCTTCATAAAAAATTATGAACTACTAACTTTTTAAATGTTTATCAATATAGATATGAAAGGGAGATGGCGCTCATAAAAACCAGATTATTTTAAAAAAATTTTTAGCATCAAAATAATTTCTAGTTTTGTTAGTGTTAAAAAGGGTAAAAAACCCGTGACCTACATTGACAAGAACGCTGGAGTCGTCATATTTAGAACATTGTCTTCTTTCATTGAACTCAAACGTAAAAAAACGAAGCATATAATAATTGCCCTGCTGGTAAGCGAAGTGAGCCAGCAGGCCTCTTACCTGCCGCAGTTTCCGTTACAGTTTGTATAAAAATATATGTTCTACCCTGTACCAGGGGGTGAGTGTTCAAAGAGCAAACTTAAGTGTCGGGTGGACCTTTTTTCAAGTTATCGGCACAAAAATTGGCATGAAAATGTGTCTTGATAATGCACACATTTTCATTTGTACCATTAGTCATGTAAATTTGCGAATTAATGAGTAATTAACTAATTATCATTTGCTTATGATACAAAAGACAAAAATTTGAGTAATAAATAAAAAAAGTTGATTAAATATGTTTGATGGGCCTTAAAAATACACATTCTCACGTATACTTTTAGTCATATTTGCTATATATATTTTAATATATGTATATTTGCTAATTAAAAATTAACTAAATATTATTTGCGAGCCAGGTGGACAACTACTCTCCTACCAATATCAAGCTGGTTTGTCGGGAAAATATTGGTAGGAGGGTAGTCTATTCGTAGTAATTAAGTAAAAATACTCATGGATGCGGAACATACTTGCATTTCCGTAAACATAAGCCTTCTTGGCATTGGGGTCCTTGTTAACACCCACAAAAAAGACTTGTTTGTTGAAACAAGTTGTAGTTTCGTGAATAGAGAATTAAAACCACGAAATATATGTCCACACTGAAAGTGTGGAACATGTCCGAGTGAGTAAGCGAGCACCATCCGAAAGATCAATGTACTGTAATGAAATGTTCAGCATCATCACACTTACGTTAGCGTCATCACACGGATTAGAAAGAAAAGAATCATCTGGTCTCCAACAGACTTGAAGGTGTCTTTTCAGATTTTAGATTTGGTTTTGCAGTGCATGACGTAATGGCCAGAATCACTGAAGAAAAGCTGAAAGACTTACCTTCAAAGATTTGTGACATGGTTGTTGTGCTGCGTTTTTGTGAAAAAAATTAAAAATTTTGGATTTGGAAAGAAAAACGTCTCTTTGATGCACTAAAATTGCGTCATCAGATGGAAAACGCAACTTTTGTATGAATTTAAGGAAACAAAGCTTCAGTAAAATTGCGCACTGGAAAATTACCAGATGGGTGCAACATTAAATGAAAAATTATAATAGTAGAGTGGTGAAGTTTTAGAGTAAATTTACAGAGTTAAGTTTTAGAGTGAAGAGGAATGTTATGTTGTGTGAAAATATCTTATTATTTTGCTAGTTGATATAAATTTATCACCAGCGATTAAGACTTTGGAATTTTATAATTTTAATAAATAGTTTACATTAACTGTACCCTTAAAAACTTGAATTGAAAAATGGAAATGTAAGGACTGGAATGTTTGTGGGGTTATAAAGACGTACAACAGGAAATATTTCTGTCATTCCACGCACTTTGGTAAAAGTCAATTTATTTAATCGTTGAGAGAAAATGAAAAAAAAAGATGTTACTCAGGGCAGCTATTTTTTTATGGAAAACGGCACAAGAATTTGAACAGTTAATGGCATAAATACTATACTTACATTTGCTTGAATATTTCACATTCTTATCCAATTACAATCAGGAGCCAGATAAATAAATAGCTGTCCTGTGTCAAACTTTAAACAAAATTTGAGCATCTCAAGTTTTAATTTTTGGTTAAGAAATTATTTTGTATTTTGAAATAGACGTTTCTCTGCCAAAAGAAGCTGGCAGGTTATGGAAATGTAAGCAGTGTTGTCTTCAAGTCACAAGCTGTATGAGAGTAAGAAAGACCAACTGGATTCGCTTGTTAATATTGTTAAGAGTTTTTCTGAAGATATAAGGATATTTCGTTTAGAATCAGTAAGTATGCTATGCTTGAGTAAAAGTTAGGAAGAATTGTAAACAGTTCTGGAATAGAACGTGGAGGGAAAAGATTAAAAAAGCAGATCCCAAAGGATATAATATCATGTGATACTGCATCTTGACAGTAACTTAAACCATAAAGTAAAAGAGAAAATAAGATCAGAGTATGACGTTAGGGTAAAGAAACTGTGTTAATCGAGAATGAATGGTGGAAATCCTGTACAAGGTATTAACTCATGGGCAATTGGAATAATCAGATAAGGACAAGGAATAGTAGATTGGAACAAGGGTGAGTTGGTTAACCTTGATAGAATGACAAGAAAAATCTTGGCAATGAATAAAGCATTACATACAAGACGTAATGTTACACGGCTCTACATGCCTAAAAAAGAAGGTGATAAGGGCCTTATCAGTGTAGAAGGGTGTATTAACGAAGAAAGAAGGGGACTACATAGCTTTTTAAGTGAGAGTACCGAATGGGTGCTACAAGAATTGTTTAAAGAGGAAGTACTCAAAGAAAATGAACCAAGAAAGGACTATTTACTGCCTAGAAATGAGCGGAAGAAACAGGAATGGAAAGGAAATCCCCTGCATGGGAATTTTTTGAAGAAATAAAGGAAGAGGTTGACCCTGAGTCATGGCTAAGGAATGGCTTTCTGAAAAATGAAATTAGATGCATGGTCCTTGCTGCCCAAGAACAGCTTTGAAGACCAATGGCACGAAATTTATTATTGATAGATCTACCGACTTTACACTTCGCAGACTGTGTGGTGTAGCTACGGAATCTGTTTGACATCTTCCTAGATGTTGGTAGGTTGTCAGTAAATTCAAACACAGACACGACAAAGTAGCACTCAAAGTTCATTGGGTACTCCGCAAAAAACATGGGATCGAACATTGTGAGAAGTGGTATGGCCATCAATCTCTTCCCACAACTGAGAACGACGAAATGAAAATAATGCGGGCCATGACAATTCTCACAGACGCTTGCCCCACAACCAATCCGAGAGATAATTAACAAACACCAAAATATTTTGTATTTTATTAATATCACTATTCCCACAGGCAAAACATAGTTACTACAGAGACTTGGAAGATAACAACGCCTTGCCTTTGAAATCAAAAGGGCTCACAGCATCTCTGTTGAGGTTGTGACTAATTATAGTCGGATGTTTGGACATTGTCTCAAAGAACGCTGCACGTTACCACGAGCTACTTGATCCTTAACATCTTGGGAAGCAAACAGGAAACAGCAATTCTGGGAACCATGCATATTCTGAGAAATGTGCTACGTCGCTGAGCCGCGGAAAGGAGCTGAGATGTGGCAGCATCTACTACCCAGAAAATAAACTCTAACCGCTCTTTATTGTAAATAATAATAATAATAATCTCTTGTGCTGAAGGGCTGAGTACCGAGTTCTTACTTTGTTACTTAGTCCTAAAGTCTTGGGTGAAGCCTCGCTACGGAGACCGTTTTAAGCAGAATGGGTCACCTAAACTGGGAAACCTAAACAGGCCCCAACTGCAAGGTCATGTGCTGNTTACTTTCAAATTGGGTAAATAGTTGTTCAGCTGTTTGTTCAAGAAAGGAGGTCCTATGCGTTTAGTCATTAGGTATGAAGTTACAGAATAGAAATTTTTCCCCCTTTCTTTTCAGATAACATTTTCTCTTCAATTACATAGTCATACAAGTAATCAGACATGATACCTGTAAAGACTTTACACAAATCCAAAGTAGTTGTCTACTGCAATACCTGTGGTTATATCTTTCTGGCACCAAACATTTCTTTCATAAGTTACTCACTTATGTGGTTACTACTACTACTACTACTACTACTACTACTACTACTACTACTACTACTACTACTACTACTACTACTACTACTATTATTACTACCACTACTACTATTACTACTACTACTATTACTACTACTACTACTACTACTAATAATAATAATAATAATACCAATGATAGTAGTGATACTAATAGTAATAGTAGTAGTAGTAGTAGTAGTAGTAGTAGTAGTAGTAGTAGTAGTAGTAGTAGTAGTAGTAGTAGCAGTATCATCATCATTATGTGTAAACAGTCTAGTTAAAATTTGACTGGTGGTAAAGCTAACTGAGCATTAAGTCACAATGGACAATTTTAGGTGCCTTAGGTGCTGTTCACAGCAGGCAAGTTTTTTGAAATGTTCCAAATTAGACATTTCTGTTGACTTGATTAAGCCTATGGTGGAAAACCTTTGATTTGCAGCCTTGTGCTTTGATGGGTACAACATTCACATTTTTACACTTCCAAACCTTTTCACCCCTGATTTCAAGTGCTGGTATCATTCAAACCATTCATTTACCCCCTTTCCTTTTCATCTACTCTTGTGTCAAATGGGCATGAAACATCTATAATTTTACAGAAAAGTCCTTCCTTTTGAAATATAAAAATATCTGGTCTTAAAGGCTCCCAAACTTTATTGGTCTGAATTTGCATGTCCCTGAGTATTTAACTTTCTCGTTCTCAACAACACTATTTGGTCTATGGTCAAACCATTTTTCTATATGTTCTAAATCATACTTCTTACAAAGCTACCAGTGCAATACCTGAGCTATTTAATCATGTTTCTACTTCTTGTACTGTTTCTGAGCAAGCTGTTTATACTCACAGTGATAATCCCACTGGGGTACTGAATGAGCCTGAGATTGAAAAATGCACTACTGAACCAGCAATTTTTTTCAACAAAAAACCTGAGTGATCAACAGGCACAGGTTAATCCAATACCTAACTCTCCAGATCAAACATAAATATGTGATAAAAAAAAACAACAAAACAAAACTAGAGTTAATTGTTCTAGAGAGGATTACACAGAAGTTTTATATGTCTTTTATATGACTTTCATGAAAGCATCTGGACCAACTACTCTTATGAAAAAGACATCCTGCAAATGGAGTCAGAGTAAATACAAACTAAACCATTTACTTTATTTGGATGACCTAAAACTCTTTGGGAAGAACAAAAACCAAATAGATATCCTGGTGCAAACAGTGTATCTATTTAGTGAGGGCATCAGAAATGGAATTTGGTTAAAAGAAGTGTGCAGTGGTTGTTCTGAAGAGAGGGGAAATGATTAAGGTTTGAAGGAATCTGTCTACCGAATCAAGAAGTAATCAGAGAAGATGAAAAGGGGTATACTTATACAAGATTGAGATAATAGCAATCAACACATGGGCCATTGTGCTCCTGAGATATAGAGTGCAAGGTAGAGGAATTTTAAAAAATTGACAGAACAACACAAAAGACATTGACTATGTATGGTGGTTTCCATCCAAAAAGTGATGTTGATCAACTGTATGTGAAACAAAGAGATGGTGGAAGAGGTTTGATTGGCATTGAAGATTGTGTGCAAAGTGAGGAGAACAATTTGGGATTGTATGTGATAATTCAGAAGAAGAGCTTCTAAAAGGTCTAAAGAAAGTTCATATCATTGAGATTGGAAACCTGATGATGAAGGAAGAATTTAAAAGGAGTAACACAAACATGGCCAAAATGAAATGGCACAGTAAAAGAATGAATGGACAATGCGACTGTGAGATGAATGATAACATAGATAAAAGATTATCATGAAAATGGGTTGTGCAAAGTGATCTTAAAGTGCAAACAGATACACTAATATTCCCTGTCCAAGAACAAGCATTAAGGTCAAACTATGTCAAGCACAAGATCAACAAAACTAGTTTAAAGTCCACTGTGTAGGATGTGCAGGGAAAGGGGGGGGGGGAATACAACATCTAATATGTGGGTGTAAAAGAACTAGCCCAGTGGGAGTACAAAAGAAGGCATGACAATATTGCCAGACTAATTCATTGGACATTGTGTGAAAAGCATGGAATGGACAGCAAAATGGTACAAACATTGACAGAAGGAGGAGTACAAAAGAATGAAGTGAAATTGTTATGGATCATGAATATCCAGTGCAACAAAGTAGTTGAGGCTAGGAGACCTGATTTGGTATTGGTAGAGAAAAACATGAAGTTGTGCATAATCATTGATGTTGAAGTTCCAGGAGATAATAGGGTGTATGACAAAGAAAATGAAAAATTTGAAAAATTCCAAAACCTAAAGAGGAAATTGATATGACTCTGGTAGTTGAAAAAGGCGCTAGTTGTACCAGTGGTAGCAGATGCTATTGGATGTGTAGGCAAAGGTTTCAATGGATGGAGGGAAAAACTAGAGATTGAAGTAGGTGTTGTGGTGGTACAAAAAAATAGCATTGTCGGGAACATCCAGGATACTTCAAAAAGTATTGGAGATGTAAGGTGAAAGAAACTTCTTGGCCCTTGGCTTCTAGTTGTGGCTCGCCAAAGAGGTGTTATTCGGCAAAAAAAACAATAGCCTGTGCAAAATGCAAAATGAAGACAACAACAACAACAATAATAATAATAATAATAATAAAATAGTAATAAAAACAACAGGAAGATTTGAGTATCGATAATGAAAATTTAAAAGTCGTCCTCAGAAGATTAGCAAACTGGAAAGCACCTGGGCCAGATAACGTTCATGGATTCTGGTACAAGAGGTTTTCATCACTTCTCGCTGAAATGGCAAAAGTTGAATGAATGCCTTGCTGCACGCGAGGTACCAGACTAGATGACAAAAGGAAGAACAGTTCTCATATAAAAGGTGTCATCAAAGGAAATATTGCGAACAACTACCGCACGATAACATGTATCCCTTTTGTGTGGAAAATATCTACTGATCTAATCGCAGGAGAGGTAAATATTTCATTGAAAAGAAGAGAACTGCTACTGGAGGAACAAAAAGGGTGACGAAAAGGATCTAAGGGTAAAATGATCTTCTGTTTATAGACAAAGAGATCTTGCCGTAAGTAAAGACAAAGCGGAAGAATATTGCTATGGGTTGGATTGATTACCGCAAAGCATTCCACATGATGCCTCACTCTTAGATCTTGGAATTCTTACAAATATTTAAAGTTGCTGGTAATGTGTTATGCCTAGTAAAAAGTCGATGAAGTCTTGGATGGTGGAATTGTGTTCTGGAAAAGAGGCCCTTGCAGCCGTTACCACCCGACGAGGAATTTTCCAGGAAGATTCCTTCTCTCCATTACTGTTTGTCATTGCATTGATCCCACTTACTCTGATCTTTAGAAAGTTCAAGAACGGTTATAACTTTTCCAGAACAAAGGAAAAAATCAACCATTTATTATACAACATTTATTATTTAGTATCAGATTTCCGTGATTTCTGAGGAGTCGTCACAATAAAACTACTGGGATAGTAAGGACGTTTAAGACAGAAAAAGAATGTGTATTTTGTAAAATTTTAGTTGTTCATAAGTGGATGGGAATATATTTTTATAAACACAAATACAAGTTACATAACTTACATAATAAACCAATTTTAGATTTTTATGGTAATAAGACCTAACGTGCAATGTTAAAGTAGCATTTGTGGAATTTGTGTATTCAAAATAATCTTTTTGAACGATCTGTCTTGTTTTTTTCATTTGAACAGTGTCTGCTCTTCATCAAATAAGTGACAATTAAAGATACAAAATTTACATATAAACGTAGCTTCGAAAACAGGAAAAATAAGTAGGATTCAAGTGAACGTACCTTTGGGTAAAAGGAATACCTGGTGTACAGCCTTTGTATTGTTAATCTTGTTATGTTATGTCGATTTTGTTAATCTAGATCAGGGGCGTCTTCAGCTGATAATAGGTGGGGTGGGCAGAGGATCAGGTCCTTTGCTCAAAAACGTTTTGGGGGACGTAAGTGTTGGAAATTATTTTTTTTCAAAAGTATTACGAAGAAAAAAAGAGTGATGAAACAGTTACTTTGTAATGGTCTTTATGATAGTCATATAATCAAAACATTTTGATAACCAGCTGTTTTTAATGTATCTAAGACCCTATGAAGCTCTATTATGCTCGTCATATCACATTTTAAACACTCGTCGATGATTACTGATAATCGTTACCTTATTATTTGCCCATTCGCACAATGCTACAATGAAAATTTTCAAAAGATTAGGAATACAGAGCCACAGTGGTGACCTGTTGTCGCTTCAGCGTTCTTTTTTCTCTCTTTCTCTTTCATATCTTTAAAGCATATATTTTCCCATTCCTCCATTTCTTTTACTACATTTCCATTTGCTAATTCAAAGAATTCTGCCAACTGTTCTATATGCGACACGTTTTCTTCACTAAATCTGGTTGGATGGAAGACACTGACAAGTGTTAGTAATTTGCAGGCGAAAATCTTTTCTGAAGCTCATTTAGGAACCGGTCTAGTATTGATAGAAAGAAATCTCATTCTAACCTTACCTTACCAGGTTCTTGTACCCTTTCAGCTTAAATAATAGCCACAAACCCTTTATCTTGGTAAAGCGATGATTTATTGCGACGTTAAGTAGAAAGTGTTCCTCGACTTTTGGTTGAAGGTACTCCTCCCTTCTCAAAAAAGCCAGCAAGGAGAATCATTTTTCGTGGCAATAAATTATTGTCTTCTTAACAAACTTTGCTTACTGTGGGTCAGTGGGGAGTTTCCATAAAGATCTTTTAAGGTTTCACTTTGTTGCATTGTTTTGAATAATACTTGGCTTAATGAACTGCATGCTTTATCATGTCTTCCATTATGCCACTCAGAATACTGATCATTTCATTTGGAGTGCCACGCGGAAAATACGGCACATTGTTTGGGTGTTGCTTCATCCATTTCCTTAATAGGTCTTCGTATCTTACCAAAAAATTCAACTTCTCGAGAAACTTCCGCGATACAAATGCTCATTTGATTGATCTTTGATCCAAAAGGACTGTTTTGCTTGGCCTAATGTCGATAGATAGTCTTGACATGGTTGCAGTCTGCCACTCTTTCCATTTTCCTTAGGAAAAATGCTGCTTGAGTCGCACTGACTCGTGAAATACAAACTAAAGAAATATTAATCTTAAGACTTTGATATCTTTCCGTAGAACTAAAATGCAATCCTGGGTACGAGTGTCTTGACAGGTTTTCTCCGTCTCCGGTCACATTATTGATAAGCATTGGTTCTGAACATTCAACTAAAAAAAATCTATTTTTTCAAAAATAACCAGTTTTCCTAAAGTAGAATGAATGTAAAGCTTTCATTTTTAAAACAAGTACAAAATTCATTCATAAAGCAAGTAAACAATTCGTCTTTGCGCTTTGATCTAGCTATCCCAGTGGCTTCGATCCAAGAAAATTGTAGTAGAAGTATAACAACACATCCAATTTGACATCCAATTTCCACTTTGAAATTGGATGTCAAGTTTGTTACTTATTCTTACTTACTTGCTCACTTATTTCCAAAACCTTCTTAAGTTTTAAAATGTAACCTTGGTTTGCAGTTTAAAATATTTGACAGTATTGGGAAGAAACGAGTGATTTTCTACACTAATCAAATTGCTTAGGTCTCCAAATGACTGTACACGAAATTCAGTTATTTTATTTAATAGGTTTTACTGTATTTAATTGTCAGTTGTTTTTTTCAAAAATCTTGTTTCTTTGATGGAAACCGATTATTTTCAATTTATAAATGGTAGAAGAAATAAATTATATCAAAGCTTACTTACTTACATCAACCAAGTTTCTACTTGCTTTGAGTCAGCACATTTTTTTCAATCCTCCCTAACCATCTTGTTTTCAATTTTTCTGTACTTGTTAAGTTTGCTTATGTCACCAATGTACCGATGTACAGCTTTTCTTCATAACCTCGCTTTTCTACTTGTTGGCTGTTAAAGCATCAGCTGAAGACGAGGCTGTAAAAAGCCTCCTCTTCAGGATTTCTTACACAATAACCTCCTGTCTATATTTTCCTTTACCTAACCTTTGATGATACTAGTTGAAGGCTTTCATACCCTTCCAAGTATCCACTTGTTTTTCTAAAACACAATTAATGCCATGCGCAGCATTCTCCTGTGGCAGCCATCTAACTCCCTTTCCATGACTTTGATGTTAGGCTCTGCTTTCGCACAGCAATATGGATTCATCTGTGGTAACGAACAATCGTCCATTGATCTTACTCCGTAAGTTAATACTCCATATCCATTTTATCTTCTGACATAGTGACCATGGTAGTGCTGTTGTGATCTGGATATTTTTCTCTAGGCCTTTCATCCATCCATCAGGATATTTGAACTTTTCTACCGATTTTAGTTCCATTTTATTCCTGGCTTTGCTTGTTGTGATACCACTTCAGTTTTCTTTGTTTTGAGATGCAGTCCTGTCTTTGCTGTTTCCATTTTAATGCTATTAAGCGTTTCCTGGGATTTCTCTATTTCTTTTGTTGCAATAGCAATATCATAATCTAATATTCTTGGGCACTATCTTATGATCCACCATTCCCAAAATTGCACTGTTTTGTGTTCTAAAAATGTTGCCTAAATACTCTATCTTGTAAGCTGCTCTTCCTGTTATTGCATTAAACTTTGCTACTAAAATATTTTGCTGGCAGCTGAGTAGTCTCCCTTTAGAGTTTCTGTCAACATCATGTACTCTACTTCCCTTTGGATTTGGAATACAATAATTATGCTCCTGGAATACAATACCTTATATATACACACATTATTCTCCCGGGAATCACTGGAGTCTGGAGTCTGCATTAGACAACTTGAATTAGAGCACCTAGGGATTAGCATTTGTTGTACTTCAACAAGTTATGTTCCTGGGTGAAACCCTATTAAATCGAATGTTGTTACTTCATCGTATTTTTTAAAGTTTGCACTCATTCGTTTCCTGACAGGATAAAAAAGGGCTCAAGATCTAACTTCAAAAAACGATAGCATTTAGTTTTATTTATTTACTTGGAAACAAATAGTTTTACAGGATAAACAATTCAAAAATAGTATGTACACGCTATGTACAATAAAATGTCACTAATAAATTAAGCACCAATGTGATCTGAAGGGGAAAAATTGTGTTGCTCCTAGCAACTGATAAATAAAAATGAATTTGGTTTCATGCAAATTGTTATCCTCAAAGAGAAAAAACAAAGCTACACGAGTCTGCTTCGTCCACCACAGACCCCTACCACCATTTCCTCATCGCTATTTATTTATTTTAGTAGAAAGTGATCCTTGAAAAATGTGGGGTAGACATGCCCACCCCAATCCATTTCAAATTGCCGCCACTGATCAAGATTACACTGTTTGCCTCTATACACTTGATACTGCATGTATATTCGCTTTTCAAAGACATTTTGTTTATAGACAACAATTTCAGTGTTTTTGTCCTTTTTGGACCATACCATTGTACCTCTTTAATATTTATGTTAATATTCTTTGCAATATCTAAAGATTAACACGGTTACTTGTTTTATGGTCTTTTAATTAAAACCCATCAGTTTTTATCTCTGGAAGAGAGCAAGGTGTGTCTCTCTGCTAAAAATATTCCTTTTCTGCATTTTCTCAGTAATAAACAAAAAAAGTGCTAGGCGAGCAAAAAAATGATTTATTCCAGACACAATACCATTTCTGCATCCTTCACTGCCTTCCGTCCGTTCAAAATAGTGACATCCATCTGGTTTAAAATGTTCATTATCTCTGCCATTACTGTAGCACAAGTTTATTTTACGGTCGACAATTTCAGAGTTATTGTGACCGTTGTCAAATCTTTTTCAAGATTCGTTTATAGTTCCTCTGTTATGGCGCTATGTTATAAATTTGTCCGATGAATGCTTAAAGAAAGAAACTAAAGTTACAAATACTACGCAGTTTTACTTGTTTCCTCTACCCAACTCTATACTTTCCTGGACAACATATATATAAAAAGATACATAAAGATATAAAGATGTATATATATATGTATATATATATACTCAATCTGCAGACAGTACTGTTTCGCCCTTTGTGGGCTCATCAGTGCAGCACAGAGCTTCTGAGACATAACTCTCTGGCCATGTTGCCGGAGCAAACACAGCTTAAAGAGTTATTGTGGGATCCTGCCAGAGTGCTCAAACCAAGCATGCGCAGTGAGCATTGCATTTCGCTAACAACAGGTTCCCATCTCAGATAGAGTGCTCAACCAAACTTTCGTAAGGGAGCGTGCATATATATATATATATATATATATATATNACTCAATCTGCAGACAGTACTGTTTCGCCCTTTGTGGGCTCATCAGTGCAGCACAGAGCTTCTGAGACATAACTCTCTGGCCATGTTGCCGGAGCAAACACAGCTTAAAGAGTTATTGTGGGATCCTGCCAGAGTGCTCAAACCAAGCATGCGCAGTGAGCATTGCATTTCGCTAACAACAGGTTCCCATCTCAGATAGAGTGCTCAACCAAACTTTCGTAAGGGAGCGTGCATATATATATATATATATATATATATATATATGTGTGTGTGTGTGTGTGTGTGTGTGTGTGTGTGCGTGTTATTACCTATGGTTCATACATATGCTTCCTTATCTGTGTATTACAACTGAATAAATGTGAATGTGCATGCACAAGAGAAAAGGTACAGGTATGTCAAGATCAAAATCAGGTTTTGTTTGGCCGTAATCTCTTTTTGATGGCGCTCTTTAGGATCACGAAAAAGAAAACAAATTGAGAGAATACAAATTTAGTAGTATATTATAAATAACATAAAAATGTAATCGGCACGCATATTTATATAAACATATAAAGTTGTTTATGTACATCTAATGTATTCATACTAAACATATATTCTGAGTTCGAGTTGTCATTGTCCATCAAAATAATAGGCATGTGGACAGAGAAAATCTAAAGGTGAGATAAACATGGTCATTTTTCAAATAGTTTCAGACATTTTTCCATTATTTTATGGAAAAATTTTGCTAGATAACACACCCTAGTGTTACTCTCATATTAATAAAAAATATCAGTGTACTGTTTTATTTAACCATAGCATTCAGTAAAAAATCTGAACTTTTCTATCTATTTTGTGGTATGTGACGCAAGAATGTATGTCTGAATGCTCCGTGCAGGTACTTCAATATCGAAGCTTCCAAAGGTAGCTTCTACCACAGTAACTGGAATCGCTGTAGGGCTTCGATTCAGTGCAATCATGACAATGGCTCCATCAGGTCTTGCAAACGAGGCATATTCGAGCGTTGATTCTCTATCTGAATACGACGCTATGTAGATTGAGCCTGGCGATATAAACTTGCTAAAATGTCCAAGATGATAATATGTTGGCTGAAAGAGAGAGAGAGAGAGAGAGAGAAAAAAAATTGATAAAACCTTATGGACAAAGTAAAATTCAGCGGTAAAGAAATCTATATTTTAAGTACAAACAGGCCTACAGCTCGCTATCAATTTACCTGCAATCATACAACACCATGGTCGAAAAACGAAATGCCCTGAGAAATATTTTTGTGATTAATATCTTTGGACTGAAAATATGTTTTGAGCAATTTTCAGGTTACTAAGGTTGTAGTGGAAGGTTTTCCTAAAAGAAAAAACACAAATCCTTGCAACGTGATCCCAGGCAAAAACTTGATAACACGTAACGTTTCCTACTCAATTTGTATTTGCCAACAAGGACCTATAGTTCGGTAGGCAAATCCTAAAAGATTGTCCTGAACAAGGGCAAGAGGGCAACAAGGCAACAAAGTGACATGTAGACTCGCGATAATTGCCCCCAGATGAAGCACCACGAAATGTAGGCTTTATTACAACAGCGCATCTACCATAACAAAGTACAAGACACAGGCATTTACAGTTTTCAGGCTGTAAAGCAAAGATCTTACTCTTTATACAGAAAATAAAACCTCCGTACCATGACCATCCCTTTTCACATGGTACGTCACACAAATACTCCCTCGACTACGAATTTGACTTCCGGCATGCTCATCTATTTAGTAGGAAAATAAGTTCCAACTAGCTTATGTGTTTATTTCCTCATGAGGTGTCTAATAACAGACTGGACACAAACAGAATCTTTAGTGGAATAGCAAGTGAGCTACTACCGGGGATATGGATTATTTTCCTGATTTAGTCACTGGTAAAGAGTCTGACCTAGCTGCTGGCTAGTATGTAAGTCTCAGGTACTGAAACTAGGCCATTAATTGGCGATTAAGCATTTAACTATAGAAAATGATCTCTTACAATAACAACCAAAAAACTGGTCTGTAGACATTCAAGTTTTATTTTGCTATGCAGAAGTTTCTTGAAATTAAAGTAACAGTTGCTCGTGAATGCATTAATGTACTGTACCTGTTTATAAAACACTTCGTTTGCTTCATCAAAAATGATAGAAGCGTCAGCAACATTTCCGACCCAGCTTGGTCCACCTTTCATGTCTAATACAAGATTCCATTCTAACCAACCAGAAGCCCAGTGATTTAAATTCTAAAACGAGATAATACCAAATAACTGTAAAGTGAAAAATTCTTAAATGCAAACCAATATTATTGTTTTCATCCACACTGTTATTACCCCAAAATGTATTGGGGTATAGTGTGTATAAGATCAATCTCTTCACGGATATTCCTTTAGTGTAACAGGCAAAGGAGGGGTAACACAGGGTTGAATCTAGAATGATTCTGAAACCAGTATTTCGGTATGGGCCCTTAAACTATGTTGTCTAAAACATAAGTGAAAGTCATCTTTTTGAGTGTTACGTGTTTGACAGGAGTCACAAGTTATATTCCAATTAGCTGCCAAATGAATGGGGAGTCAAAATAAACAAGAGGGAGGATGGGAAATTGAATCAGAAGATAGCTTCAACAAAAGGAATGCGAAAAAAAGGCAGAAGAAGAAACTGAGGTAAAGACAATAATCAATGTAATGTCAAATTTACCTCAAAATTGTTAAGAGTTGCTAACTATTACTTAGAAGAAAAACCATCTTTGCCAGACAATTTGATATAAAATAAAACAAAACAGAAACCGAATAAAAACATTTCCTGATTTTAAGATTCAAAATACAAGGAAATTATCTAGATCTTATAGAATATTTCGACATCTTTATCGTGTCATCATCAGCAATGAACTAATTCACAATTCATACAGTCTTATACAAAAACTAGGTAACCATGGGTAACCAAAAGTACAAAGGCAACTCGCAGAGGGCAATTATGTCAAGAAAATAATTGCAACTCCCTTGAGGCCTTTAAACCTTTGTTTATCGACGGTGAGTAGCGTTTTATATAAAATGCTTCTAGAATTGACAATTGGGACCAACTAGTATTAGAATCAACAATAGAATAATTAAGTAGAACAGCGTTTTTAATGTGTTCTTTAACTTCTATTTTGAACGATGTATCAAATGATGGTAAACTAAAAAGACTGACGTAATCTCGAAACAATTCACATTGCGACAAATGCAAAAACATTGGTTGGTCGTTTCTAGTTCCGTGTTCATTCAACCGCAACTGTAGACATCTGTCTGTCTTACCCACATACTCTTCACCACAACCCGGACATTTAATTTTGTAAATTACATTAGCCTTCTGTAATGTCGGAATTTTGTCTTTTGTAGGGCAGAACATGGAAACCTTCTTTGTGTTGAAGAGACGTACGAAAACAACATTCTTTTTGGTAAAACGACGCAATTTATTAATACATTTATTAACCAATTGCTCTCCTTTTTCACCGGCAAAAGGGACTCTTACAAAGATTTTGATGACGTCATCAANTTAGTTTACCATCATTTGATACATCGTTCAAAATAGAAGTTAAAGAACACATTAAAAACGCTGTTCTACTTAATTATTCTATTGTTGATTCTAATACTAGTTGGTCCCAATTGTCAATTCTAGAAGCATTTTATATAAAACGCTACTCACCGTCGATAAACAAAGGTTTAAAGGCCTCAAGGGAGTTGCAATTATTTTCTTGACATAATTGCCCTCTGCGAGTTGCCTTTGTACTTTTGGTTACCCATGGTTACCTAGTTTTTGTATAAGACTGTATGAATTGTGAATTAGTTCATTGCTGATGATGACACGATAAAGATGTCGAAATATACTATAAGATCTAGATAATTTCCTTGTATTTTGAATCTTAAAATCAGGAAATGTTTTTATTCGGTTTCTGTTTTGTTTTATTACTTAGAAGGTTAACCATTTACTGTAGAAACTAATAAGCGGGTGTGCTAAGACTGTAATTTGGGAGAAACTGAAAAGTTAATAGGCGTCTCAGGACGTCTATCCGGTACCTGAGAGTATGTGCTGTCCAACTGTCATTACTTATCAATGCATTTACAAGTAGAATAGGACCATCAACTTGGAAGATATTTACTTTGGAATAAAAGTCAGGGCCACCAGAGCTTTTGGAGTACCTCTGATGCTACCACTACAAGAATGTCTGTGTGGTCCATGGTAATCGTGGAAAAGCAAAAATGGGAACATTAAATTGTATTACCATTATCTTTTTCGTCGTAATACAAAGAAAGAAATAAAATTCCAGTACTTTAAATACATTTTTGAAATCCAACTGTTACTGCCTTTGATCCCAGTCTTATGGTCTCAATATTAAATTATAACTGATAAAATTCCACAGTTAATCTTACTATTATAACCACCATATTGACTCCCATGTATAAAAATCCTATTATCGCAACCGCACCGCCGAAATCTAACCAAAAATGAAATAAAAACACCACCCCACTACTCTAATAGTTCTACTAATAAGGTAAAGACTATCACTACATGGTAAGACGTTACTTTCAAATACAGAAACAAAACTAAAAAATTAGGGAAATTAATTAAATCGTGAAAAATATCTAAATAATCCTACTGACACAGCATAAGAGGCTATTTAAACTAAGAATAAGAGTTCATTACCTTAACAGCTTAAAAATAGGACTGGTCAAGAGTTCTTGTGAAAGTCATAAATTGCAAAAACTGCAAAGAACTACAGTATTTTGCAGACTTTTGCCTAACAGATCGAAGAGAAGTTAACAGTCGACTCAGATAGCAGTTTTGAAAATAGTTTGTATAAAACAGATTCAGAGTCTCAGCAATGACAGGCTGGTTTGACAGACAAACGAAAATCCGTTTTAAAGATGCCACAAATGAACCTGAACACAATCGAACACATTGAAAAAACAAGACAACAACACTGCGTCATACAAGGCAGTACCACATACATTGGATGCCAGGAATGTTCAACTCTAGAAGCTTTTATCTATGGGCATATCAAACTATGTGGGTGGAAAACGTTAAATTTTTTAACTTGTGCCAATGGGTATTTAGACAGCAATGGCTACAATTTAACATTAGAAATCAAAATAATTAAGATAGGTGACGTACAAAGATGGCATGATGGCATTTAAGAATACTTGGGAGAAAGAACAGTGAAAACAAAATAGTATATAAACTATTCCTTTCCTTCCAAAGGCAAAAGAGTGTTTGGAAAACGACAAATATATATCACTAGTCATATCACTAGTCGTATCCTACCACAAACCCCATTACCAGTGGGTTGTTTTGATAAATGAGAAATGTTATTACGGAATCTTTATACTACCGAGCGGCTGTACAAAGGGAGTTGCAAGGTGATGTCATGGAAAGCACGTGGAGCCAGATGGCCACAGTAATGAAGAGAGTGGCAAAAGAGGTGTTGGGTGTATTATCAAGACGGAGAAAGGTAAATACAGGAATCTGGTGGTGGAACGACGAAGTCCATCATGCTGTCAGGGAAAAGAAGCACGCAGGGATGACCAAACTAAACTACGATATGACCAGTGCAACAAAGCAGCTAAGAAGGCGGTGGTGCTAGCCATGGATGAGCTGTATAAAGATCTGTGCAAGAAGTTTGAGGAAAAGGATTCAGAGAATGAGGTCTATCGACGTGCGAAGCAGAGAGACCAAGAAAGTACGGACACACAACATGTGAGAATGATTAAAGGGGAAGATGGAAAGATATTAACTGATAAAGATGACATCTTAACAAGATGTAGGGTCTATTTTGAGTCACTAATGAATTTTAAGAGTTTAAGGGAGAGAAGAGAAAACAGGGAACGTAAGATCGATCGAGAAGTCATGGACATTAGCAGCCAGAAAGTGAGAAAGGCTATGAGAAGGATGAAGAAAGTAAAGGTGGCAGGGCCGGATAACATACCTATCGAGACATGCACCAGCATAGAAGATATTGAGGTGAGATTTCTAACAGGCCTGTTTAATAAGATACTGAATGGAGAACAAATGCCAGAAGAGTGGAGCAAAAGCACTTTAGTACCATTATACAACAGCAAAGGGGAAGCACAAAGTTGTGGAAACTACCGTAGTATAAAGCTCATGAGTCACGCAATGAAACTGGGGGAACGAGCGGTAGGGTCAAGACTACGAGGGAGAGTAAGCATCAGCAGTGAGCAGTTCGGATTCATGCCCGGTAGGAACACAACTGATGTAATTTTTGCCGGAAGGATGCTACTGGAAAAGTATCAGGAAGAGAAGAAGAAGCTGGAATGCGTTTTTATCAACTTAGAAAAGGCATATGATCGCGTACCTAGGGAAGCGGAGGGGCACTGAATGAGAGATGCTGGAATACCGGAGTGTTATGTGGCTAGAGTGAGAGACACGTATAAAAACAGTGAGACGGCTGTGCGATGCCCAGTCGGTACAACTAGTTCGTTCCCGGTAGATGTGGGGTTACATTTGAGTTAGGCCTTGAGCCCATACCTCTTTGCTTCGATTATAGACAAACTAACTGCAGGGATAAGGAGAGAGGAGCATTATAGAAGAGAGGCTTGCGATTAAGCAGGACAAAGACGGAATATCTGTCCCTGAATGACAATGAAGAAAATGTGAAGATCATGATGGGAGATGCGGAGATAAATATAGTGGATGAGTTCAAGTGCCTTGGCTCAATGATTGAGAGTACGTAATGGTGGCTGTGACAGAGAAATAAGCAAACGAGTGCAAGCAGGATGGAATGGCTGGAAGAGAGTCAGTGGGGTACTGTGGATCAAAAGCATGCCAATGCGTGTGCGGGAGAAAATACACCTAACATTTGTTAGAATAGGAATGTTGCACGGGCTGGAAACAATCCCAGTGATCAAACAGCAGGAACAGAAGCTAAACGTGAATGAAATGAAGACGCTGAAGTTTGCGATGGGAAAGACCGGGCGGGGCAGGATCCGAAATGAGACAGTGAGAGGTCAGTTGGAAGTGAATGTTAGGTTGGGAGAAAAAGCGAGAGTAGCAAGACTAAGATGGTTTGGACATGTGACGAGAAGGGATAAGGGCTATGTTGGAAATTGCGTGTTGAAAATGTCACCACATGGAAAAAGGAAGCGAGGTAGGCTGAAAAGAAGATTCTCAGATTCAATCAAGGAGGGTCTACAAATAGCAGGACTGTCGGCGGCGGAGGGTGGCGAAAGAGCCAAATGGAGAAAGCGAGTCCACTGTGGCGACCTCGAATAGGAAGAAGCCGAAAGGTAAAAAAGAAGAAGAAGCTATTGTGAAAAATTTAGTTTTTCCAGCTAAAAGCTAATAGACAGATATTTCGAACTAGAGCACATTGGAATTCTCCTCAGCTTAGACTAGGAAGGGTAGGCAAAGCATAGAATTAGATCCATACATTTCAAGTCCAATACGTCTCACAGACTGCAGCTAGGGTGTGAAATTAATTATTAGTCATATAATATACACCCTTAAAAGGAAGAAAAAGTCGCGAAACATTCCAAAGTTAAGTGGTGTGCGACAAAAGTTGCAGCCTGTTGTTAGCTTAGGCTGAGTTCAATAAATTTCTAAAAACAGGTTTAAAATTCATAATATGCTTCTCTCAAACTGGGGCAAAAATGTTACTTCATCATCAGCCATCAAACCACAACAACGAAAAATAATAACGTATCATTTTCGTTCACAGACCACAACTTTCGGCAAAACAACCAACAAACTCCACATCAAAAATGGTTTATTCCGAAAAAAATTCTTTGCAACCAAAGAATTCCACAATGTATCAAATTTATTCTTGACCTCCTACTTGCTTTTCACCAAGTTCGTCTTCCAATTTGTCAGGAATTGCTGGATTAGGAAGATATTACCATCATTAAAGTGACCATGAACAGTAACGGTTCTTCCTTTTCCCACACATTCATTTGGCGCAACAGACACAGTGGTCGTCACAAAAAATTCGGCTCCCTGCTTACTGGACTCATAAAAAATGGGCTCACAATGGCCCCCTTAAAAACCCAGCCAACCCTTTATTTAATGTTATTGAAATTCCGGCAGCTTTTCGTCCTGATAATACGATGTTTCTCTTTGAAATTCGAAAACGCACTGTAAACATCAATCAACAAGCTAGTTATCAAAGTTTCAATGTGGTATGTTTAGATTTTACAGCGATACCGTGCAAGGAGGTTCTATTATCTAACTCTCCTCTTCGAGTTTCTGAAAGCCAATGGTAAAACATCTTCATCACGTTGGCTCTTAGCTATTTCTATTCAAAGTTAATCCATCTGTTGAAAATCAGTAGTAACACCATGGCCCACATATTCATAAACAGACCACTTCATCTGTATTTGTTAGTCTCGAAAAACACTCCTAACCACAAACGTCCAAATTTCTAACTATCTGCATTTGTGTATTGTATTATTTTACATTTAAGCGTTTTAACACCTCTTCAGCTTTACAGAAAATGGGTTGCACATGTTGCACGAACATCTAATGACACCTTGACAAAAAGGCTAATGTTCGTCGACGAGAAATATACAAGAAGAACCAAATGTAATAAAACAGTGCTGGAAAATGTGATAGTGAAAGAAGTAAAAAAGGGAAAGTCGTTAGAGACATTGCTGCGGGAATGCACTAAGAGAAAGTTTTAGTTTGTCAAACTGACTTGTTTGTAAACTCAGTGCCTTGGAGTCCTGTAAGGGCTATTGGGTCAAGACGTTGTATGTATGTATGTATGTATGTATGTATGTATGTATGTATGTATGTATGTATGTATGTATGTATGTATGTATGTATGTATGTATGTATGTATGTATGTATGTATGTATGTATGTATGTATGTATGTATTCTAATCAAAAGCTCTCGGAAAACGAGGATTTGGTAAAAGCTCGTTTCTATTCCCCTTGTAAAATACTAGAAACTTGAAACATTTCCATAGTGTAACAGTTAACGTCAATAAAAACTTTCGTTTATCAACGCTTCTTGCCACCTCTATATCCTTTGCACCTTCCGACAGCAAGAAAAAACGTCTGGTGTGAATGAAATTTTATGGACTCTGATCATTGTTAAACATAAATTAGGGTGGAATCTTATGCTTTTCACCTAAACTGGTAATATTATAATCATGCTTTAAAACTGCCTTTTGTCCTTTTTTCGTACTTCAACCTCTGTGAAGTACCCTATTGCAGCTCGTGGTTTCCATGTATATACAGCGGTATGAAAATCAGAAGAAAACCAAGCAACATCATGCTCTCATTGACTTGACAGCAAAATTTGGGAGATCTTATTGTCCGATTACTTTGTCGTCCAAAATCCTGGGTTGTCATCTCACTGTCTCCCTAAAGGTATCAATTTTCAATTTTCCTTTCACATCCCTTAGATTTCAAATCATTAAAGTAACTGATAAAAATTTTCAGAATTTCTTTACAAGGTTATTTCTCTGTTCTTGAAACGAAAGAAATAAGGCCTTGCCCGGCCAGATGACCAAAAAATCTATCTTAATATACCATGTAAACTCTTCACAAATGACTGAAACCCTGAAAAGTATGTGGAAGAAAACAAGTGTGATATTTGTTATGTGCCCAATTACAAGACCCATAACAACCAATCATTGGATCTTACAGTGAATTTCGTTACAAAATTGTGGAAGACGAAAAAAAATTGCGGTATGCAATCAAGTAAAATGACAGCTTTATAATGGGGGTGAAGTTTACGCAATCAAAGTATTCCTGAAACTGTCAGTTTTGAAATCCGTTCATGCGGGGTGTCTTCTCTGGTGTTATGATAATTTACAGAACAGCGTAAATATTATTATCAAAGGTTTTGACAGTGCCAGTGTTTAGAAGCTGTTACACATCGGGTAGAAAATGAAGACCCTTTTATCGATCTAGACGATTACTATCACTTAACAGAATGGATTAGAGTTAATTCAAACTTATAATGCTTCCTAGTAATGGCATCAGTATCATTTTTAATTCCATCAGATAATTTGAATACATAATAATTTACCAAAGCTCTGCAATGATGCTTTGCTTTGATACTTCACTGAAAGGAAACCGGTTTTGTGTGATGGTATAATAGTCGAATTTATTTGCGGTTTTAAAACTGTCGGAAAACTATTCAGCCTAAATGTCAATAACGTACTTGAAAAAATTTTGTTTAAGTTTTTCAGCTGGTATTTCTTGAGTTTAATACATGACTGCTCCATCAAGACTAGCCTGGAGGATGAACACAGAGGAAAACAAATCGTTACAGATTTATTACTGGACCGTCCACCTTTTGCAAAACATCAGTTGGATAGTCCAATGCGCCTCTATATCTTTCTGCACGTTAGCACCGACCAGTATTAGTCCGCGAGGGTCTCGATAACCCTTGTATCCTGAAAGAAAAAACGAGTGGGGAAGTAAGGAATAAACGCATTCTAATTGATCTTCCTAAAACAAAAGAACGTTGATTCTCTGGTGGTAGCTCCAGACAATACAGAACACAGTTGAGTTGGAGGCTGGACTTGGCAGGAGGAAACAGGCAAAAAGCATTTACCAGATAAGCGTACTAGCTATGACAGTCTGTCTGTGTTCAAAAAAATTGAAGAGACAAAAAAAGTGAAATGAAGACGACAGGAGAAGGATATGAAGTTGACAGAACAATAGTTACAGACTAACTTTTATTATGTAAATAATACTTAGTTTATAGATAGAAGTCGTTGCCTTACTTTCTCTCTAGATATTTTTATGGGAATAGTACATGGCAAACACTATTACAGGTAGTATATCGAAGCCCTCTCCATTAAAGTATCGCTTTTCCGAAAGAAGGAAACAAGTCTCCAAATGTGCGCTATAGTGAAAGCTATAGTTTAAAGACAGTTTCTTCCTTCCGGCCAGACTCCAAAAATTGCGAAGTGAAAGTAAAAAAAAGTTTAGTTTAAAGACGATCTGATGGAACACACAAGAAATTTCTCGGGCCATTTTCTCCCCACAACATTTTTTCTCACGACAAATTCTTTTTTCATGTATATCTATTCATACTAAGAAGTATACATATGTCTATGATGTCATGCATTAAACAATCGTTATACTTACTTGGAGAATGTCATGGCTGTACATTTCCCCTCGTTCCCAGCTTCCTAGCCTAACACCAGGTAACAATGAAAGAAAGCCTGTGGATGCTTCTGTTGAAAGCAAGAAAATATTGGGAAATTTTTTCTTTGTCAAGTCCATGGAAACTAGAGGACTTATGAAGTTTGCGTACCAATGATATCCAATCCCTGTAGGAGGTTGTAGAAAGAAAATGATTGAAAGCTAAAAAGCACTAAACACATCATCAAATTACTGACATACGTGCATATGAAAAAATGTCTCGCGCAGCGAGATGCTAAGAGAGAGAGAGAAAGAGAGAGAGAGAAAGAGAGAGAGAGAGAGAGAGAGAGAGAGAGAGAGAGAGAGAGAGAGAGAGGAGAGAGAGAGAGAGAGAGAGAGAGAGAGAGAGAGAAAGGGAGAGAGGGGGGCGTGCATTTATCCGTGTNGGAGAGAGAAAAAGAGAGAAAGAGAAAAGAGAGAGAGAAAGAGAGAGAAAGAGAGAGAGAGAAAGAGAGAGAGAGAGAGAGAGAGAGAGAGAGAGAGAGAGAGAGAGAGAGAGAGAGAAAGGGAGAGAGGGGGGCGTGCATTTATCCGTGTGCATATATCTCTGTGTGTGTATGTGTGCGTGTATGTGCGTGTGTGATGAGAAAATGGAGTCGGTCACTCTTTCACTAATATAGTTGATCAAAACTTTTAAACTTTTAACACTTATACAACTGATTTCGTGACATTGACTTACATAAGCCTCAGTTTGCATGTGAGATACAACCATAATCTGTGATGCTGTTTCCCACAGACACTTCCCTTTATGGGAGTAAAACACCTATGCAGGAGACACAAACAAACTATTGTAGGTTTACGCTATGTAGTTACATCACAATAGAGCATTGCACTTAACAGAACAAAACACCACCTGTTAGATCCACAGATGACAAACAAAATGGTCACCTACAAGGACACCTTGAAAAAGTGTATCAAGTATGCTTTGGTTCCATCTTCCTTAACCTCTGCGCACTTTTCAACTAAAAACTAATCACTTTTATTTCTCTATAAAAACTGAAGCCGAATCAAGCGGTGAAGGTGAGGTTAGGCTTTCACATACCGCAAAATACATAATCTCACTCCCCTCTAATTCAAGAATCAGATGACTCAGTCTCTTCTATTGTCAGACTAAACGTTTGGTTCTAGTAAACAGTCAACACTGGACCTGTAGAGGTATTCAAAAGAAAGAAGCAGTCACACACACGCAATACAATTTAAGTTACCTTTCACAAATTTTCTGGCATCTGGATCACTGAGAATAATGCTGCTCCATTTCTCCAGAAATGGCCGCTGGTCGTCTAATATCATCAGATTAATATCCTGGTAGCCATTGTGATACAATGCAGGGCCCAGATTCATTTTTATAAAATCTCTTTCAGTTTCTGGTGTAAAACCCATGTTCTGAAATCGGAACCTTTAATGAAATACGCATATTTAGACCAGTATGCATAGAAATTTAATGTTTGTAAAACTTTTATGTGTTATGCACGAAGCTCTATGAGCTTCGATAATAATCCAATAAACGTTGTGTTGGATTTAAGGCCAACAAACTATTATCTCTTGGATGCAAAAATGAGCAACGTGTGCACAAATCTAATTTGCATACTTGCTTGGGCGGCTAGGTAGTACGTGCATGAAACAAGCTTTATGTCAAAGTCGTAAAATTCTACAGCGAAAAATGACAAAAAACACGAAAACAAAAGAGATAATTTTCGTCGTTGTCAATTTACACAGTTTTATTGTATTTTATTACTTTGGTTTCAATAATTGGAATAAAAAAAGGAATCTATAAACTTGACATTCCAAAACTGAGACTAGAACATTGAGATTTAGAAGTGGGTATTTTTAAGCTGGTTATTCGAAGCGACATCCATGTCATGGGATGCAAACTACGGTAATCCAAACAGTTTCGCTCCCAACCTGAGGTCTCGTCTGTGGCGTTTGAATATTAGTGGTCCAAAAGTGAGACACCAATAGTCCAGTATTTTTTTCTCAATGGCCAAGAACCAAACAAGGTATTAAACCAATAGGTGTATGCAATGGTGAAAAGAAAGGGTAAAAACGTTTGGCCAAGAGATGAGCTCAACCTAAAAATAAAAATATTCAACTTATATGATGGAGGAAAACACTCGGAGGCAAAAATGTTCCACAAACTAGCTGTCCAAGGAAAAAAATACATTAGACGAGCCATTCAGTACAACAAGGAGCAACAACTGCATAAGGATGGTGAGGTGGTGAGATTGTGCGAAACGAGCCACGCGACATGCAATAAACTGAGTTGGTACCAGCGAGAAAAGTTCATTATAACACTTTCCACCGATAATACCTGTAGAAGTGACAAAGACAAGTAATATTTCGTTGACGAGACGTATGTTGAAGAAAAGCAGCAACATTTGGGCCTGTCAAGCTAAAAACACGTCTCTGAAACCAGAACATTAATATAATATGAGGAAGCACCTGCCCAGATGTGATAACAGTACTTTATGCAAGGGCAGATGGTAGACGTATAGAGATAAAATGGTCTCGGGCATAAGATACGTCCTACTGCGATACAAAGAACCAGCTTTCTCAAAAGCTGACGTACCAATAGATGAAAAATAAGACACCCCTCTCCTCACTTAAAAAAACCTGAACAAAATGACAAACCAAGCAGCCACTTCAAAACGCATACCTCAAGTGGAGAAGCAACATTACCAGGGTTAACATCAGAATGATTGTCCATGTATATCGAAGGAGATAAGGACTATCAAAAAAATCAGTTAATATTGTTTCTCAAAAAGATGCTTCATGAATACAAAATCAGTCGAAAACGGTTTTGGGTTATTTCTGACATCGATATGGTTTTGAGCCGGTATTATGGGAGTAAGGTCCTGCTATCAAAATTTTGAAAAAATCAGTGAGCTCATACGCTAACCAGGGAGTTTAAGATGAGGTGAGAAACAATCCTTTCATGTCCACTCTTTTCAATGAAGATATTTTTAATGACTACCAATACTTTAATGAAATTACTGCTCCTGAAACAGGCTCTATTAACTTCGATAACAGTTTAATAAGTGTAAGGATGAATATTCGCGCGCTCAGGCGCGCGCGTGTGTGTGCATACGTGACCAGGGGCTAAATGACCTCATTTCATGGTTGAAACGGAATAAATTTGGGTAGATGATGAGTCAAGTATTTGGGGATTCATAGTTCATACCTTTTGTCTTCGTTTGTTTGTGTTTGTATGTGTATGTGTGCGCCCGTGCCTTTCCCTCCAACACAATCACTTAAATTAATTATCGTTAAATACAATAATCTGCGACTTACTTGGTGGCTAATCAGACTGTTGCTTAAAGATAATAGCGTTCTAATTTTTGCATTTTATGTTGATAAAAATGAATACACAAGTTGTTAAGTGCTATAAATGATTGATTGAAAGACGAGTCACCTACAACATTTGTCCGATAAAAGACAAGACATCTATTTCCAAAGCAAACTCTAACGTACCAACATAAAAAACTCTAGAAGATCAAAAATAAATAGGAACGTTTATTCAAAAAATTCCCACTTAACAACGACATCACTTCTTCGTTAATAACCATAAAACGTTAAATCTCCTTGTGTTTTTCGTTGTTATTTTTCTTGCAGTCTTCACAAAACACTTGAAACACTAAAATAAGAGCTGTAGTGCATTTTCAGAAGAAATCACTATTTTTTTATTTTACAAACAAAGATTGGCCCCTATGTTAACGTCGAGCTTATTTTAGTAGCTTAATCAATCACTCCTGATATTAGTTGTTTCATCATAATTATCTAAATTCTCTTAAACATGAAATAAACAACTAACATTTGCACTCTGTTATAATTAACTCGTTATACTGAAGGCTCACTTATCAGTTACAAAATTTATTTTATTGTTTTTTCCGACTGCGCCGGCGTAAAATTTTAGAATAAAATCCCCTTTTTCAAATGTATTAAGATCTACATCTAGTGCCGTTAAAAAACCCCACAAAATGACCACGTAAGCATTAACAATTACACTGGTCTGCGACAGTTTGCCGAATGACATTATTTATATACGTCTTATATAACTTTGATACGCTGATCACGAATATGCAGTCAGATTTTTCCAATCACGTCTTATTTTTTTTTACAGCAAAATTTTTTTTTCCAAGTTTTCGCAAATATTGCGAGAGTGAGACATCCACTCTTACCAGTAAAAAAATTATTGACAGCACTAAATCTGTTCCTGTTCAATTACATGCTGTGTAAATTATCAAAACGTTTACTGCAATGGACAATAGAGGTCACTGCCGTGCAGACACAACTATCAATGCTGAAACCAGCTTGCATGTATTCCGTCATTCGTGAGGCATCTGATTCTGTAACGCGATCCGACCTGGGCCGATATCATCGAATTGTACACTGGGCTATTTGTGGGTTCTTATGTCGATTAGCGTGTGGTAATACGAACCCAACTTGTACTTTGTAATCCAACAGCCCCTGAGTTCAAATTTATTGAACATATCACGCAGGCCAATAGTTCTCAATGCTGGCTCCGAGAATTTCAGTAGAACTGACGCTCTGCTATCAACAACCATGAACAGAAAATGCAAAAATAATCCTGATAGATTTTGCTACATTTGTGGTCAAGTTATGTTCAGTGGGCAAGCCTGCACAATTTCAACCTTTGTAAAGAAAAGCTACCATGCATATTTCGGGATCAAACTTGGAGACCAAGACAAAGATTTTGCCCCTCACCTTGCCTGCAAAACGTGCGTGGAAGCTCTGAGGCATTGGGCTAATAGAAAACAAAGCAGTCTTCCATTTGGAATACCGATGATCTGGAGGGAAGGTATAGATCACGTCACTGACTGCTACTTCTGCATGACCAACATCACCGGTGAGTTAATCTCAATCTTCGGTTTCTCGTTTCGTATGCACCAGGGACACTGTTTTTATGCTAGTAGCTACTAGCATAATTGTGCTTTTAAAATCTGAAATTATGCTAGTAAAAGCAAATCATGCTAGTAAATCCTTGTTGTATATGCATGTGAAAATTAAGTCAAAATGACAAAGAGTCAATTTTATGCAGTAATTCTTCACGAAATTACAAAGTAGAAGTAAAATGTGTATGAAAATACTGCATAAATGAAACCTGCATATTGATTGCTGCAGAAGTTCCGAAAATCACCAACTATAAGCATAAATTTAATGCTGGTGGACAAAAATTATGCTGTTTTATGCTAGTAGGGTAAAATTATGCTTTTTTATGCTTTTATGCTAGTAGAGTAAAATTATCCCTTTTTATACTTTTTATGCTAGTAGCATAAAAGCAGTGTCCTTGGTATGCACACACACACACACACACACTGCAAACTCCCCATGTGCAAGGAACTTCACAGCAATGCCCTGTCTCTCTGAGGTCTCGAAGGCTTTTTCACCTTCCAATGAGGCAATAGTTAAGTGTAGCCTCAAGTGTAACAATAAATCCATTGAAATACTTGTGGAGATATTTACAAATTCTATTTAATCACTTTCAGGCTTCACCAAGAAGACCAAAGGTCGTATCATATACCCCGACGTCCGATCCGCCGTGAAACCTCAACCTCACGACGCCAATACTCCGGTTCCTACCCCTCCAGCCGATGTGGAGGAGTGGTCGCTAGAGGAAGAGAAATCTAGTGAATGCACTGGTGAGAGTTACCAAGAGTCATACGAGCCCCACTGTGATGCATCGCATCCCAGACCACTAACATAAGAAGAGCTCAATGATCTAGTGAGGGACTTGGCTCTCTCCAAAGAATCCTCTCAGCTTCTTGGATCGCGATTACGGGAAAACAATTTCCTTCACCCCGATACCACTTTATTCTGGTATCGAGATCGCGACAAGAACTTTCGGGCCTTCTTTACTAACGACCTGGATAGCCGTTTGGTCTATTGCAACAATATTCCAGGATTAGTTTCAGCATTAGGGCTGGAATATGATGCCAGTGACTAGAGATTATTCATAGATTCCTCAAGCAAAAGTTTAAAGGCTGTGTTGCTTCACAATGGAAACAAAGTGGCGTCCGTCCCCGTAGCACACTCCGTGCCCGTGTCGGAAAGCTACAAGACCATGCAGACCTTGCTTTCCACAACCAAATACGATCTACATAGCTGGAAAATCTGCTGAGACCTCAAGGTGAGAGTAATCGGAACACGGCTGTCATTGATTTGCAAACATAACTTTGTTAATTGATCATTGCCGTTTTATTTGTCCATTGCAACCTGTCTGCTTATTATATTTTTTATCATTCCAGGTACTCTCGATCCTTTTAGGACAACAAGGCGGATACACCAAATATCCATGCTTTATTTGTCTCTGGGGCAATCGAGCTGATAGCCAGCACTACGCTAGGCGAGAGTGGCCACAGAGAGGAGCGCTGGAACCGGGCTCAAGAAACATCGTCGAGAAAGCTCTTGTCAACCCCCAAAATGTATTGCTTCCACCGCTTCACATAAAACTAGGCCTCATGAAAAACTTCGTAAAAGCTCTTCCGAAAGACGGCAAGGCAATCGCTTTCTTAAAGAAGAAATTTCCTCGCCTCAGTATAGCCAAAATCGAATGGTGTGTTTGATGGCCCACAGATAAGAGAATTCATCAAGGACAAAGACTTTGACAAGAGTTTATGCAGAGATCAGTTGAACGCTTGGCTAGCCTTCACGTCAATTACCGCGAATTTTCTCGGGAATCACAGAAGCACACAATATGTCTCTGTAGTCCAAGATCTTCTCTCCAGCTACCAGGCTATTGGAGCTCGCGTGTCCATCAAAATGCACTTTTTAAGCTTGCATCTGGACTACTTCCCAAGCAACTGTGGCGACTACAGCGAGGAACAAGGCGAGCGCTTCCATCAAGACATTCGGATGATGGAGGAGCGATACCAAGGACGCTGGGACGTTTCTATGCTCGCTGATTACTGTTGGTTTCTCAAGAGGGATATTCCTCAAGCCCGACACTCCAGAAAATCCCGGAAGAGGCCATTCTTGCCTGCGTGATTAACGTGATCATTCATTGGACCTCTATTTTGTTGACGTCGTGTGTTTTGTAATTTCCCAGATCCTTAAAAATACTACATCGTCACATAAATATATAATTCACAAAATGCGAATTTCATGTGTATTTGAATTTTTTTACAAATGTTGTGAAACAAAATCTGTACGTGATGGAGAAAAACCGATTGCATATTTCAGTTCAGCTTGTCAGAAAGATACAAAATCAGTCCGAAGAGACTCATCCGGCGAGATCTTTTTTTTAAACGCAGTTCTGTGTTACAGTTTGCCTTGGCGCAGACCAACTGTAATCAATGGGTTTCAAATTCAACTCCCTGACTAAAAAATGTTACAGAAAAGTCAAAGGTTGGAGTACAGAAAAGGTATCCCGCAAAAAGGGCTTAGTGATCGGATAATGGTATTAATAAGGAAATTGTTCAAGTACAATAGAATAGGGCGGTGGAAATCCTTGTTCAAAACCCTCAAAACCAACATCAAAACGAAAAAGAGTAAGAACAAGTCGTTATTTAACATACTTCTTTATCAAAGCATCGTTTGGTTCATTTTGTACGGTCAATCCCCAGAATCTTGGAACACCTTGAGATTCATATTCCTTGAAAAATTTTATAAAGTAATCAGCCCATGCCTTATAATACTTTCCACCAGGTTTACCCTTCAGTTGACCAGGCTTGATCATGCTTTCGCTTGTTTTCATCCATGACGGTGCAGACCAAGGGCTTGCAAAAAGTCTCACTCCATTGGGGCTATTTCGTATGGCCTTTTTTATTACTAAAAGGAAAAGATTATTAACAGAATAAAATTCCTTTTGTAATTAAGTAAAAGAAAGGGCAGAAAAGGTAAAGAAAAGGGGAAGGAAAGAGGGAAGAAAGGGGGAAGAAAGAGCAAAGAAAGGGCAAAGAAGGGAAGGGGGAGAAATGGCGAAAAAAGAGGAAGGGGAAAAGGGAAAGAAGGAAGGGGCAAAGGGTGGAAATCAATACATGAAGCGCTTAGTCTCATCTGAAACGTTAAATTATCTTCCAGGGTAGGATCAGCTCATCCTACTAAACAAAGAGTAAAGGCAAAAGAAGTGGGCAAATACAAAGTATTTCAGAAGGAAAATGCTCCACCGAATCACAGGGTAGGATCAACACATCCTAATAAACAAAGAGTAAAGGCAAAAGAAGTGGGCAATTACAAAGTATTTCGGAAGGAAAATGCTCCACCGAATCACAGGGTAGGAACAGCTCACCCTAATAAACAAAGAGTAAAGGCAAAAGAAGTGGG
>RDPX01000034.1:357819-392919 GCA_003991215.1 Morbakka virulenta
GTTCAATTGCCTTCTTCTGTAGCCTAGGTAGTCCACTTGACTACTCCTTCCACCACTTTTATAGGTGATTCTTTGGTCCTCTTTTTTCTTGAAGTAAGTGTTTAGCACTGCCACCTCTACCCTCTTAACAAAGTCTGCTATCTCTAGGCCCTCTTCATTTCTCCTTCCAAAACCATGTCGTCCCATCACCTCAACGTCTCCTCTGTTCCCTTCTCCCATATGTCCATTAAAATCAGCTCCAATCACACTTCTCTCTCTTCTGGGTATCCCCATGAATATGGTGTCCAAGTCCCTCCAAAACTTGTCTTTTTCCTCCTGTGAACATCCCACCTGTGGTCCGTATGCACAAACCACATTCAGTAGTGTCCCGTCAATATCTACTTTCAGGCTCATCACTCTGTCAGATATTCTCTCCACTCCCAAAACACTATCTGCATAACAGGGCTTCAGCACAATTCCTACACCATTCCTTTTGTTGTCTGTTCCATGGTATACTAGCTTGTATCCATTTCCAAGTTGCCTGGACTTACTCCCTTTCCATCTTGTTTCCTGGACGCATAGTATGTCAAATTGTCTTCTTTCCACCAGGTCTACAATTTCTCCTCCTTTTCCATTCATTGTTCCCACATTCAACTATTCTCAAGGTCATCTGCCTGGTCTTCTTCTTCTTGCACTTTTCCTTCCTTTTTGCCTCCTCTTCTTTTCACTCTTTTCTTTCGTTCTTCCGCAGTAGCATAGTTTCCGGTACCACCCTGGTGGTCAGTGGTGCTGGCGGTCGTTGTTAACCCGGGCCTTGACCAATCCGGTATGAATTTTCGATTTGTGATCCGCATGTTTGGAATTTGGCAGGATTTTCTACAGCCGCATGTCCTTGCAGACGCCAACCACAGTTATCGACGGTGTGCCTAGCCCTTGGTAGTCCAATACCTACTCACAAGGCAGTGAGGGATTTTTAACCCATTCCTGGGTGAGCAATTTGGTGAGCGTCGGGACTTGTCCACACGCCGGTGGGCCCTGCACCCTGCACCTAATGGGGAGCTCATCCTCCAGTAACAGAAATTCAGGCTGTTACTTCCTAGCCAGAGCCTCTTTAGTTCAGAAGTCGCGAGACTTCCTATCCAGGGCACACCAGGTGGAGGTGAGGTTGGCTTGGCCGCAGAGCGGATCACAGACAAGCCACTTGATTTCACCTTTCACCCGTAGGTTAGTCTGCCCCAGTCACAAACCATGGCTTGGATTGAGCACTCCACGCCCCTTGCGCCCCAAACAAAGGCTTGTACCAGCAATATTACTACACAAATATCTGAGAAAAGCCAGATTAAAACATCCATATCAAAGCGTTTCGTGATTTTTTACAGTATACAACAACTTAAACAGACACAGCATTTTAGTGTGGAATAGGAGTTGGAAAGGTAGTACCCTCTCTCGTATGGCTGCCTAGTACCAGAACTACTTCTACACAGGAGGCAAAACAAAATATTTTAAGTTGGCAGTTTTCTTTTCATTGGTTTTGTTGTTGTTGTTTGTTTGTTTGTTTTGTAGTTAGTGAGAAGCTTCAATACAGATGAGGTCTGGGGTACCAACAACTGAATGTACTCCAGTTGGTCCAGGGAGAAGCTCCGGTTTGCATTATGGTTACCAAGGGATAGAACTGCCTGCCTGATGTCAATATTTTACACTGTATTCTGCAGGTGCCAGGTATTGTACAATAACTCAACTACGAGGCATGGTCTACAAATGCCCCCCTCCCAACAAATAACACCGGTGCATTTTGGACTATATAGAGCTCGACAGCAGTCACATGAGAAGCAGAAGGGCACTAAAATATTAGTGGGAAAGCTGTTTCTAATTCTTTTTCAAATCTTAGCTATTAACGAGTAAAACCTCTGGTGTTTTCTCTTCGATACATAATCACTATGAAATTGCGCAACAGTTATCCCACTGACTCGATTTCCTGGTGTAGCATTCAAGTATATATCTGTTTATTTATTTATTTTGGTACTTTTATAAATGTTCATGTGACTGAACAGTCTTTCTGACGTTGCGTTTGAAATAGCATGCACAAACATAATTCTACAAGCAAAACCATGAGTTCCTCAAGCTTGATTCTCTCTGTTTCGCCCAATTTCTATTCCAAATATCAATCAGCTCAAAGCTATTTGATTCAAAATAACGTGTAAGTATTGAACAAGACCAGGGAAACTTTCATCGAGTCATCAGCTTTAAATGGACCATAGCGGAAAATCTGAAATTCAAATTTTTCAGATATGTTACCTGAATTGCACAAAGGTTATTCAATTTTGACACCATGTTTATTTTTGGGTAGACGTTGCAATTCACAGCATGACAAACATGGAATAAATTACCGTCTCCTTCATCAGCATGAATATTAACAGGAGAATGTGTTGTACCTGTAAACAAATTTCCGTGACCGTCCTGGGAAAAACAAACGATGTATTCCACGATTTCAGCGACATGTTTTTCAAAGTACTGTTTTTCTCTGATGCAATTTCTAACTTTCCGATTTTGAAAAACATTGCTCGCCATCTTCCTGGCTTCAATGTCTTCAATTAAGAGTTGATACATTGGCAGTTCGTAAACATATTGATTGTTTTCTGAAGCTTCTTCACCAAACGATCAAATACTTTTTACTGGGTTCAAGTGGGTCATCGATGTCAACCAAGTTTAAATTACTCCTTTGCGTCACAAAACTGAACTTTTTTGCCTCAGCCGAAGTGTCTAAAAATAATGCACAGCGAAGAAAAACGTTTTGCTTTACTTCACTGAGAACATTTGCCTTGCACTGTTCCTGTGTCTTGGCAGTGAAACCATCACAAAAATGAGCTGAAAAGTTAACTGCATTAAATTTTTCAAAAAAGTATTTAGATATACTGAACATAAATGCAAAGATGTGGTTTTACAGACATACTCTCAAAATATCAAGGGAAGATATGATAACTAACGAAGAAGTATTGAGAAGACTAAACATTAGATGTAACATTCTCAAAACTATATGACGACGGCAGTTTAAGTTCTTTGGACATACGGTAAGGAAAGGAGGGTTCGAATATTTTGCTTTTACTGGAAAAGTAGATGGATGGAAAAGTAGAGGAAGAAGCAGGCTCGTATATGTAAGTGAACTAGCAAAACTGACCAACTGCTCGAATGTGGAAATCATAAGAAAGGCGAAGAATTGAATAGAATGGCCAGTCATGATCACCTACGCCTTATCAAGACATGGTACCTAAAGAAGAAGAATAAGAATGTAAAATCCTTAGAAACAGTTTTCGTTTTTATTGGCCCTTGAATATTTAACACAAAGGGGCTCTTCTTATTTACAGGGCAAAATATTCGCGCTTCGAACTCCTGCCACGTCCCTGCAAGTACTGGGCCCAGTTTGTTTTTCCGTTTTAAGTGGCTTGCTACTGAGTATTTACATGTTTTAGGAAACAAAAGTAGGCGAGACAAGATATTAATAAATTAAAGACAAAATGGTACAAAGAAAAAACAAAATAAGATAAGTAACCTGCGCTGTAGTGGCTTCAAGTTTTACTTAGATTGAAAGATAAAAAAGCTATGTAATATTAACGAGTCTTCTGGCAGAGTTTAAAAATTTTTCATGGTTGAGGTGTTTCTATGATTGTATCTGCTCTTCAAATTCAGTAAACAATGTTTCCTTTCAATGCTGTTTCCGTGTTTTCCACCCATCTTTCTGCAGTGTCTTTCTCGCAGTTTCCCATTTGCTGCAATTCATGTAACATCAACAAATCTTCTGGCGCATGCTGACGGTGGGGGTGGGAAGGTGTTTTGTAATTCTTTCCATTCTTCAAATTCAGTCAAAGTTTCCATTTGAAGAACTAATTTGTATCGTTGGTGGTAATTCATGTTATTTAAAAGAATATATTTCAGCGCCCTTTTTCCACTTTATTTTTCTCATTTGTTCGTTTGCACTTGATTTGATTAAACACCGCAGCAGCATCCCGTCACTGCGCGCCAGTTTTCCAAATTTGATCGATTCAGTTCATTTCGCCCAGACCAAAAATAAATAACCGAGTACTGTACACAAAGAACAACTTCTTTTGTGAGACAAACCTTTTAAAAACGATATAATCCATTGAAAATCACATCAGCATCTTTCTTTTTGTACTCTTAGCATTTTCCGCTTACCAAAAAAATTGAACTTCTCCCTTGTTTCGTTACGCCGTTATGGAAAACGCGTTTTCTTTTTTGTTGCATAACTCTGACAAAGAATAAAATGCCATTTTGATTTTGGTTATTTTATGTTACGTAAGAAGAACGCCGAATGAGGCTATTCACAACACTAATGAATTTTTCCCATGTACGAAGTACGAACGGATAATACTTTTCGATGATTTCGATAAAAATTCTCTTTGACAAACTTACACAAATTCAAGAAGTCAATATTTTTGTTTCGTTGTTTTTGATACAAGTAAAATGTTCTGTTTGGTCTGGTCTGTACTTTGCCTGAAAAAAAAAGCGTCCAGACTGAAAATAACAATCGAATTTTACAACTCAGAAATATACAATGAAACGTAAAAATGTTTTCTCTAACACNAAGCAACAGTTTCAATAAGTTTAATTTACGAACAAGAAGTAAACGTCTCATGTTTTCATCAGCCATATTGAATATAGAAAAATAAAATGAAAAATTGCGCCTTTTTTTACTCCGTGGAGATTAAAATAAATTTCGTACGAAAAAGTTCGATCGAAAATATCAACTTCGCTCGAAATTTTTCGACGCGTGGAGAATAGCCTTTACTTCACTGAGAACATTTGCCTTGCACTGTTCCTGTGTCTTGGCAGTGAAACCATCACAAAAATGAGCTGAAAAGTTAACTGCATTAAATTTTTCAAAAAAGTATTTAGATATACTGAATATAAATGCAAAGATGTGGTTTTACAGACATACTCTCAAAATATCAAGGGAAGATATGATAACTAACGAAGAAGTATTGAGAAGACTAAACATTAGATGTAACATTCTCAAAACTATATGACGACGGCAGTTTGAGTTCTTTGGACATACGGTAAGGAAAGGAGGGTTCGAATATTTTGCTTTTACTGGAAAAGTAGATGGATGGAAAAGTAGAGGAAGAAGCAGGCTCGTATATGTAAGTGAACTAGCAAAACTGACCAACTGCTCGAATGTGGAAATCATAAGAAAGGCGAAGAATTGAATAGAATGGCCAGTCATGATCACCTACGCCTTATCAAGACATGGTACCTAAAGAAGAAGAATAAGAATGTAAAATCCTTAGAAACAGTTTTCGTTTTTATTGGCCCTTGAATATTTAACACAAAGGGGCTCTTCTTATTTACAGGGCAAAATATTCGCGCTTCGAACTCCTGCCACGTCCCTGCAAGTACTGGGCCCAGTTTGTTTTTCCGTTTTAAGTGGCTTGCTACTGAGTATTTACATGTTTTAGGAAACAAAAGTAGGAGAGAAAAGATATTAATAAATTAAAGACAAAATGGTACAAAGAAAAAACAAAATAAGATAAGTAACCTGCGCTGTAGTGGCTTCAAGTTTTACTTAGATTGAAAGATAAAAAAGCTATGTAATATTAACGAGTCTTCTGGCAGAGTTTAAAAATTTTTCATGGTTGAGGTGTTTCTATGATTGTATCTGCTCTTCAAATTCAGTAAACAATGTTTCCTTTCAATGCTGTTTCCGTGTTTTCCACCCATCTTTCTGCAGTGTCTTTCTCGCAGTTTCCCATTTGCTGCAATTCATGTAACATCAACAAATCTTCTGGCGCATGCTGACGGTGGGAAGGTGTTTTGTAATTCTTTCCATTCTTCAAATTCAGTCAAAGTTTCCATTTGAAGAACTAATCTGTATCGTTGGTGGTAATTCATGTTATTTAAAAGAATATATTTCAGCGCCCTTTTTCCACTTTATTTTTCTCATTTGTTCGTTTGCACTTGATTTGATTAAACACCGCAGCAGCATCCCGTCACTGCGCGCCAGTTTTCCAAATTTGATCGATTCAGTTCATTTCGCCCAGACCAAAAATAAATAACCGAGTACTGTACACAAAGAACAACTTCTTTTGTGAGACAAACCTTTTAAAAACGATATAATCCATTGAAAATCACATCAGCATCTTTCTTTTTGTACTCTTAGCATTTTCCGCTTACCAAAAAAATTGAACTTCTCCCTTGTTTCGTTACGCCGTTATGGAAAACGCGTTTTCTTTTTTGTTGCATAACTCTGACAAAGAATAAAATGCCATTTTGATTTTGGTTATTTTATGTTACGTAAGAAGAACGCCGAATGAGGCTATTCACAACACTAATGAATTTTTCCCATGTACGAAGTACGAACGGATAATACTTTTCGATGATTTCGATAAAAATTCTCTTTGACAAACTTACACAAATTCAAGAAGTCAATATTTTTGTTTCGTTGTTTTTGATACAAGTAAAATGTTCTGTTTGGTCTGGTCTGTACTTTGCCTGAAAAAAAAAGCGTCCAGACTGAAAATAACAATCGAATTTTACAACTCAGAAATATACAATGAAACGTAAAAATGTTTTCTCTAACACCAGAATATATATTAAAGAGAATGCAGCCCTCCTGGATAATTGAGGAGATGATACTGGGCTCCCATCCACATTTACGCCTTTGGTGCGCCATTCCCTGTTAAAATTTATTGCCTTGAGTGACGTGACTCAAAGTTAAATGCCACTCAGCTTTGTGAATCTAAAGATTCTGAGCGCACAAAGAAAACTATTGGGAAAAGACCTTTATTATACTAACAAATGTCATGAACCAGTCATCTTTGCAATGTTAATGCCATTCTTTTGAAATCCTTTCCCCTTTTTTTGAGCGGGAAAACGGATGTGACACTTTTGAACACAGCCAGCTGACAACAGTGCCAAGCCAAAGAGTGATACGAATTCATTTTCATTCGATTTCAGTTTGTAAACAGTTCATTCATGGAAATCTGTGGGACGCGGAGATCAGCTGGATTTCAATGGTCAGAAACAAATCAGCACTTGATCATTATCCCCCAAACACCCCCACCCATATACCACTTCAGACACAGACTGAAGGCATATATTTTGACTGATGGATCCACCCCCGTACTACTAATACCATTATCACAAAGAACCATTGTTCTGTATTAATTTACTGTGTACTACATTTCCATTTGTTTCTTGGTTACTCCTCGTAGTATCATACCAAATATTTATACAACTAATAATACCGAGTCAAATAACCATAGTTTGAATGGATATTAACTTCTCAGGCCCACCGATTTTGAGATGAAGAAATTTCACAAGAAACACAGAATACTACAGGTCTGCTTCGGCTACAGCGACCTCTATTGAGACTACTACTGATAAAAAGGGAAACTGAAATCGCTTGTGTTTCCCCATCTCCTGGTCAAAAGCTGTAGTCACTACTGCTCCTGNTATTTTATGTTACGTAAGAAGAACGCCGAATGAGGCTATTCACAACACTAATGAATTTTTCCCATGTACGAAGTACGAACGGATAATACTTTTCGATGATTTCGATAAAAATTCTCTTTGACAAACTTACACAAATTCAAGAAGTCAATATTTTTGTTTCGTTGTTTTTGATACAAGTAAAATGTTCTGTTTGGTCTGGTCTGTACTTTGCCTGAAAAAAAAAGCGTCCAGACTGAAAATAACAATCGAATTTTACAACTCAGAAATATACAATGAAACGTAAAAATGTTTTCTCTAACACCAGAATATATATTAAAGAGAATGCAGCCCTCCTGGATAATTGAGGAGATGATACTGGGCTCCCATCCACATTTACGCCTTTGGTGCGCCATTCCCTGTTAAAATTTATTGCCTTGAGTGACGTGACTCAAAGTTAAATGTCACTCAGCTTTGTGAATCTAAAGATTCTGAGCGCACAAAGAAAACTATTGGGAAAAGACCTTTATTATACTAACAAATGTCATGAACCAGTCATCTTTGCAATGTTAATGCCATTCTTTTGAAATCCTTTCCCCTTTTTTTGAGCGGGAAAACGGATGTGACACTTTTGAACACAGCCAGCTGACAACAGTGCCAAGCCAAAGAGTGATACGAATTCATTTTCATTCGATGTCAGTTTGTAAACAGTTCATTCATGGAAATCTGTGGGACGCGGAGATCAGCTGGATTTCAATGGTCAGAAACAAATCAGCACTTGATCATTATCCCCCAAACACCCCCACCCATATACCACTTCAGACACAGACTGAAGGCATATATTTTGACTGATGGATCCACCCCCGTACTACTAATACCATTATCACAAAGAACCATTGTTCTGTATTAATTTACTGTGTACTACATTTCCATTTGTTTCTTGGTTACTCCTCGTAGTATCATACCAAATATTTATACAACTAATAATACCGAGTCAAATAACCATAGTTTGAATGGATATTAACTTCTCAGGCCCACCGATTTTGAGATGAAGAAATTTCACAAGAAACACAGAATACTACAGGTCTGCTTCGGCTACAGCGACCTCTATTGAGACTACTACTGATAAAAAGGGAAACTGAAATCGCTTGTGTTTCCCCATCTCCTGGTCAAAAGCTGTAGTCACTACTGCTCCTGCTTTGTGGTAAATAGAAAACATAGTTGTTAATAAAAACGCGATACCAGGGTCTAGCTTACCTGTAAAAGCCCCTCCAAAACCCAAAATTGTTTGTTTTGACACGTGAACATCAATTGTAATCACAACCCGATCAGCGTCATGAACAGAAGAGTTGGAAGTATCCTCAGTTATGTGAATACGCTCCTCAAACCTCTTACCAAACATTGAGCTAGTATACACAAGATACTCATTAGACGACAGCTGTGGTACGTCTATAAAGGAATCACAATATGAGCTATCACAAACACAAACTGACGATCCATGCCCAAATTCCTTGTGTTGACAATGTCTGTATTCTCCACATGCAATGTGCAAATTAATGCTGGCAAAGATTAAACATGAAATTACACACAAATACATATCCCAAAATAGTAAAACAAAATTTCAATGTGCTTCCTTTCTTGATTTATCTCTTAAAAACAATGGCGTGCTTGATATTTCTCTTTTCCCTTCTGTCAAAACTGTGAGTAGGCCTGTGGTTCCATTGAAGCTTTTCTCCAGCCAAGAAGAAGACTAAAGACATTTTTTGACACCAAAATGCGTATTGTGCAATACTTTGCTTTCTTGATATTTAATACACTAGAATGTCATCTCAGTATCTACATCTCTGAAATCAGATGACTGTATTCTGAATCCAAGTCTGAAACAGTTCAGTGAACTCGACTAATTTCCATTTCAGTGGTCACACAATATGGACAAAAGAACAACAGCCTAAAAATAAACAAAAACCAAAGCCTAACGGGCCATGCCAAGCCAATTTCATATTAACGATTTTACTCCCATTGATTAAGGAGGGGTAATTGTAAGAAGGGGTGACAAGAACGGGAGGGGGTAAATTTAAAAAGTTGACGTGCTGGCACGCATCGGCTTTCCTTCAATAGGCAGCTCTGAGCGAAGACATGTAAAATTTACAATTAAAGGAAAAGATAACTAAACCGTGTATATTTACAAAAACAACTTTAAGTAGAGAAACAAAGAAATAAACTTTCCTTCATAAAAAAGGAGTGATGAATTAACTGTGTCCAAAGAGTTCATCAAAGGGTGGTGCCCTCGCCCCACAACAACGTGGGTGCTTTCTGCCAGCGCAACATTCTTTTTTCGACAAGACACCAAACTCAAGCATTAATTTGACAAGGAAAAACTGGTTCTAAATATCAGGATCAAAGAAATTTGTACAATATAACCTTATGTTCAAAAGAGGGTGCCTTGGTACCAGGCTTGGACGACAATGCTTTCAGTGCCTTTCTATCTTTAGCCGTCAAGAGTGCTGGACACAGTTTTGACTCTGAGTGCCCCTGCATTTTCTCTTTGCATTTCCCCAATCATCAGCAGACTTTGTGAGTCACATTTCCACATTGCATTGCAGAATCTCAGTTAATCTCATCCAATAATTTTCACATAGTTGATTTTCGTATCAGGCTATTCTAACACTATTTCTTTACGTACTTATCAACTCTGCTCAGTCTTAGAACCCAACTCTGGAATCAAAATTTTATTGTTCTTCGTTCTTCTCCCCCTTCTCCCCCTCCTTCTTTCCTTCCTTCTCCATCCTTCTTCTCTCAATTGGTGTATATTGAAGGTCAAGTACCCTCAAGAAAATGGGGATAAAATGTGCTGATCAACTCCAACATACTCTCAAAAAATGTAGTAGCCTAGTTTTTAAATGAAATGTATTCAGCAAGCAAACCTCTGTCTTTAAAAGCTGCCTGGTAGTGCTCTTCTGCACGAAATTAGAGAAAAAGAGAGAAAAAAGGTAAACTAAAGGTAATCCCGAATGATATTAATTAGCTCTGTTTCATGTCCCAGGTAACTCTGATACGATGAGATGGGTCATAGTGAATTATTAAAAATATTGAATTAAAATTATTTAAATGACTAACGACGATTGCAATCCAAAATTTGGAAAAAAAGAAGGAAATATTAACGATGTCAGATAAGCTTGAAGTTTACATAAGATGAATTTGAATAACCGAAAATACAATGTTGTTGCCATAAATGGCCAAGTCGGTGAGGAAAACGTAAGTAGTGAAAGAACGATGGGCAGATATGGATATTGCAGAAGAAATAGGGTAGGAAATACCATCATAGATATAGCGAAATAGATATTGCGATTCTTAATACATTTTTTCAGAAAGCAGACCAGCATAGTGCTACATATCAATAAAAGCCACCACTTGAATTGAGTACATCCCATGAAGAAGAGAAAACTTGAATTTGCAATTGTAAGGTAGTAACAAGCGAGTGCGCAACAACTCAGTATGGACCCATGATGTGCACTGAAGGCAGAAGTTACATGGCTATTTAAGTGGATATTTTACTCACAGGGTAGATAATTTATCTGAAAGTAACTAAACTGGATGATTTAGCAAAGAAACTTTTAATGGGGGTACCATGATTTTTGAGTTTCAGTTCTCTCCTCCCAGAAAGGAAGAGTCTTACTGCTGATGCAGATTTAAATTGCACTGTAAAAGCGACTAGTTTGCTAGCTAGGTAAAAGTGCGCAAGAGGGTTTTTAGAAATTTAGAGCTTTATTCGTCTTTTTGAAAATACAACACAGAGAATCCTTTTCATTGCAAATTCATTTTGACATGGAAAACAAATGACAATTCCATTGGAACTGAAACAGAATTCTTCTATGCATTAAGTTGTTTGTTTTGAGGCAGTATCAGCGGGGAAAAAGGCAAGTAACCTTTATTATTGTTTAAACCTCCAGTATATTTTTAGTTTATGTACTCCTATAAGAAATTGTGTTTTTGAGTTACCATCCTAGTACTGGAGTGAAGCTATAGTCATTGTAAGGCCCAGCTTTTCCTTCTGAACTGTACCGTTCGTTGTTTCATCAATACATTCGCCAATAGCTCCTCATTCGGGACAATTTGTTAACATTACAGTATAGAAGTGACATTTAGTTTTTTATACTGCCACAAAAATGTTCTAATATACCAATTTAGTTGCAGCGACTAATAGCCAAAATAAACCTATTCTGGATTATGACTAGTGTCAGTCTGCTGATAAAGTTTTATTTTATTGCAAGAATGAAAGAACAAAGTACTATTTTGCAGGTGGTGATGAAGTCATTGGAGTTATACATACCATTCAACTTGACCGAGTACCTGGGCCATTCCCTCCTTGTCTCCTATACAGAAACATCGAATCATGATTAACGAGATAAACAAAGGTGGCCGGCCTGTATTTTATTTTGGCTCAAACAGCCAAGTATTTCGTGGGTGTTATCCTCTCATGGGTGTTACTCATACGAAATGTATTGATAGAGAGTATGGAATTTATGAAATATTGAAATATAAAAAAGCATTTCACTCTTGTCACTGCATCTATATTTTACTTCCCTCTATATTTATATAAAATTTATTATGCATAGAGTTCTATAACTGTATTTTGTTAAATTTGAGGAAATGTAAACCATTTAACAAAATAACCCTTAAATCTGTTGCGCATTTAGTGTGAATAGAACTTAAAGTATATGTGGGTAAAGTAACAAAAATTTCGTGATCAGGCTGATAGAAAAAAAAAGCATAAAATCTTTTTTTAACTAAAATAATTTATGATACCTTAGAGGCTTGTTTTACCTTAGAGTCTTGCCTTAAAGCTTAAAATTGATGAGAACCTCAACATATGCAAAGTCTTAAAGTCAGCACAATCTCTGTGACCTGATTACCATCGAGTTGGTCGTCAAGTGAAAATATTACGCTTTTATAGTAAACACAGATTATGTTGTGAATTATGATTAGATTACTTTTAATGCGGTTGAAAATAAATGATAAAGTCTTCCCTACTTGATAAAATGTGAAAAATAAACAAAAAGCAAGACACTAACTTGGTAAACCCATTTCTTGATCTTCGACATGTTTATTATTAGTTCCAAAGATCAACCGTACGAAAAGTGGGGAATTGAAGCCTACCACAGCCCCCTGTGACCTCTAAAATATATAAACACAGACAAGAGCCTTCCCAACACCAATCTTTCTACATTACAAAATAATGGTAATAAAAATAATAATAATAATAATATTAAAAATAATATCAATTTATTATTCTATCAATTCTAATTACATAAGCTACTGTTGAAATTATTCTGTCTTTTACGGTTATATTATTTCTTGTAGACCTTCTCTTACCAGGTTTTTCCTCTCTTTCCTTTTCTTCATCTTGAGAAAGGCTGGAAGCCACTTTAGTGCGGAAAGTTAATTTTCTTATTTGATTTTTTATTTGAGTTTTAAAAAAATTTTTACTTATTGTTTTTGTCCCTTCCCCGATTTCATTTACCGGAAACATGTACACGCAAGTGGTATGCCGTTTATAAAGGAGAAAGGGATTGGGCACAGTACTCCCAGGGACGTGACTAAGGCTCGAGCCGGGAACGTTTTGCATAATAAGTTGTTGATTTAACCACATGGCTATTACTGGTACTTTCACATTAAACACTTGTTTCAAATATTTCTTCTAGATTTCTAAGTTACTTCTCTTCTATACAGGAATCGCATCAGATTTTCTGGCTGCTGGTCGATGGAAAATTCCTTCTATCATATGAATATTTTCTTGCTCTTGGTGTTATTTTTTCCTTTCCTTTAACTAGCACTGGTTCGTTCTGCATTCNGAAAACATGTACACGCAAGTGGTATGCCGTTTATAAAGGAGAAAGGGATTGGGCACAGTACTCCCAGGGACGTGACTAAGGCTCCAACCGGGAACGTTTTGCATGATAAGTTGTTGATTTAACCACATGGCTATTACTGGTACTTTCACATTAAACACTTGTTTCAAATATTTCTTCTAGATTTCTAAGTTACTTCTCTTCTATACAGGAATCGCGTCAGATTTTCTGGCTGCTGGTCTATGGAAAATTCCTTCTATCATATGAATATTTTCTTGCTCTTGGTGTTGTTTTTTCCTTTCCTTTAACTAGTACTGGTTCGTTCTGAATTCTAGGTACTTCATTTTTATCATCACCATCCACTTTACTGTCAATGTTATCATCAACTTTCCTTTACTTTTAGAGAGAGAGAGAGAGAGAGAGAGAGAGAGAGAGAGAGAGAGAGAGTGAGTGATAGATAGATAGATAGATAGATAGATAGATAGATAGATAGATGGATAGAAAGATGTATATATGGTGATGCCAAAACCTGCTTTGAATACAAAATTTTTAAAATTTTATGGTCCTGTTAAGAAATGACATTTCTTTACAGATTTAGTCATCATTTTGTTAGCTGAAAAGTATACTGTGATCTGAGATACAACTGGTGTCTTTTTGTTCTGTTTATTTTTCTTCTTCACCTTCGACAAGGCGATAAGCAACAAATTGGCTTTGCTAGGATTTAAAAGAGGGAAAAGAAGAGAGAATTTAATGAAGTGAAAAAAGACGAGAATTATCAGAGAAATTAAAAAATGAACGTCTAACTAATCCAGAAAGCAAAATGATCGAATAGGGTATCATAGTTTAGATGTACAAAAAGAAACGTTATTAGAATAGCAAGAATTTTTAAAAACTGCCTCCAAGATAGTATTTGGATGAGCATTTATAGCAAGAGGTGTAAGCCCATTGAGAACATTCAACTAAGAAATCAGAAAAAGTGCTCATTGAAAACCTTCTCACAGATATATCTGTAGAATAAGGATTGAAATGCAATATCACATGGTGAAAAAGGGGTAGGAGTTGAGCAACAAAGGAAAAAGTAGCAATGTTTTAAGTGTTATACTGAATGCTGTGGAGGAGGCCGAAATAACAGGCAGTAACTTCAGCTCAAAGATTTTAGCAATACTCTACTCATTGCCTGACTAATGCCTTATAGCCATATNGGAGGAGGCCGAAATAACAGGCAGTAACTTCAGCTCAAAGATTTTAGCAATACTCTACTCATTGCCTGACTAATGCCTTATAGCCATATACGATGGTCTCAGGAGAAAAATATGCAAAAGCACAATAAAGAAAACATACAATTATTACTACAGACTCGAAAATTATTAATGAAATGAAGTAATTAGAGTTAATTTTATCAGTCGCACGAAATAGTATTTTGAAACAAGATGGAAGGCATAGAAGCAAGTCAAGATACAATAAACAGAATTTGAATAGGTGAATAAACGTTTTGGCAATTAAAGATGAGTAGAAACGAATTCCATGAAAGCTTTCGACAAGACTTATATGACATGATAGCCGTCCCAAATATCGAGCACGGTCTTGTCAATAACATTTTTTGACTGGTATTGCAGATTTTCAAAACGTAAGGGCATCCTATTACAAGTTAATTGTGACTTTGTAATTGTAAGATAGTAATAAGCGACTGTGCAACAACTCAGTATAGACCCATAATGTGCATTTTGAGGCTGAATTTACATGGCCATTAAGTGGATATTTTACTCACAGGATAAAAGAGATAATTAATCTGAATGTATCAAGACTGGATAATTTTGCAAAGAAGTCTAAGTGGGACCATAGGAAGTGAATTTTGACTGACATGCAAACCCCTAATTTTTTAAGGTTCTTCAGGAGTTCGTCGACTTCCTTCTAGTATTCTGCACTCTGGTTGTTTCCAAGAAAGGTTGTAATTACTGACTTAAGTGACAGCCAAGCAGACAGCTCAGCTGCACTCAGCACAGCATCAAACATCGAGTTCTTTATGAGTTCCCATATGTGAGGGCCGGCAAAAATTCCAGCCTAATGCTTTTTAAAGCTTGTCCGAGGAAACGTTTGCTGAAGGAAAATGAACTCTCTGCCTTCCATGTCCATTGCCTTTACAAAGTTCTCCACAAGTCCTAGTTCGATATGTAAGGGTGGTTCAACAAGAGCGCGAGACTGAAAATTGTGCAAACCAGGTTCCAACCCTTGTCTTGGCAGCCATTCTTGTCTGATGTAATATTGATCATCAGCCCCACTGTCCCACAAATACAGAAAGCAGGGATACTTTGTGTGACCTCTATGTAGTAGTCTTAAAACCAATCCAACAACTTGAAGATCTCCACAGATCAACCAACCATGGTCATGCCATTTCAGAGTAGACAGCAACTGATCCGTGTTGTCTTGTGTTTTTTTCATTTGCAGAGAATGGCCGATTTTAATCGAAGATTAATTATTTCCATTATGAAGAGAACTACCTTTAGACTTCTGCTGGACGAGCTGATGAAACGTCTCCATTCTGTAGCAACATAGTCCATCTAAATTGATTTCATTAAGTCAGCAATGTTGTTGCAATAAGCCAATAACAAATCTCTCTGGGTTGTGAAGAACTCAATAAATTCTCTTTCACGCTAGAATATTTTTCCAGGTGCCAGCAAATTTTTCTCGCGAAGTCGAGAATCCAGAAGCTGTTCCTATCCCTTTGAGAGGTTTAGGTCTTGTGTCAGGTCAGTGAGCTGCTTGTGTTAGAGTTACTGGCCGATCATTCTCTTCTGACATGTATTCTTCATCCGTCATTCTGTCATATGTGTTATAGGATTCCGATCTAGGGCTACATTCTATTGCAACATCTGGCGTCGAGCACATATCTCGAACTCTCTTGACTCGTGCTTTCCACTGGTCTCTGTCTTCCATGAGGTTTAGAAGACCCTCAGCCAAACAACCAGCGTCATCAGCAATTTGGTCGATGTAGGTTTTCGTGGGACGACCTCTGCGATCTGGGCCTTGTGATGGCCTCCATAGAGGGACATCACTGACTAGCTCATCTTTACTTCTGAACGAGTGTCCTGCGAATCGAAGACGCCTTTCTCGAAGAGAGACAGATACTCTCGTTCGTGACCCATAGATATCTTTCATGGTCGGATGATCTCTCCAATCAAGGNCACTGGTCTCTGTCTTCCATGAGGTTTAGAAGACCCTCAGCCAAACAACCAGCGTCATCAGCAATTTGGTCGATGTAGGTTTTCGTGGGACGACCTCTGCGATCTGGGCCTTGTGATGGCCTCCATAGAGGGACATCACTGACTAGCTCATCTTTACTTCTGAACGAGTGTCCTGCGAATCGAAGACGCCTTTCTCGAAGAGAGACAGATACTCTCGTTAGTGACCCATAGATATCTTTAATGGTCGGATGATCTCTCCAATCAAGGTTTAAAGCTGCTCTCAGCATTCTGGTGTAAGTGGCATCTAGAGATGTCTCTAGTTTCTTTGTCAAAGTCCAGGAGACTGAACCATACAGTAGGACAGATTCGACAACTGATCGGAAGAATCTGCGTTTTAAATGATCTGGTAAATTGGACTTCCAAATACAGGACAGCTTATTTAAAGCAGACCAAGCTTTCGCCTTCCTTTTTTTGTAATGGGCTGTTGATTTTATGTAACTGCCCAGGTAAAGAAAGTCATCGACAGGCTCAATGATTTTGCCGTTTGTGGATTTTACTTGCGCTTATTGTTCTTGGTTGAGAGCTATGTATTTGGTTTTCTTGCAGTTGATGTACAGCCCAATCTCACTTGCTGCGATTTCAAGGGTGTACAGTAGCTTTTCTGCGTCAGAGGTGGTATCAGCGAGAAGTGTAAGGTCGTCAGCATAGTCAATATCTGTAAGGTATACAGCTGGATGTCTAGAACTCCGTCCTAATCTAAGAGTGAAGCCTAGCTCGAGGTCTTCATCAACGGATACGCGTAATACATAGTCCAGGCAGATAATAAACAAGTATGGAGCGAGAGTATTTCCCTGTAGTACACCAGCAGTAACATTGAAGAAGTCGGTATCACCGTCGGGGGAACGAACCATTGATCTGGTGTTGAAATAAAGCATCATGGTTGCGCTGACTATCTCCTCAGGAACGCCATATGACAAGAGAATTTCGGCTAATTTTTCGCGATGGACGGAGTCAAAAGCCTTTTTAAAATCGATGAAAAGTAAAGTTTGATTTAGGTCTTTCAGCCTCACTCCTTCGAGGATACGTCTTATTGTGAGTATCTGACCAGTGGTGGAACGGTTTTTACGGAAACTGTTTTGATTTTTCCTCAGTATTCCGTCAACGTCCGGTCGGATTCGATTAAGCAAAAGTAGATTGTATATTTTTGCTGTAATACAGGTAAGTGTTATGCCTCTGTAATTTTCAGTGGAACTTAGATCTCCCTTCTTGGGAAATGGCAGTATGCATCCCTCTCTCCATCTTTCAATAGGCTTCTGCTGGTATACATTATTGCAGAAAAAGAGTAGCTCTTGGTTGAAGTTTTTTGGTCTTCCAGACCTCTGCTGGAATTTCGTCTAGTCCGCAAGCTTTGTTGTTAGCTATTTTGTGAAGCACCTCATCAAGTTCTTTCATGGAGAAAGGACCTTTTTTGATGTTGAGCTCAGAGTCTCTAACTTTCTTCGTTTGACTTTTTCTAATCACGCGCGACTTGCTTGGAATCTCCTCAAACTGGGTTTTCAACTTTTTGATTCTTTCATCTTAATTTGTTGCATTAATCTAAGAACTGTTTGTCTTTCGCCGACCTGTGATGTCATTGATGGTCTTCAATGCTAGTCCAGCTTGCTTATTGTCAGCGGCATTGGAGATTGTATCAATTTGTGATTGGACATAAAGAGCCTGTTCTTTCTCGTAAGTTTCACGAAGTTCCTTTTTGGCTTTCTTAACCAGTCTTTCATTCTCTTCACTAGGGTTTTGATTCCTTTCCATAGCCGCCTCTTTAAGAGCATCTCGTTTTAGTTCCACATTGTTGTTTTGCCAAGGCTTCTTCTTATGGATAGTCGACTTTAATGGTATACATTCTTCAGCTGCTTCACCACATGTTTTTTCGAAATTCACATAAGCAGTTTGAAGGCGCGATGTGGAATGTTTCTCTAATATCCGCGTCCTTTCTAAGGGTAGACCAGTCAAAGCGGGGCTTCTTAGAAGTTTTAACCTTATTTGCCCGTGGACTAAGTTGAAATTTAGCTGACACTATTCGGTGGTCTGATCCCACACAGTCAAACGAGTTGAAAGATTGACAGTCAGTTACGTCATTGCTCCATTTTCTGTTGACCAATATGAAGTCGAGCTGTGCTCTAGTTTTGTTCGGATAAGAGAAGGTCCACTTTTTTCCTTTTCGCTTTTGGTATTTTGTATTTAAGCAGATTAATCGACTTTCCTATTAGAAAATTGGTGAAATGAATGCGGGTACCCAGTTTCTTGTCCGACCTTTGCATTGAAATCTCCACCCACAATAAAGACATTGTGTTTGGGGACCTGTCTCGTTAAAGAAGAGAGTTGGTGATAGAAGTTTGTCACCTCATCTGAGCTGCAATTGGTCGGACTATAGCAGCTTATTACAGTGCATTTCGGGTTGCCATTGAAGGATGCAATAATTATCCTTGGAGATATCATTTCCACATTATCCAATGCCTTTTGGGTTCTGGGGCTTAAGAGGATACCTATTCCTCCGATAGAGGCGTTTCTGGTGTTTTTCCAACTAGATGCAGTGATTAACAACCAATTTTCTCCCAGGAAGTGTTGCTTCAATGTGACATCAGGGTAATACGTTCTGTGTTCTTGAATGCAGACAATTTCCTGTTTTGTCTCAATAGCCGTATTTAACGCCTCGTTTAACTGAGATTCTGATGACATGGTTCTTGAATTGAAGGTAGATATGACAGTTTTATCTTTGCAAGAAAGACTTTTTTGCCTGGTATCTAACTTTTCGAATGCATACCAGGTATTTGCATTTCGCGCCCCTTGTTTACCCGCGCGACGGGCGATGCGGTTTGATTGTTTGTTTTTAAGCATGGCAATAAAACATGCATGGTTGCCAGTCCTATGCATGTCCATGGTTCTTCGCTTACTGGAGCAAATGTGCCTACTTGAAAGTTGAACACAAGTTTCGACTTTAAAATAGCCAGCTTTATTCATTGTACCAGGTCAATCGAATTAAAATGATAGTTGCTACAAGAATTACTGACACCCATGAGAAACATGCCAGAATTTGAGTTTGAGGTTTACTTCTCTAGGGAGATTGTCGATCAGGATTTAAGGGTTCTTCCTACCCTGTTTTGAGAAATTTTGTTGGAGGATGGGATAGCCAACACTGGTGACGATAGGAGCCGCGAACGTACCACCACCACCACCATCGGTGGGCTGTCTCCAAGTAGACAGCCCTCAGGGGTCTGCTTATTTTTACATGGCGGCTGACACTCGCCATGCGGCGTTCCCCGTTTGCCTTCATAGAATGAAGTTACCAGTGGTCACGCGGCTCAGAGTTGAGCCTTCGTGGACGTGGGGATCCGACTGGTGTGAGAGAGGCTATGCGGTACGCATTTAGCATGTGCCCTTTTAAGACACGCTTTCATCACACCTTTGACCACGGCTCGGGAACAAGTAGGTCTGGACTAAAAGGGACTGGTCTTATGAGGCATCTGATGCATTTTTTCTATTCTATTAGTACAAGGTGGAGTTTCTTGCATAGCGACAGAAACTTTCGAAATCAGTGCTTCCTGTTTTTGCCTAAGCCACCCAAATGATTTCCAAATATTAAAATTCATATCCCTTTTGACCTAAGCAGATATAATTTTATTTGATCCATCATCGGTTTCAAATTACATTCTCCTTTCGTGTTTTTTTCCAGACATCTTTCAAAGAAACTTTCTTGTACAGATACATCAAACTTGGGCTGCCCAAAATCATCTTGTTCAAGGGACTCATATTTCTTCATGATTATCTATGTTAATAAGTATCAGCTAATATTGAACTGCAGTAAGGCAATACTGAACCATGGACAGTGGAAAGGGGAGCCTTAAATATTTTAAAGTTATTAAAGAAAAAATACTTTCTTCTACAAACGGAATTTTTTTTTCGAGGATTTCACAAAGGAATAATTGAAAAACTTGCGATAGGAGCCAACCATACTAAGAGAAAGTTTTAGTTTTGTAAAGCTGACTTGTATGTTAGTCAGTGCCCTGTAAGGGCTATTGGATTAAGAAGTTATGTATGTATGTATGTATGTATGTATGTATGTATGTATGTATGTATGTATGTATGTATCTATGTATGTATGTATGTATATATGTATGTATCTGTGTATCTTACCGGAACCTTGTGGAGTCACCAGGTTTTACTCACCAAATTTTTGTTTCGTTGCACCGCCAATGAGAATAAATTCATAGATTATGATGCAATATATTTTTTATCAATAAAAGAAGACGAAAAGAAGTGAGTTAATATGTAAATTAGCACTGAAAAAGGAAGTTGCGTGTGGTGAAATCTGAACATTTTTCTGAACTTTCGAGGCATGAAAAGAAAAACAGAAATGAAAGAAAATTGCACCATTGCTTGTTTAAACACGAGACATTTTCAATAAGAGGCTAAAGTGACATTGCAATATTGTTGACAACCATGAGTTTATCCTTTTTGGAAGAATTCGTTCATGTTGCCACTTACAAACTCTCTTGATTGTTTGTGAGTTTTCATGTCAAAAGCGTCGATAGCTGTCGACGCCATAATATGGTGAGAACATTTTTTTAGCCAGAAAAGTTGCATTGGACATCCGACTTTTACTCCAGAAGCCAAAACCATATTTTTATTCTTTACCCACCACGAAATTTGAAAGTCACTTGGCCTGTTAAAAGAAAACTGCAGCCATGGTAAGAAAAAGTTGCTTAGCTTTTTTTTTCAATTTTTGGCTGCATAACAGTATTAATAGTGATGTGTGAAAGGTTATTTTTTTAAAACGGGGACTTGGGATATTTTTTAGCCTGGTCTAATTGATTCGTGACAATGAGTTGCCACTGAACTCAAGTAAGCAAGTTACAGAGGCATGAACGTAGCGGTAATAAACACAGGTGTTATTATTTTTGTAGACAAAAATACTTGAGCATCAAGGACGAGGCAAATGTTGAGTTGGTTAACTTAGACTTACCCCCTCCAACCAAAACGAAAAACATAGAAACGTGTATTTTTTTTCTCTTGGAGTTGAGTCAACTTAGGGAAGGAAAAGACCGTCCTGGTGGAGTTCGTTAAATATTTCAGATATTTATAAAACAATTCAAAACTGCAGAAAATATATGAAGTGACACGAAAGTAAAAATAAATAACACGGCCTGTGAGGATTTAACCAACAACCGTAGCACAACTCTCTTCTCAATGAACATCACAGAGAAAAAGATTATACTATGATATCAGCTTGTAAACTTGTGCCCTGCAGCAATGTAATATGAACGTTGATTTTTTTCTGACATGTATGGATTACGTGATTAAGAAACAAAGCAGCTGGGCCGAAAGCATTCACTTAAATTGAACATAATTTGAACCTTTTGGTAATGTGTAAAACTGAGCAGTTTGATTATTGGGTTATCAACTTGTACTCGAAAGTCAATGCCTATTTAATGAGAATGGATTGCCAAATGCAAGTATTTCATTTGTATTCAATAGGAATAAACATGTAGCAAATGTGACCAACAAATATCAGACTTTGGTTAGATTGTTATCTAGCTTTTAGCAGAAGCTAGGAACTAAATAACAGGGATTAGTTTTCAATTTACTTTTGTCATATGGTGTTGTGAGTTAAATGGAAAAATAGGAAATGTTTGTTTTTTTGAAGAAATGTAGCAAATGTGTAATTTGCTGATGATGATTACACCACATTGTACAAATGGTTATGATGACAAGGTTGATAAAATATTGATGCAGGCTAGTATCAACTCAAATACAGTGTTCTGCTTCAATATACTAAAAAATAACAGAAATGCACAAAAAAAATTTGTAGTATGAATTAATTACATGATTAAATCAGCTTGGCAAATTACTTGAAGAAGAATAAATTAATGGAATTTAGTATATGGAGCATATCATAAAGAGAGGAAGGAGTATAAACAACCATATTATAAAAGAATATAAAAACTCATAACACTTAAAGTACTATTACAAAGTAAGATATTTCTATTCTTTTTTATGCACATTTGTAATTTGTATCTATCCCCAACCTTGCATTGTACACCAATTTTTTGGGAAGGAAATAACTTACTTGTTTTTGACAAGTACCTCACTGGGGACAACTTTCTATACTTGTATTCGTGGAAATATTATGATCTTTGGATAATTTTGCCAGAAGTACTGATGCTGATTAATATTGGCAAATTAGATGGCATTAGACCTTCACCCTAAAATCACAGTGGTAGTATGCCATTTATATTGGGGCCTTCATCATGCAAGATTTTCTCCATTATTAATAGTCTGTGCATTCATTTTGTAAAGATTTACATATAGTTTAATGTTGTCATTTGTTTATGACATTAGAGATATACATTGTCATTTAAATAATCAACCAGTTTAGCTCATTTAATATTCATTCTGGAATCTGTGTGTTGACATTTATTTAGAGCTGTAGTGGAATCTGCTTAACTCTATAACTCTGCAGCTTGGACAATAACAAAGAAACTTAAACCTGCAAGAATGTTTAGAGCTGTGTTAAACATATTTTGGAAGTAACTCACCACAAAATTAAAACTTTTAGGAAAAGTTAACCCCTTATTAACTGTGGTAAAAAAAGATGAGATACATGATACATGAAATTTAGTATTTGTGTTTGTGTCTGAGTGAGTGTATATAGTGTATAAAGTGCATATACATGCCCATTAAATTTATAGAACTCTACCTGGATCAAAGCCAGAAACTACTTTATTGTTAAGGTTGTAATCTGTAAAATGTTTTTTATTGTATATAATTTTTATTTTGTTTTTTTACTTGTTCTGCAATCCACCCCCTGAAGTCTTTCTTTGGAAATGTATAAAAAAAACTCAGAAAAACTTTTCCTAAATCAAAATGCTGTGAAATTTTTGCAGGGAATTTTCTTAAAACAGATGGCCCAGTTGAGGCTCATGCTAATGACCCTATCTCCCTCAAACCCCATTATGATAGCCCCACAATAAATGCTTTTGATTTGTTATTGTTAGCTTATTTTTTCCATAATTTTGTAGTAAAATGGTAATAGAGTAATGAATTGTACAATATTTTTATCATAGCCTCAGAATGAATATATTGAACAGTCAATCAAAAGACAAGGAAGGAGGTTTGACTACCATGAGAAATTGTAAGTTTAATTCAGATAAATAGTGAAAATTTATTTTGGGTATTATCAGTTCTTTTTGTCCAAATATCAGAATTAATAAAATTAAATCCCTATTGATCTGACCACCCATAGTTTTATCCATCTCAACCATTTGCTAATTATAAGCTGTGAATGTTGCTTATTGGGCACTGGGGAAAAAATGGAAGTCAACTGTCATTTTCATTTGTCCTTAATTTAATACTTTTATTTTTCAGAAAAAGTAATTTGAAATGTGTTTTTCTATTACATCATTAAAAGCAAAGGAAACCAATGCAATGTGAAAACTATAATTAATGAATTAACCAACAGTCCTTGAAAAATGGTGGTGGCAATTTTAATTTTGATTTGGCTATTGCTCAATTTATGGATCATTCCATTCTAAATCAACAGGTCATTAATGATTTTGATAATATCTTAGATTTTCAACAAATTTTAACAACAGTTAAGTCCATTTAAAATTGACATAGATTGAAAAGTTTGCCGCAAAATTCCAAATATATTACCTTATTTTGAAATTTTGACTTACTTTTGTAAAATTGGGTGGTGACAATTTTGAATTTATGAGTCTGAAACCAATTAAGGTAATTTTAGTCTTAAGGTATTCTCTTAATTTGAATATTACAATGAATTCATACTTATTAACACTGCCTCCTAATCGAATTGTTGTAATTCCAAACATATAAGTAGAAAGTTGTATAAATGTTTCTAAAGCTCTCTAACTACTTCCAGCTTTGAATGACACCAGTTTAATTGCTTTTCATAGGAGTTCACTATGGTATTTATTTGAATTTTGTTACTTTTTGCAAACCATTTATTGATTTAAGACAGCTGAAAAGTGAAGAAGTAAAGTAGATTGATAGCTGTTTCAAAATCATACAAGTAGTCAGATTTTTTATTATTGAAATGATGCAAGTATTGAATACATACATGGTTATATAAAGTTAAAGTTAAACAAATATTTAAGAGCCTGTGTAATGCATTATGAAAGATAGAACAAAAAATCAAAATGACTGTGTGAGCTAGATAGATTATTGTGTTAAAGAAGTCTTACAGAAGAAGGTAGTGGAATGAAAATAAGGTTTGTTTGTAAAAAATTGAGCAAAATTTTACATGTGTTTTTCAACAGACATCCTTCTTTTAATCAAACTATTTGGCACTGCCTAAGGGTAGAAAGAGACCTATATCCACAAAGTTCTTCTCAGAAAAGACTGAACAGCAGACTTTATGCTAATTATGAACAGTTTTGTACTATAATAAATTTGTTTTCTGTTGTTTAAATGTGGGCTGTTAAGAACAGAAGATTAATTCAATGCCATTTATTTTCAACAGTTTCAGACAGAGTTAATAAACACATAATCTGTTATGTTTTATGAAATTTTTAGGGTTTTGTACAATGGATTTAAATGTGGATGTTGTTAGGTATACAAATCTGTTTGTATATTTAGCACAGATTTGTTCTTAGACTTTACATGTTGCAATGCTATACATTTGCACAGTGATGAAATATTCACACCCATGGGTAATTATTTAGTCAGTTAAAACAATGTCAGTATTGATTACATAAGCAAGTGGCACATTTTCTTTTGTTTTGATGACTTGATTTGATGATTTGAAAAGTAAAACATACTAGTGTATTACGTATAGTGTATAATTCACTGTAAATTATACACCCTTGCTTGAACAAAAGAGGCAATAGCTGTGTTGAGAACTGTGGCAGAATGTAGTATAGAACACAATTGAGAACTATATGTATTGTTTGTAGATTATGAGAAAGCCTTCGATAAGGTGGATTGGAAAAACCTAATGGAGATCCTCAAAAATGCTGGTGTGGACTGGAGGGATATACAGAACCTATACATGCATCAGACAGCAACAGTAAGTACAAAAGATGGGGAGTCAGAGCCAGCTGAAATTGGTAGAGGAGTATGCCAAGGTTGCCTAATGTCACCTTCCCTTTTTAACATATTTGCTGAAGAAATGGTAAGAAGAGCACTAGAGAACTGTCAAGAAGGAGTTAAGGTTGGTGGACAGCTAGTCTAAGCAATACCTTTTGCCGATGATCAGGCCATGGTAGCAAACTCCGAGAAAGGACTGCAAGAAATAATGAAGCATTTGAATAGGGTAGTTGAGAGTGTTGGTATGAGAATCAATGTAAAGAAAACCAAGGTGACAAAGATCAGTAAAAGAGGCAAAGGTGATGTTAAAATTAAAATGAATGGGGAACCTATTGAAGAAGTTAAAACCTTTAAGTATCTCGGAAGTATTTTAACAAGCAATGGTTATTACAGCAGAGAAATAAAGTCACAAATAACTCTAGCAAAGGCTGCATTCAATTTGAGGCAAGAACTACTAACAAGAAAATTTAATCTGAACATTAAAAAGAGACTGATTAAGATGTTGGTGTGGAGAGTCCTGCTGTATGGATCAGAGTCGTGGGTGTTAAAGAAGGAAGATATCAAAAGGCTGGAAAGTGCAGAAATGTGGTTCTGGAGGAGAATGCAGAAAGAATGACAAATCAAGAAGTTTTACAAGAAGTTGAGGAGAGCAGAATGCTTATAACAATTATACAAAATCGCCAAAGAAAATGGATCAGACACGTTCTGAGACACTAGAGTATGTTAAGAGATATCATTGAAGGACAGTTGCCTGGAAAACGAGGCAGAGGAAGGAAAAGAATAACTTTATTAGACCAGTTCAAAAAGCAAGTTAATGGAAGAATGGAAAATTATTCAGATATCAAGCAGAGAGCTGAGGATAGAGATGGATGGCGTGTATGGTGCTAAACCTGTCTGAGGACAGACTACTTACAAGAAATCCTTGCTGATTAACTGTACATTTTTTAAAGAATAAGTTTGGATTTGGATTTATCCATGTTTTATTCCTCACTCACTCCTTAATGTTGTTTTTTGACTTCATCCTTATTCACCTAGCCAGTCTCTTTACACTCACTGTTTCTTTTTGCCATGTACAAGTACTCTAGTACTGGTTACCCCCTCTTACACAAATAATTATCCTCTATTTATTATGAAATTATAAGCAAAGGACAGGGGGTGAATCTGAGAATCAAGTCTGTGCATCAGTGACAAATTGATACAAACATTGTATTGAGTGTGTAGCTTCTATTTGGACGAAAAATGTCTGCACTGATGCCAATGAGATCATGGAAACATGCTCCATTACCTGACCTATTACTACTTGTTTTTAGCCAGATCTTTTTTCAACCATCTTTACTTGGGTGCTACATTGTTTTCCCACTTCCATATCAGTGGACCTCATACCCCAATCACACATATAGAGCTGGGCCTCACATGAGATGACAATATCTTTTACAAGGTCAGATCAACTAATTCCAGCATACACAAAGAGCAAGGAAATTGTTAAAATAAAAAAATATAGATGGGAGAATAATAGGAATTTTAGAAAAGTTTAAAATATTTGTGCACCAAACTGGATCAAGCCAGTGCATTGCAAATGGCTATCATGGTCCCATGCTCAACTGTCTGACCTATTAACATAAAATAGCTGGTCACAAGAGTTTGGGATCTCACTCAAACTGCTCAGGTGTTAGTGTCCTAACTCTGTGCTGTGATCAATACTTGGTAGAATAAAATCAGCCAACTGGAAGCATTCTCATTTAGTTCATCCCAGAACTATCCACTCCATGCACTATAGAAGTTGAGCCAAGTTATTTTACTAAATTGATCAAATTATTTCTTTACTATTCATTACTATGAAGTATTAGCCAAAAATAATGTACCATTGTTAGTGTTATGTATACTGAATATGTATTTCTAAGAGTTTTTTTAACAGAATTTGCTGTGGTCATTGGCAGAATATGGCAATGGCAAAATATTTTTTATTAATATCAAAACGTAAAAGCAGACCTGTGCAAACACTGATCCTTGTTATGGGTGCTTGCTATGCTTATATATTATCAATGCACATTTAATATATGAAAAGTAGTCAAGGAAATGTATTTCCCAAGATCAGGAGAGTTGATCAGCTTTTAAAAAGGCAATGTCAAATGAATTCTCCTATTGAATTTTTATCTTGAGCATTTTATTTGCACATTCTTAGAAAAATTGGATTATTGGTGCTTAAACCTATAGAATATTTGAATTAAAAATTTGTTTTACTTTTAATTATAGACGAAAGAAGGAGGGAAGAGAACCTCACACTATGGCGTTGAAAGCAAAAAAACTCCATGGCTTAAAGTAAGTTGGAAGTCATTTTCCATTGTAGTTTGTTTGTATTGCAGATTATAATTGGCTTTGAAATAGTGCAGACTATTTCATCTCCAAATAAATGAGTTGTATGCTTGTTTGGAGTTTTGGATTCTTCCTCATTGACCAAGGGCCTATTTTCTCTTGCTACGGTAGCCTCTACTATATCCCATTACCATTAAGGTTTAGCATGGATAACAGCCAACGTAAGCCTTCCAAAATGGACAACTTAGGCCCTTCTGTGTCATGTATTGATTTTCGGATTATAGGAGATCATAGGTTCTGCCACTACATGGTTTGCTTCAGAAAAGAAAGATTGCTCATTATTTCTAGCATTAGCAAACCAGTTTTTACTTATTGCATCCTTAAATAAATGATTGGATCAAAGGTGGCAGAATGAGAATGCTGAAAGAAAGTATGTTGATGTGCTGATTTGTTTTTAGAGAAAAATTCCGTGTCTGACAACATAGACCAAAAAGAGAATGCATAGGTACAAGCAATATTATGAATTCTGACTCTGCTATAACACAGCATTGGCTGCTGAACCACAAATGCAGTGAAAATTTCGAGATAAATCAGTTAAAGGAAATTCATATTTAATTTTCATCACCGCCTCTTTGCAAACAAAAAGATTTTGTTTATAGTTTACAATTGTTTTAGACAGCTAGTCACCAAAAGTGACGGGGTTTCCTCAGCCAATTATTAAAAAATTGGGCGCTTTCTTGATCGTCTCTTTGTTTTCATTATTGAATAAACAAAAGAACAAAAAAACCCACACTTGCTTTCAGCTTTCTTATTCTGGCGCCCTTGGTCCTGTCGAGTGCCAGCGAAATAGCTATCGCCCAAAGTAAAGGTTAATTTAATAGCAATTTTTATTGCATCTTTGTAGCTTTAAATTTTTAGGTAAAAACTTTGTAGGCTCATCAAAAAAATATGGATTTTTGCTGTAGGTAAATCAATGATTTCCTTTATTTGGAAATAGAACGTAATTACTCTTTCTTTATTACCTTTGTTGCCTCTTTTACATGACTATGTAATTTTCTTTTGCATTGCTTGGCTTATTTAATAGCCATTTGTGTTTCCATTCCCTTGTTGCGTGGGAAAAATTACACAAAAGCTGGCGAAAACAAAAATAATTTGTATGGAACTTCGGTAAGTTACAAAAAAGTTTACAAAAAAAGATCCAGAAGAACCAAATATAACTTGCTCGGAACTGCGACGATCTAAACAGAAGTAGACCCAAAGTTGGCTTTCTTGATCATCTGGCCTACCAGCTGAGCAAAAAGGACTACGCTTTGAGGAAGTCATTGTTGCAACCTAATCTCCCACTTACTTTTACCATCTATTTCCCCACGGCCATTAATTGGACATTTCTTTCAAATTTTTGCTTGGCACAAAGAGCCGCAAACAACAACTGTCTTCCAAGAACAGAACAAATGATCCCAGCAGACAAGAAGGGCGACAAAAACAGTAAAAATAATGCCATATCATCGTACATTGATTTCGCTTTTTTATTGTCATTCTGTATACCCGAATTTTTAAAAATAATTTGTCGATAGTCCATTCAAACAATCTTTCTTCCATTTCCTGTGGCAATGGGTTTCCAGCCACAACCGTCGAGGAATTTGCGTTGCTTTCCTTGGTTAGGGTGGTAAGTTTCGCAATTGTTTCTTTCTTTTTATCACCTTTCACAAAGTCGCTTCGTTTGCCATTTTGATAGCATATTAATTTGCACTCCACGGAATAGCCTGTCATTTTCTTGCCTTTATGAGGTTGCTTCGAGCATTTCTGTGTTGCATCCGATTTGGCACCAACTACGACCCTTCCACTTCCAAACGCCATAACGCGAAATTACCAATCGCCGTAGACAAAGCGCCAGGATTTCGATATGGTGAGAAAGATTGGAAATGTTTGTGTCAAACCGTTTGATTAAATTGAAAAATATCGGGTTTTCCTTTTCCTCGCAAAATCAAATGTTTTGATTTTGAATTAGTTGCACGGCAGACACATTTTTCATTATCAACAAAAATTGCGCGCGATACACCAGTCAATTTTAGCTTCACCTTGAAATACTTACTACTTACTACAAAGTGCAATCCAATGCAGGAATCAAGGCCACTGGTAAATAAAATTTTGACGTCAGTTTGGTTAGCCCAGCATGGTGTGCACCGCGCACAGAGGATCGAGAAACAGCTGAAACATTTCATTAATTTTTTTTGAAAAATAAGGAACTAGGAATAGGAACTTTTCTGTCATTTTGGTATTTCTGTTGAAAGTATTTTAGTAGTCAGATTTCTGGTTGTAATATAGAAAGCATAGCATGTTTCATGAGAGTAGTTTCTCTAGCTTTCATTCTTATTGGTTGTTTAAGGGCGTATTGGAATAGGTTTGCCAACAGAAGAGATGCCTGTACAAAGGCGACTTGTTAAAGAATCACTACCCCGGTGGGGTGCTCATTTGAAGGGTGAAATGTTTTGAGAAAATACGGTACTCATGTACGTTGGTTTAGATGTTTAATTAATTTGATGTGGTCATAGTGTTGAATTCTTCAGAAAACAAGATTCTAAGACCAACTAAACTAACGTAGAAGAAAATTACAAGGAATGTATTCCTTTGACCAATTGAATATCAAAGTGTGTCTTGATCATCCATATCTTAAGCGTAAGGTTAGACGACTTAGACGACTATTGTTTTATAACTGTAAGACCTTTCATAAAACATAATTTTGGAAACTGTCCATAAAAACGAATTGGTTGGTCAAACTTTGTTTTACCAAGGTCACACAAATTTTGGTTTTTTCCCAGTATGATAGAGAGACGAGTAACAACGGCGAAGAACAGAAATGGTAAACTGCAAACACTCCAAAACATGCCACATTCATTGTTCACTTTTTCCAGCTTTCTTTTACAAGGTTTTGGCCCCATTTCCTTTGTAAATACTTTTCGTGTTCTAGTACTTGCTATTATCTCAACCGATGTTAGTTCAGGGCGCTTTAATTTGTAGGAATACAGGACTCTACCGTACCACTTTTGTTACGCCATTCATCTCTTAGCCATTGCTGTTGTGATTCTTTTGCAATTTCTCAAAAGTAATTCTCAAAAGTAAATCAGTAATCAATTGATTTTTTTAAATGTGTTATCTTATAAAACTATTGCTCTTAAGAGCTTACACATGGGGGTAGCTGTGATCGAAATTTGAATACATGGCTTACCGATTCTTCGTTTCCAAAATAAGAATTTTAATGACCTGAAACAAATATGTGGGAATAAAGCCAATGAAAAAGAGTAGAAGGGGGAGTAAGGCTGAAAGAGAAAGAGAGAGAGAGAGAGAGAGATGATGGTGATGATGATGATGATGATATGATGATGATATGATGATGATCAGAATCAGAATCGGATCGACAGACACAAAAAGAGACGAAGCAAGAAAGAATGAATGGTACAGGGTTATTATCTCTCTTCTTTGTACCATATATTCATCTAATATTTATTCTTAAAGGACATTGGAAATCACTCCTTTCGGTTGGTAGGGAAATACCTTTTCTGCTTTATTTCATATTATTTTATTTAAATTTGTATTTGCTTATCTTATTAATCACACTGCATATACAAAGTGTTTGAAACTTTTTAATTCAGATGTGAAAAGCATTAATCTTATTAATACTTATTAAACCAAGCAAAAAGATTCTAAAGAGAAACACTGTTTTTATTCCATTAAATAACTTATAGCAAATAGTTCCTTTTCTAATATTTGACTTTGATTAATTGTATTTTTACCAATACTATAGTTTTTAATACTAACTAAATAATAATAAGTTACGTTCTATGCATTCATTTAGAGCTAAGCTTTACAACAAAAAGCGCCATGCAGAAAAGATACAGATGAAAAAGACCATCAAAATGCACGAAGAGAAGAGTACAAAAGCTAAAAACAAAGATACGGTTCCAGAAGGAGCAGTGCCTGCGTATCTTTTGGATCGTGAAGGGCAAACACGGGCGAAAGTACTTAACAATATGATCAAGCAGAAAAGGAAAGAGAAAGCTGTAAGTACTTAGATATTTCAGACACATTATTAAAGAAAGAGTTGTGCTTTCAAAAAAGTATGTAACAAGAAAGAAGGTTTTTGAACCTTTTGCCCCTGTATCGTGGTAGGTGAGATTTATTGTTTTAAGTCGTACTATCCATTTTTATTTCAATATTCTGACGCGAGTGTTAACGGTTTAATGGACATGGACTTGGGTGGAGAGTCTTACCAACCGAAGGTTTGAAGACAGTAAGAAGCTTCAAGAAGTTATATCTCAGGTAAGTGTAATCATCCCCTATCTAGAGAAAGAAAGTTTAAGCCACTGTATTAACATCCTTAAAGCAGCAGTTAATGTCTGAGACACATGGTTGTTGTTAATGAAAGGGAACAATTTAGACGAAAACCCGAACCATGATGGAAACGACGCTTGAATTTTCAAATCAGAGAACTAAGGAAGGGCACTGGTAAACTTAAAAAAAAAGACTGCCATCCGGTTGTAGAGTTTCGACTTGGACGAATGAGGTTACCCTTTGCCACACCTACCTCCAGGTCACCCTTTGGCAAGGTGTAGTACCTGTTACCCTACCCGAAACCTTAAAATTCCTCTTGAATATCGGGGGGGATCAAGTCTGTCTCATGGGAGGGGGTAATGCCTATTCAGCCTTGGCTGGCAATCCTCCTGGAAATGGTGTCTTGATTAAAGCACCGTGATTGTCACCTCATCACCACTCATTCTGATTGATATGAATAATCTAGAACTTAGAAGTAGCGGCGTAAATAGCTGAAAGTACTTCTCCTGGCAGGTGTCCCGTGACAATGCAGCATGGGCTCGGCCCTCATACTGCAATTGCAATAGAAGAGTGGTCTAAAGACATGCTAGAAAGCTTGGTTTAAGAACCCTGGTGGAAACAAAGAATTAAACAGTCAATCGATGAGATTCGAAAGCATATTAATATATTGAAAAGGAAGGAGAACGGTGAGAATGTTTGACGGACTAAGTACCCTGCATTAGAGCAGAAATATAGGTTTAAAGCAAAAGGGATTAATCTGGTTATTGTAAAATCTCACAAACTTTAAGGGTATGATGAGAAATTCCATCAATTAAGACTTAACAGAACGTTCAGCCAAGATGAAAAGAGTTAAATGGGTCTGAGAAAGCTGAGAAGGTCATACCAGATGCCGAGGAAAGTAAGGCATTTTAGTCAGATATATGGGGAAAAGAAAAGAAGCACAATTCAGAAGCGGAATGGCGTCAAAACTTGAAAGAAGAAAAGAAAGATGTACAACAGGACAACTTGATAATTTCCGAAGCTCAGGTAAAAAAACAAGTTAAGCGAATATCCAATTGGAACGCACCGGGGACAGATGGGGTTCAAGGGTACTTACTGAAACATCTGACAACACTCCATAGCCGTATTTCCCATCAAATGAATGAGCTGGTTAATGGTAACGAGTCAATTCCTGATTGGTTGACCAAAGGCAGAAATGCCCTTTGCCAAAAAAATTCTTCTAAGGGAAACGACGTAGGAAACTTTAGGCCAATTGCCTGTCTACCACTAATATTGAAGCTAATGATGAGTATTATCTCTGATAATATTTATAAATTCCTGAAAGTGAATGAGGTCGACAGTTTGGTGTCTACTGTACACGCATATAGCAAATATATCTTATGGTGGAATTCGGATTTCAAGTGTGGTGTTCTGGTGTTAAAAAGAGGAAAAGTGATTAAAAGTGAGGGCTTACGATTGACCCTGACAGTAACGTTATAAAGGAAGTCGACCAGAATGGTTACAAATACCTTGGTATTATTGAGTCGGATAAGATTAAGGAGGATAAAGTTAAAGATTCTTTCCGGAAAAGTTAGACTAATTTTGAAATCAAAACTGCACGGGCAACAACAATAAGGTAACAGCAATCAACACCTGGGCTGTATCACTAATGCGATACGGTGCAGGAATCATTTATTGGACGAAAAACGAACTAGAAAAGGGTAATAGGAGGACAAGAAAATTAATGACCATGCACATAAGCTTAAATCGAAAAAGTGACGTTGCAAGGTTGTATGTAAAGAGGAAAGAAGGTGGAAGAGGACTGATTAGCGTCAAGAAATGCGTAAGAGCTGAAGAAAATAATTTAGCATGGTACGTTTTAAATAGTAGAGAGGAGATGCTGCAGATGGTTAAAACTCAAGGTATTTTGAAAACAGAAGAATGTAAGGATCCAGAAGCTTTTGAGAGAGAGGGAAAGGTTGAGGTGATAAAAGAGTGGAAAGAGAAAAGATTGCATGGACAATTCTTAAAAGACAGTGGAGCCGTTGGTTGGAATAAGACTTGGGGATGGTTGAATAAGGGAGACTTGAAAAGTACCACTGAGGCGTTAATTTGTAGTGCTCAGGAGCAATCACTGAGAAAGAACTATTTGAAATACAAATTGAAAAAACAGCAGAGTCACCTTTATGCAGGGTGTGTTTCGAGAGGGCCGAGAGTGTCAGTCATGTCGTAAGTGAGTGTTCCAAGTTAGCACAGAGAGAATATAAAAGGCATCATGATAATGTGGCAAGATATGTCCATTGGGCAATGTGTCGTACGGCAGGTTTAGAACAGGCGAACGAGTAGTACAACCATAAGCCAGATGGTTAATAATAATAATATTAATAATAATAATAATAATAATAATAATAATAATAATATTAATAATAATAATATTAATAATAATAATACTAATAATAATAAACGTCCTGGGTATGACGTTAAAATGCATCCGGTTGTGGAGTTTCGACGTGGACGAATGAGGTTACCCTTTGCCACAATTACCTCCAGGTCACCCTTGGGCAAGGTGTAGTACCTGTTAGCCCTGGGTAGGTAGAGCTCATTAGCCTTGGTTGGCATTCAACCTAGGAGAAGGAAAACTTTGAATAAAAAACCTAGCCGCGTGAGCTGAAAATTCCAGGTGGCGTCTGGCGTGGTATACTCAGCTGCTTGGCAGAAAGGGTAAAATGCAACTTTAATGAAATCATAAATGAATACTAGAAGAAATACATCCCGCATCGCTCGTCGCGCGGTTAACCAAGGAGCGCGTCCCTCAGGGAGGAATCAGCCTGCTGGGTTCGAAAAATTGGTGACTGAAACTAACTCATCTAATGCAACTCTGTCTGGAAATTCAAACCAGGATATTCCTAACCTGAACCCAACTGAGACAA
>RDPX01000034.1:410100-466603 GCA_003991215.1 Morbakka virulenta
GTGAACCCTCATTGCAGGAAGTGCAAAAAATTGTTTTGAATGGCACTGCCCATCTTGCGAATTGATGTTTGTGGTTTTGTCAGAAAATGATTTTTATTATGTTTTTATGTTTTGACCGGTTTGAATGACACCCTTCTTATGCACCTTAAAAGTTTTTGTTACCCAACTTCCCTCACCCTAGGTCACTGGTAGTGACTCGGTGTTGGATTTTAAAATAGCAATTCTAAAGAATTTTTCAATAATAATAATAATAATAATGATGATGATAATAAGTACACATCAAAATACGTAAAATGCCAACAACGTACAATATGCATCATCCAAAAGCTGGTATCGATTTCTTGTACGTACCCAAAACGAAAAGAGGTAGGTGTCTAGCCCAAACATCCACCATTGGCCTTCGTAGGTACTTGAGTCTTACAGATGACTGAATGCTAAAATTAGTGTACAGACATCATGAAAAGAAGGGATTGCACTCAAAGCAACAAAGTTCGCTGCGTAACTTGAAATGGACCTAGAATTTGGAGATGATGGGAATGAAAGGGAAAGACAACTAACTGATAACGTTCGTAAACTGAAAACACCCGCCAAGGCAAGGGGAAAGAAAGCAATTAGTGAGGATTGGAAAATGAAGCCGCTTCATGGACAGTTCGCAGTAAGTAGAGAATAACCTGATGTAGATTTATCAGACACCCATAGGTTGCTTAATAGAGCCGGTCTTAAAGCGGAGACAAGTATTTATTTTGGCTGGACAAGATCAAAGTTTGTTAACCAGATCCTACGAGGCAAATGTTTTACGGAATGATGCTGATCCGAAATGTAGATTTTGTGGCAAAAGTGTTGAGACAATTGATCTTCTTGTGTCGGGTTGTCAAGTTCTGGTTCCAAACGAATATACTAATAGGCACAGCCAATATATTCATTGGAAAAATGCTAAAAAAATGTTACGAACAAAAGCCCTTACCAATAATCGACAGACCACAGGGTAACTATACTGTGGGATTTCTCAATAAGAACCGACCGAACAATTCAAGCCAACAGGCCAGGCATAATTAAAGGATCAACTGAAGAAGCAATTCAAATATTAGCGTTCCATCCGACAATAACGTCACAGTCAAAGAATTTGAAAAGCTTAGCAAATACAATGATTTAGAAATCGAAGTAAGCCGAATGTAGAACGTGAGAACGAAGCCAATTCCAGTAATCGTAGGAGCCCATGCTGTGCGGAAAAAAGGATGCATAAATATGTTAATCCAATACCAGGAAATATCCAGTTGCCAGAAATCCAGAAAATAATCTTAAATAGTACAGCACACAACCTCAGAAGGACACTTTCTTTATAATAATTTTGAAACTCACTTCATTTTACTTCTTCTTTTTTTGTATATACAGTAGTTTTAACTTTCGTTATTTATTTTACACATGGCAATATTTAGCCTTACTTATCTAATTAATAAATAATAAAAAATCCAGCAAAATTTCAAGCATACTTGAACGACCGAATACCCTAGATTATGATGATTATAATAGCCCGGTGGTACATAGTTCTCGAACCCTACGCACTTTAAAGAAAATAAAAATATAATAATAAAAATAATAGTAATAATAATATGAACACCTACCGGATAGGTTACCGAAAACGACAATTATAAGTTACTGTGAGATTTTAATAGTCAGATAGACCATGTCGTACAAGCCAGAAAACCTTTTTTTCGTTCTTATTGATGAAAAAATAAAGAATTCATTATAACAGACTTTGTCATACCGTATGACAGTAGATTGAATGAAAAAGAGATGGAAAAAATAGAGAAGTATAGAGTTCTAGCACAAGAAGTACAGAAACTATGGAACATGCGAACGACTGTCATTCCTATTGTAATAGGTGTACTTGGGACAACCCCAAAGAAACTTTCTTAAAGATTAGATGACCTTGGAATAGGAACACGAATTGTTGAACTGCAGAAAACTGTCATCATCCACTCAGCAAGGATCCTCCGTAAAGTGCTTGAAATATGAGGAGTCTTGTTGACACCAAGTTTCAAGTCGTTATCGCCGCTGACAAAGGCAGTGTGCGACAGAATAAATAATAACAATAGTATTGGTGATAATAATTATAGTAATAATTAATAGTAATACGCCAACCAGATATTTTATACCATGCGGTATGATATACCTTCGTGGGTGGCCAAAACAAATTGACTTAAGACCCACTCCATAACTTTTTATTTGTTGTGTGTGATCTTAAAGGTAGGCATGAATGTATTTTTCGTCCTGGACACTTAAGACAATGAACAGAGAAAGTGTATTCGTGTTTTGTTCCCAACGGAGATGTTGTTTTTGAGAAACAGTTTTGGTTTGGCGTGTTNAGATGACCTTGGAATAGGAACACGAATTGTTGAACTGCAGAAAACTGTCATCATCCACTCAGCAAGGATCCTCCGTAAAGTGCTTGAAATATGAGGAGTCTTGTTGACACCAAGTTTCAAGTCGTTATCGCCGCTGACAAAGGCAGTGTGCGACAGAATAAATAATAACAATAGTATTGGTGATAATAATTATAGTAATAATTAATAGTAATACGCCAACCAGATATTTTATACCATGCTGTATGATATACCTTCGTGGGTGGCCAAAACAAATTGACTTAAGACCCACTCCATAACTTTTTATTTGTTGTGTGTGATCTTAAAGGTAGGCATGAATGTATTTTTCGTCCTGGACACTTAAGACAATGAACAAAGAAAGTGTATTCGTGTTTTGTTCCCAACGGAGATGTTGTTTTTGAGAAACAGTTTTGGTTTGGCGTGTTTAGCTATAGTGCATTTGAATAGATTTTTAAGAAGTGGTAAATCCTATTGATCATTCATTTTGTTTACTACTGTTTGTACAGAGGTGGATTAAGGGTATCAAGGACAATTAAAACCTTATGTTTATTTGAAAGCACTGTTACTGTATCAGCTGAATTGTTCATTTTGAAAATAGCCGTCAGAAAGCTAATGTGATTATTTGTCCGTGTAGGGAAAATGGGATGTCCCATTACCCAAGGTTAAAGCCGTAGGTGAAGATGAAGTTTTCAAAGTTATGCGAACGGGGAAATCACGACGTAAGTTTATTTTCGTACATTAGTCCCATGATTAATCTCTCCTTCTCGAAAGAATTGTATATGTATACCAACTTCTTGTGCCACATATGTTAATACACAGTATCTTCTTCAGTTAAAAACCTCTACCCATGCCAATTGCGAATAGAAATACCACTCTTCACCACTCTTATCCATTTTGAACAAAAATGTTCAAAATTAAATACAGTGTATATCCTTTGATTATTACATTATTTTGTACTTACAAAGAATACAATGTATATGTCGTTATATTTTATGTGTTTTGCATAGTTTTTAGTCTTTCTCTAGTATTTCCGTTTCTTAATTTTAGTCATATTTTTTGTATGCCTGTCGTTCCGTTTTCTCTTGTATACGTTTTGTGCAGCATTTGACATGCGTTCAATAGTAGAAACTAATTTTTTAGTTGTCTTAAAAACTGACTATTAACAGAGCACCTGCAATAATTAAAGTGAATTCTTCAATATCATTTATATTGAATGACATGACGAAGATAACCTAAATGCTAAAGAAAATATGTCAGAAAATCAGATGTCTTTTGATCCTTGTCGTAAAAAGTGACAGAACACGTAGTTTTAATCCGGGTGGTCTTTGCAAGACTTCAGGAAGATCGTTTTGTATCATGTAATAACAGCTTTCACAAAGGTTGCACTCAGTTGGTGAGGTGCGGATTAGAATGTTTAGCTACCGTCTCCCTTTTCCTACCAATTCTATAAGCCATATATATGTGTGGGATTCGTCTCCCTCGGAATACCCTTGCTCATACCTAGTCCTCGGGCTGGAAAAATATTGCCAATGTTGTACAGCATCGTATCTCTTCTGCTTATGTTAACAAAAGAGACTGGGCCGTCTATCGTGTGAAGTACTCTCAAGAAAGTACATCGTAAAATGAATCGTAGAAATGTGCTTAGCTTTTATCTTACACCGTATTTGAAGGCCTTGAATTTTTGAATAGAACAGTGTGCCTGTTGCATGCATGAAGTGTGCAATTTCATAGAAGAGGTGCAACATATATCCATTGGTACATATTCATACGTGTATATTTATATGTGTGAATATATCTCTGTGTGTGTATGTGTGTGTGTGTGTGTTTCCTAGCTAGTCTAGTTGTCAGATTTTTTTCCCTTTTCAATGTGCTTTCAAATTAGGGAAATGCTGGAAAAGAATGGTAACAAAAGTAACATATGTTGGTGAAAACTTTACAAGAAAACCTCCAAAATATGAAAGATTTATTCGACCAATGGTATGTCCAATATTTGTATTTTTTATTAATTTTTTCCTATTACCCGATGAAGTGCTTTTTCTACTTACCTGGTAAAGTCAATAGCTTTATCATTTCACAGTAACCATAAATACAGGAAATTTGGAGTATAGCCCCTTCTCGAGGTATATTATAGACTATAATGGTTATGAACAATTACATCTTCTTCAACAACCTTCCTTCTTTCAGTTACAAGGGAACTAAACTGCACCGGGCCTTTTCTGTGACGAAAAATACTTGTGATAAATTTTCATTTGCTATTTCATTGCAAAAATATTTCTGTCAAATGTCGGTAACCAGTAATTTTGTCGCCGTATTCTCGTAATTTTGTGCCAATTTTATTGTGACTAATTGTTATTAAAATGTTTATGCATATTGCCGTTAATAAGTTCCAAGTTAAATCACTTTCCATTTTTGTAGTTTGCTTCTTGTTTCCGTTTTTCATTTTTTAAACATCGCTCCATAATTACCACTCTTTTAATGAACGACGCCCGCTATTGAACACCACATACGAGAATACGGCATTAATTAGTAAATTTTAAGGTTGAAAAAGCGGTGTTTGTTGGGACAAAAGCTTTAAAGGTCATTTTTGTTGAAAAGAAAAAATATACTTGTTTCAGAGCACTTTGGCTTATTTTTTGGGAACAAATTCTTTTTATCCAGTATTTTGCTTGTTTTATGCTTGATTTGTAACACGTACATCTCCCGGATACATTTAGCTCATCGTTTAATTTTGTTAAGTTCTAAGTTCCGCACTGCTTGGTTTAAGAGATATCTTTTGAATTGACACACAATCCATGTACTTTGATTTTCAAATAGACGCCGGGTTTTTTTTGAAAACGCCCTACCCAGAAGTTTGAAAACTAAATAAACGGCGAAAAAAAGAGAAAATACGGTAACCAGTTATTTCGCCACGGTTTTCTCTCCCACCTACAAACGGATGGGTTACCTTTTATCAATGTCAAAATATCTTTTTTATCTGTTGTGTATATGTATTGTGTCCTTATATGGGGCCATCCATTTATAACGTTCACATTGAGGGAGGGAGGGGGTATCCTAAAAAGCGAACAGGGGGATTAGGGTTTAAAAGGTGGGAACGTTCACATTAAAAACAATTTTGGCTTACAGTTTTTACAAAGTAGTGACAGCGAAAGACAGGTGTGCAGGTGTAATTATTCTTATCTGTTTTTACACATTTATTGTTTGTTTATATGTTTTCTTTCGTTTAATTACTTTCGTTTGTATTAGGCTTGTATCCAATTATAGTTGCTTTCATTTCTCACAACAATAGCCTGGCGTCAATTTTTTACTTTTCGAATTTAAGTACGTGAACTTCTATAAAAGAAGAATCGATGACATAATTTTTAAGCTATTTATCGAAATGGTAACTACCAACGACGGTCAAAAAAGTTTAACGTACATTCGCATGGTGGGGGGTACTTGCCTGCGAACAGGTGCAAACAAGGGAGAGGGGTCGAAAAATGACAAATTTAATGCGAATGTAATAAATGGATGACCCCTATGTATGTTTATTTGTTAACGTATGTATGCATTTTTGTATGTGTATGTCTATGTGTATATGTGTGTTTTTATTTATTTATATATTTTCATAAACACGTGTATATTAACGTTTATACTTTTGGTTTGTTTATTTGCATTTGTGCATGTGTGTATGTATGTAGAATCTGCGCATTTTCGAACTCTTTTTTTTTTTTTTTTTTTTTTAATAGTTTTAACGTCATTTTNGTCGAAAAATGACCAATTTAATGCGAATGTAATAAATGGATGACCCCTATGTATGTTTATTTGTTAACGTATGTATGCATTTTTGTATGTGTATGTCTATGTGTATATGTGTGTTTTTATTTATTTATATATTTTCATATACACGTGTATATTAACGTATATACTTTTGGTTTGTTTATTTGTATTTGTGCATGTGTGTATGTATGTAGAATCTGCGCATGTGCAAACTCTTGTTGTTTTTTTATTTTTAACATAGCCTTCTTGATTTTTTTAGGCACTTCGTTTCAAAAAGGCACACGTAACTCATCCAGAGGTAAAAATTCACTTAATTTTTACTCATGTTTTATGGAAATTATGTTTACAAAAGTTTTTAATTTTTTTTCTTGGATTTAACGTCATTTTCTCCAGTAACTGGAGCTCAGGGGGTGCCCTTCAGAGGGGTTTTTGTTATTAATATACTTTTGTTTTTAATAAAAGGCGATTTTCTCATAGATGTCAAAACAGGAGGATCCAAAATATCCCACGACTCTTTGTGATTGACTGTGACATAGAATTAAAGACCGTGATACACATTTTATCAACGAAATGGAGGTGATAGAAAGTGAATGCGAATAGCTATTAACACGCGTAAATAACACCTACTCCTGTCCTTTACTCGAAACTTTTTCATTTCCTTATTTTCACTTCGATCACATTGAAAACACAACGATCAAAAAGTTCAGAAAAATGTAAACAAATACACTTTTTGCTTAAACCCTGTGGGAGCTGTTTGCTGTATATATAGTAAATGCAACAGGAATCCGGTGATATTTTATTTGTTTAAGGAAATGGCCATAATTTTCGTATTGCCTGATTTAAATCTTGTCGCAATCAGCAGAAAGAGAAAAATGGGCATTAATGTACAGCTCATTTACTTTCATTATGCTGTAAGATTATTTTTTTTCATTTTGTACACTTTTTTTGTTTTAGCTGAAGGCCACATTTTGTCTTCCGATTATTGGCGTAAAAAAGAACCCACAGTCACCTATGTATACGTCATTAGGAGTTATAACCAAAGGAACAGTCATTGAGGTAAGATTATTGATAATAATGATGAATTCAGAACCAGGAGGTTAAAATGAGCAAACCCAAATTAAGTATAATTTTATCAATGAGAGAAACAAAGAGACTGAAGACAGCTTACGTTTGTTGTACGAATTTTTTTTAAAGTACACCTCATACCTCATACCTCCGGAGCTTGAGTTATGCGGTCGTTGAGGACACATGAGGCAGATGAGGAAGACCCCCTCCCCCACTCTGGCCAGTCATTAGACCGCGCCAAGAGGTATGGCATGACCATGTTTGTTCTTTACTTTGCCCAACGACTGCGTCCATCTGTGACAATTCGTTGCACGATGGTCTTGCACAGGTTGTGGTGTCAGGTTTCCATCTCTTGATAGTAATTTAAACCTTGAAGTGAACGGTGCCGTTGGACAATAATTATTTGTAAAAGAAACAGTTACCTCTCAAAAATGCTATTCTGTATTAATGCCCGCCTGCAAATAATATTTTCGGTTGCGTTTATGTTACCTGTAAAGTACCTCACTTCTATTACTGCCCACCTGTCAAAGCGACCATTAACTAATTAACACCATATAATTAATCCGCTTTTTTTAAGTGCCTCATTTATCTTCTTAATTATGTGAATACTTCATGACCCGAATTTCAGTTGAAAGGTATGCATAAAGAAGCCGAATCACATGTTCCTTGTTTACCCCCAAGTCACACACCCTGACAAGAGAACTGATTTTACAGTTAATCAGAAAGGTATGATATATTAACGGTTTTTTAAAAGAGATTTACGGTAACATATTATTTGGAGCTTCCTAAAGTAGCGCTTGCTTTCCAGAATTTTTCTTAGATGTTTGTTCAGATGGTATAAACCTATGCATAATTGTACCTTAACCCCGCTTGTTGCCAAGACAACAAACCAATCATTTCGTAAAAAGCATGCATAGGAAAGGATAACTCCAATGCTCTTGTAATCCGTTTCTTAATTAATCAGTTGTTTTGCACCTATTTATTCTCATTTAGGTTAATGTCAGCGACTTGGGTTTAGTAACACAAGGAGGAAAAGTGGTTTGGGGTAGGTGCTTCAATATTTATCAGAATACTATTGAATTGTTAAGCAAGTTTATATTATTCTACTGTGCGTTTTCTTTCCTGTTGTAAATGAGGTGATAGTTCGCCGTTAGTATGAAGAATAATTGTTATAGGCATGCTGTGGCATATTGATATATTTTGAAGTGTGTATACTACTTTATGCAAAGCATACTGACTTCAAACATGACCGACATTTGACATTTTAGTTTTTTGCTGAAAAAACATCCTCCTTAATCTACGGAGAACAATATTATTAAGAAAGCCGATTTTTGCGTTGGTTGCTACTAGTATTTGCAAATCTTAGTGATGCTGACTAGGCAGTTCCTTTTATGCGAAGTGAAAGCCGGACCCTTTCGTACTCATTTTCTGTCTTCTTTGATAGCAGGGTGCATTAATGAAGACATCCCTTACGCCAATTTTATGAAGAGTACAGAATTATGATTTCATGACGAAGAATTGATAACAGTTTGTTAAAATGCCTTTATTTTGCTTTGCACTTACCATGAAGACACGCTTAATTATTCTTATTTAATAAGGACGAGGTCGACTTGACACAAAAAGCCAAATGGCAGATACCGAAAAAATGAGAGCAAATATGTAAATTTTGATGCGACCTAATGTGTTGATGCCCGCAATTTAATTATTTCAGGTCACGAATTTCATTTTTTGGGCGGTAGTGATTTAATGTTGTTTTAATTTATGTGAAAAAATTGTGTAGCCAGCAAATGACGCTGGCTTTATAGCATAAATAGTGTTCTCAATTTGTAGTGCATTTTGAGTATTTTGGAACCGAATATATTTTTTCATTTTTCATTTTTTAACTCGTTATTTTAAAGACGGTCTAAAGCTTACAATTTTTTTACCTTTAATAATATGGTAAGCTGTATAATATATTAGATAAATAGAAAAAAGCCATGGCTGCTTATTAATTCCAATAGCGACATACACCTTCGTGTTGTGTTTTGTTTGCGAACTAGCGCATTTCATTCGCCCAATACCAATAACGGCATCATTGATTCAAGAATCAAGTTAAATCACAAGGTGTTTATAGCTGATAGAAATAACAATTTTATCTGGCTTCAGTAAAAATTACTGCAGCATCCAGAAATTTAACTAGTAGCTCCCATTGATAATAACAATCTTGACAGTATTAAAAATCATGAAATTTCTCACTTTATCCCATAAAACAATACAAATGAGTTAAAAACTGCAAGTGACAACCACAATGTGGGATACCGTATTTCCTTCATTTTTACATTTAAAGGTTTTTAAGAAAATATATTTCTATGTATTATATGTATAAATTATTTCTAAAATATATTATTTTATATATTATAAATTTTATATATTATAAATTTTATATATTATATATTTTATATATTATATATATTATATATTTTATATATTATATATTTTATATATATTATATATTTTATATATTATATATTATATTTTATATATTATATTACATATGATTTATACTATGTATTTTACACTATAGATTGTAACACTTGATTGCATTACGATTTTCAAGTACCCAAGAGTATTGGGATGGGATATTTATTCCTGACAGTAAAATGGGTTACCTTTTTATGATAGTGGCAAATTATCCTTTTTTCTGTGACATTATTGCTCTTAAAGTTTGCCAGTGTTTGCTTCCTGTAGCCATTAGCAAATTAACAATTTGTAATATGTTGGGTTTTTATATGGTCTTCATATGACTCAAATTATGTCAAGCTAAAAACCTGTTTTCTATGGGGTCGAACTTGCTTCCAAAAAGCCCTGAATAGGTAACCACCCAAGCCCGTATGTGGGCTTGCGAGTACCTAGAACACTCTTCAACTGAAACTTTGTGTTCAAGGAAATTATGTAATTGTGGAAATAAAATTTGGACTTCCTTTCCTAACAGAAGGAATCATTAGTAGGACCTACTACTACACTCGATTAGTGCATCTCATAGTGGGGCTTGAGCGTTTAAGGAGAGAGGATATTGAAGGTTGAAATTTGTGTTTTGGATGAAATAATGTCAGGCATTAGAAGGTTTACAAATTAAATACTTAAATTCTTGTTAAAGGAAGTAGGATTCCCTTTGTTTTAAGACTGACATCATATCAAAAAATCAATTTTAGCTTTAAAAATGGTCAAGAGTTCGACAAGAGTGTCGATGCATGGGAACTGCGAGTAGACCAAGCACGTTGGCACACGTATAAACACATATCCTTTTACAGCAAAAGAAAGGGTATAAAATATAAATTTGGACTATTTGTATATGACTATCAATATGCAACTCCCAACATTGATAAAGAAATTCGACTGGAGCTAGAAATATTTTATAAGTAACCAGTTGTAAAACTAGACATTTAACGAACATATTAAGTTTGTCTTCATGAAGTGAAGACCTATTTGAGGAAATCAGGGCTCACCAGCGCGCGCGCACACACACACACAGATTTGGAATGCCGGGTTGATGATGAAAACTCCCAGACAAGCTAAAATTCGATACCATCAGCATAACATTTCAAGTCTCATCAGAACCCCTTATGATTACAGGTACTGAGGAGATCTGAAATTCATCGAAGCCGATCTCCGTCTGCCTGGCTATTGTATCTGTGCGTTGTTGCTCTGTATTCATATATTTAGATTTAGATTTTATAAATTGCCTTTCATCCGATATGGATGGTTGCCAACTCGGGACGTGGTATTGCCAAAAGATCCTAACGTCGATTGTCGATACCATTTGAATTCCAATAAACCAATTAGAGGATAATAATAGAAAATCATCATAGCGTAGCCCAACTACGAATAAAATTGGGTATAGGTTGTTTTCATTGATGTAACAAGGCTCAGGAAGTGGAATTTTTTTGTCGAAAGTGTTGGAAACCTTGGACGAAACATTTGTAATTTTAACTTTTTCACACCAAAATACGCTTCAATACGCAGATGTTCATATGAATAAAGGATTTCTATTTTGAAAAAAGAATAGTTTTAGAATAGATGTTTGTTCAACTCTTGTGCATTGGTGAAAATCATTGTTTGAAGAATACGAAATAGAATAGAGTGTACTAGAATATATTGAAAATTGGTAATAAAATGTTCAATTAACATTTTTTTGTTGAGTTTACATTCGTCAAACAGAAAAATTTAGTCGGAAAATTTTTATTTTGTGCCCTGGTATGTTTTCGTCACCCCAGCCCCCTATTATAAACTGATGTATGTTTAGGTAGAAATTAAAGTTTTCCAAATTTAAATGAAATTTGCAGTAACTCCGAAAATTTCTTTTCAGAGTTTGAAAATTTCCGAAAATTAAATATTTTATATTGCTTACAAGAGATTAATACATTTTTTGTACTTTATCACTTTTTAGGAAAATATGCACAGGTAACCAATAACCCGGAAAATGATGGTTGTATAAACGCAGTCTTATTAGTATAATTTTGTTTGGTCATACATTTCACCTGTGAACAAGCCACTTGCGATATCAATAAAATGCGGAGTCTCCAGAGCCATTCATATTTAACAAGAGGGAACAACAAAGAGGACGAAAACAAAGAACAATAATAGCTTTAAACGTGAATGGGATGTTGTAAAGGACCTGTCGATAGAATGTACGAGATGTTACGATCGTATTATATTTCAAAAAATAAATCATTATATTGTAATGCGCTTCTTAACACTTCTTCGAGCCTCGTAAAAAGATATATCATGTGTGATCAGCGTGATTTTCATATTTTAATCAAGATATTTTCTACTGGCCCACCAAAGTACCCCCTCAAAAAATTGTCATGGATGGGAGATTACTTAAAAATTTATAGACGGGGTGAGGTCTCTCGCTTCGATTCCAATTTGATAGTATTTCACCTCCCATTCGTCATCCTTTCACTTTTTTATTTGTTTTCTATACCGCAAATTTAATGTTTTCTTCCCAACTTACTGTTACTTCCATTACTATCTCCTTTTTCCCATCTACGCTTCACACAATGTGATATGGTCTTTGTGATTCCCAGCAATTCCCAGCGTAAGCACTGTCCTGGCACACTACATTGCATCAATTTGACTTTACTTTTCTCACCCACACTACATCTATAAAACAGTTTTAAATTTTCTTCCCCAAAGCCCTTCTCCACTTGTTTGTAGAGGTCCATTTATAGTCATGTTCTAGTCGACTGATGGCCTCGCCGACACCGTTCTCTGCTTTCCACGTGGAAAATGTTCTATATATGCCCCACTTGGAAAATGTTGGTTTTAGTTGAAAGGAACAGAGATGCTGGGTGACCTATCAAAGAAAAACGAACCCGCCTTCGTACCTTTACGAAATCAGGTTTTTTTGAATTGCGAAGGTCTCGAGTCCTTAATCTAGGAATTTCAGGGATGCAACTTACTTAACTGAACTTTCAGCCCATACTAGCAGTTTCAAGAGGCAGGAGTATTAATGTTCAATTAAATTAACACCAACGATACTACTTCATTCCTAAAGTTCTTTTTGTTGGGTTTTTTTTGTTTTAACGTCATCTTCCCCCAGTATTTGAGGTTCAGACGGTGCCCTTGAGAGGGACTATGTTTTGGGAGTGAGGGATTTCTTGGCCGAGTTCCAAATGCACGCCCGCTCGGGGAATCTACCCCGGAAGCTCTTGGTTACTGTGCAACTGCACTAACCATTAAGGCACTGCTTCATATTCCTAAAGTTAATATAATAATTTTAATACTGGAAATCGTCAGAAGTGTCTTACCAATAGAATTCACGATTGCCAGTACTGTACCAGGCTAGTTGAAGGGATTATTTCTTCTTTGAAACCTCAGCTGTTACAGGGACTATTAGCTCGGATTCCGAATTGACTGCAACTTAACTACATACTAAAAAGTCAGATAAAGATTCATTCTCTTCCGTTGCTTTATTAGAATATCTTGTTCATCAAGATGCACATAAAAGCAATATTGTGCATGCTATTCCTTTGAAGGTTTTTATGTGGCCCTGTGAAAAACTTGACCAATGATAATCTCTCGCATAAAAAGCGAATGCGTTAGCATTTATTTGTACTTCGTCTGTGAGATGCTGCTTTTGCATTTTACAAAATTTTCATTCTTTCTTGTTTCGTTCCCTTCACTTTTCACTTAATTTTCTCAAAAATTTCTTACCCATGATGGGATACTTGGCAAACAAAAGTTGCCTATGAAAAAATGTTCCAAGACCTGTGGATTTCCACGTCATTTCTATAATGGAAAAGTCGCAACTAAGGTCCCCTGCTTAATATCATCCTCTTCGACATGAATCCAGGTAAAGTTAAAATTAGCCATCCTGAGCTTTGATAGTTGACAATAACCTGACCCAGGAATCTGTAGCATACGTAGAGGAGAAGTTGGGTGGATGTAGCAATATGTGGCTCTCTATTATTTAATAAAAGGCCAAGTACCAAGGACACCCTAGGTAGCAGAGATAGTGATGTTAAAAGCCAAGGTTTTGCTTTTGCCAGACCATTTCATGCGTCTTGATTTAGCAATCAATAGGAATGAGGAATTCACGAGATGTATGGAATCAAGAATTAAAGTTACATGGTCACAGTGAAGTCATCAACAGAAAATATTAGTTGAACCTTAAAGAAATCTGTATTACATAATGCTTGGGTAGACGATGCTGTGTAGGAGGGAATTTTAGGCACCGAAGAAAACGAAAAACACGTGTGTGTACAAGAGGGAATACAATTCTGGATCAAGTCAAACAAAAATCAGAAGAAATAAGGTAAGCTAGAGAGTAATCTGGAAATATGGTGAAGACACGTACATTACCTTTTTTCACTAATAAACGCCTTGGTATTTTCGTAATAATAAATAAAGCGGCTAAACACTTAAAAGGTTAACAAAGAAAAGGTTAGTAGTCTTGGCATGAGTTCTTTCATGCGTTTGTTCAATTTTAAACCCGAACTTTGCGGATTTTTAAAATTTTTGCGCAAAGATGGTCTTTAAGCATTTTGAATATGTTATTTTTTGAAAAATTGCACTTTCATTGATTTAAAGTTTGACTTCATAAAAATTTCCTGAAAGCTAAAGAAAATTTGACGAAAATTCCATTACTCATCCCTCCACTTTTAAATTTTGCTAACACACCTAATTTTATAGTTAAGCCAAAACTCCACCATCGTTAGCTTTTCCTCGTAAAATAACTACTAAAATAGTTCTACGTTTTCAAATCACAATTGTACTTTATGTCAACAAGGATAATTCCGTAACAAGAATATTTCGGTAGTATAACTAGCATCATCAGGCCTACTAAAGCAGCAGAGATAACTAGATTGGATTGCACAGTTAAATAAACACTTGCAAAACACATTTGTTAAGTCATTTAGTCACTTGTAAAAAGAACAGTAATTTTAAAAATGCTTAAAATTCTTCAAATGGATATGTAAACTCGCGAGCCTCATAACCAACAACCAACACGTTAATTTTATTTTTATTGTAGGGACTCTGCTTCTACACTCATTCTTTGTATTGAGGTCTGGTTTCAAGTCCTTTATCCAAAGGCTTAGAGGACCATCAAGTGCACAATGCTCTTGTAAGGCTAAAATCTCTACGTCTTGTATTTGTAACATCGCACCTCACAAATTCAAGTGCATTATTATATGTGTTGAGGGCCTTCTATGTTCCTTAAAATGTATCAATAAATTTTGACTGGTTTTGCCGACAAAGCATTGCGAACAGTATGATTTATGTACGACTCTACTTTTTAAGAACTTTTCTACTAGTGTTTTGGGGGATGGTAATACTGTTTGAACTTCTTTGGAGTCATTACTACTGTGTAATGCATTGGATTTTTTAAGGTACCCTAGTGTAATATTTGATGAGCTTATATCTGTTTTGTAAATATATAATTTTTTTTAATTACTTCCAATCTATTGGCTACTTTTTTAAGATACTCATTTCCATCAGTATTAAAAATTCTATTATTTTATCAGTAATTATGGGCTCGTGGAATTCTGGAGTGTATTTGTTTTGTAAAAAGATTTTCTTTCCTTTGGATAAACTACAATAAAATAGTTTCCATTTGCTACAGAGTCGATACATAGAGTCAGTTACCTTAAAATTCTATGTTGAAGTTAACGTCTCATTCGATCGAAAGGCTAAGAGGGGCGGGAAGCAATTTGTTCGGACAACTGATTATCGGTAAAAAACGACACCTTAATCGATATATATGTACAAGTATTTACATTAAAACACACGTTTACGTAAATATTTACCAGGACCGAAAGATCTTGTTCGGATAATAGGTGTTCGGATAATCGAGGTTTAACTGTATATCTGAAAAAGGGATTCTCCCGCTTCATGTTGAATTTTAGTATGGGGTGTAATCGATTTATTTCAAGTAACTTTAGATTAATTAAGAACGCTTTATGCAGTGAATAATACCACCCATATAATGTGAAAATGTCTGTGTCTTCTCTTAAATCATTATCACGTGACATTTTTAATTTGCTGTCATGTGATATCTTTAAAATTAGTTAATTTTGAGTTTGAGGCATCGTAGATGATATAAGTGCAGGGAGCAATTCGCTTCCAAGCATTTCAATTTTAATTTCGCAAAATCTTGGCTCTGTCATGTTGTAGGTATTTCCTTTTTTCAAAATCAGTCAAGAACCCAAATTCTATGAGTATGCCTGTCCTGTGTATTAGGGTTACGCCTTACAAATGATCCAGTTGTTGAACTTTTGTCAAATTGAAAACCTCAGACTCCTTTGTATATCTCAATTTACCCTGGATCTGCTTTTTTTATATCCAATCCCAGGATATAGCAGCCAGGTCAGTTTCTGAATGCTATTGTGCTTATTTTTCCAAAAAAACTTTTTAAATAGCAAAAACTCCTGCTTGCTTTAGAAACAACACCTTTCCTGTTATAAAATGGTATGATCGTTTACAAAATTAAGTGCTGATCTGATGTCAGGCAAATTTACCCACAATCTTAGGATATTATCTACAGAAAAAACACAGCATATGCATAGTATTTACAGAAAAACATTTTTTGCTAATCCAGATCAGACGAAAAGAGTTCGTGCATAGTTCCTATTTGTTTTAGACATCCAAACAAACAAAATGACTGGGTTAATGTATACCTTGACTTGCATTTTTCCATTCTGGAATTTTTGTCCAGAAGAACAATCGCCAAAAAGCTTTCGATCATTGAACATATTAGATACGATGAAAAAAAAATACATTTGAAAAATAATCCAAATCCTCTTGCTTAAAATTATTTTGACAAACAGATCTCAAGGATCGCATATATCAAGCTTCTGATTGCTATTTTTAAAATATGTGTTTTGTTTTTTATTGATGTTTTCTATAATAGTTTTAAATAATTTAGTTGTCGGCATCTTCAGCTGCTTAAAAACATGCAATTCTTGAGGTAATAAAGAAGAATATTGCAACACGCAAAACTATTTTACAGGTTATTTATGCTTGCTCCATGTTAGTTGTGGAAAAAATTTGATATTTAACTTTATCATTGACTTAAAGTAATAAGCCAACACAATATATCTTAAATTTAAGCACCAGGTTAATACATTTCTCTGCTAATACCTTACGTAGAGTAAATAATAGATAATGAGATTATACAGCGATAAAATAAATTGTGAAGGCAAATCTTTGATTTCTGCATAAATAAAGATCAATCATGAAAAACAAACAACAGAGAATTAAAAAACGTTAAAGTAGATGTATAAAAACAAAAATCCGAAAGCATAGATTATGTTAAAGCTTCTGATTTAAAATCTTCAGGACACTTGCCCTTGAACAGATTAAGTAATTGACTAAGAATATATTAAAGACCAGCTAAAACTTTATTGAAATGAATATTTGGTTCAAGGAAAAAACAAGTGATCACAAAATATTTAAAGAGTTGTATGAAGCCAAATACGGAGTGAAACCAGTATCGTCAAGCACTATCAAAAACATACAAATGAGAGTGCATAAAATGACACCGAAGTCAATTATTAATTAACTACTGGTACAAAAAGCAACACTTACATTACGTAGAAATGATAGCGAAAACAGAGTTTGCCGAATTAACAGGAATGTTAAATAAGAAAACATTAAAAGAAGAATTAATAGAAACAGTAGTAGCAGTATCAGTAGGAGACGTAGAAGGGGCAGTAGTAGTGAAGAGGTTTTAATATCGTAGCAGTAGCGAATATAGCTGTAGCAGAAATCAAAGTAACAATAATAATGTAGGAGTATTACTAGAAGTAATAGCAGTATGAATTGTTGCAGTAGAAACAGTAATAGCAGCAGCAACAGTGATAATAGAATTAGTGATTGCAAGAGTAGTAAAAGTAGTAGTAGTACTAGCAGTAGTAGTAGTAGTAATTATAGTAGTAGTAGTAGTAGTAGTAGCAGTAGCAGTAGTAGACATAGTAGGGGGAGTATCAGTAGTAGACGTAGTAGGGGCAGTAATAACAGCAGCAACAGTGATAATAGTAGAATTATTGATAGCAAGAGTAGTAATAGTAGTAGTAGTAGTAGAAGTAGTAGTAACAGCAGCAGTATCAATAGTAGACGTAGTGGGGGCAGTAATAGTGAAGAGGTATTAGTAACAATAATAGTAACAAAAATAAGTTAGGGGTAATACTGGAAGTACTAACAGTATACATCGTAGTAGAAGAAGCAGTAATAAGAGCAGCAACAGTGATAATAGTAGAATTAGTGATAGCAAGAGTAGTAGTAGTAGTAGTAGTAGTAGTAGTAGTAACAACAGTAGAAATATTATTAGTAGAGTAAGTAACAGTTAAAGATAGCAGTTAGAGAGGTAGCTATACATGTGATGTAGTAAGAAAATTGAAGCCAAAACTAAAGCAAGTTGTTTGGGCTGTGGTAGTTTAACGAGACCAATGAAAATGAAAAAAGAGACTGAGTAGGAAATTGCATAAGATAACAAGAAGAGAACAAAAGACTGCACTCAATATAATGCCTTTGCCTCTCAATTTGCAATTCAAGGGTTATGTTAATTTCCAGTTATCGCCGTGAAGTAAATTTTGTTTTCTCTGGCCTGTACAAAAAGGAATGAAATTTTTCTGGTGAAATCAAGTTTGAGGAGTTAGAGGTAGTAGCAAAGGCAAGTAGCTGTTTGTTTTCCTTTACAATCACAAAAAATGATATTTTTTGAACTTTATTGAAATTAACAGGCTAACACATAATAAACAAATTTATATAGGGAAAAGTGGTCGCATTTGGAATTACTGGGGCAAAAGTGCTCAAATTTATCTTTCCTTACACTAGCTAGAATAATTTTGATATGAAAACAAAATAAGATACCATCAAATCTGTGTATGAACCACACAGTTTTCCGCATTTTGTTTATCAACGTTACGGCTGCGATCTATACACAGTGGTATTGGTGGTATTGGTGTTAGTACTGGACAACCCTAAATCAATTAAGACCATCATCCTAAAAGTTGATATTTTTGTCAACCAAAGGATGTTCTTATATTTTGCACACAGAGACCTAATGAAGGTCAATACTACCTTGCTTCTGCTAAATCTTTGACCTCGCCTACTCTTTATATAATGTTCTGCTGGCAAGAAAGTGAGGTGGTACACACCGTTCCTCGACCTTTTTGCTAAGATCAAGTGCAGAGCTCTGGTCTTTCCTTGGTCGGGGCTTCGGCCATGGGGCCGAACCATGCGGGACAGGTGGTTTCGACATGATTGAGCACTGGCTAAATACACTCAAGGGCCTTCCTACGGAGGATCCTGGATGACGACTCATTAGCATTGCATTTTATGTTGTTTTGCATGCTTTCTGTCCTACATTTTCTCGATTTGTTGATTACTTTCGAGTCTTTCATAGATGGAAATCTGTGAAAGATAAAAATGGGTCCACTGTTTACCAGGGGTTCCATCAATGATGGGCCCAAGTACACATCGTACGAGCTACATTCGTTGCTGCAGTTGGGCAACAAAAGACCATATTATCCCAAAATTGTTGTTTCATCCTGTAGTCAACGGAGGCTGGTCATTTAGCACCAAAGTTACGAAAGAGGTTTTTTTTAAATCATCAGACCAAAAGTTGGCTGGAAAATGTCTTGTACCATTGGGCTCATCTTCTTTCAATTATGTGTATGTAGCTCTGCTAATTACTGAGTACTTAACTAATAAAGAAAAAGGAAAGTTTAACATGAAGTGTGAGGTTTCTCCATTTCTCCATTTATGTATTGTGGGTAAAAAAGTTTATTACAAAAATTGTAATACAAGGGTGATTTATTTCTAGCATTAATCTTCAGTATCTATAATCGATTGCATGGGGTTTTAAAGAAGAAACTATTTGATGAGCAGTAACTGTTCATTATTATTCTTCGTCGTATCTCGCATCAATCATATAGTCCCGCTCCAGAACTTGGCGGTCGCTATAGCCTTGTCGGTTGGTTTAGCACGCTCATCCTCTGTACAGCCNCTTTCATAGATGGAAATCTGTGAAAGATAAAAATGGGTCCACTGTTTACCAGGGGTTCCATCAGTGATGGGCCCAAGTACACATCTTACGAGCTACATTCGTTGCTGCAGTTGGGCAACAAAAGACCATATTATCCCAAAATTGTTGTTTCATCCTGTAGTCAACGGAGGCTGGTCATTTAGCACCAAAGTTACGAAAGAGGTTTTTTTTAAATCATCAGACCAAAAGTTGGCTGGAAAATGTCTTGTACCATTGGGCTCATCTTCTTTCAATTATGTGTATGTAGCTCTGCTAATTACTGAGATTGTAGAACGTGAAAATTTTCAGCTACAACTGAAGTAGCTGATCTAAAATCATGTCTAAGGTATGTAGACTGTATACCCCTTTAGGAATGAGAGTGTCATGAAACATTACTCACCAATTTGATAAGTAGTGGGAAAAGGGTATGGGTCTGTGAATGAAGCAGAAGAACAACTGTCTTCCTTCTCATATCATATAAGCTCTAAAGTAAAAATATTAGTAGGAGGAGAGTCTATTTTTACTTGTCAATATGTCCATTCAAAAACAAATATTGAAAATCGGAACTATCTATCCAAGGACTTGATAAAAAAAATTCTATTTAGCTGATGAAAACTTTCCTGAAATGAAAAATAACTAAATGGATTTAGCAGTCTAGAATTGGGATTATAGCCTACGTACAAGAGAAGTTTTTACGTTTATTTAACGGTGATACAAAAAGTTGTATAGTAATTTCTTGCTCTAGAAAGGTCAAGTCAATGTCTTTCTCCATTTCAGTGGATTTAATGCGACCGTTATCCCAACTATCGGTTGCTTGATACTTTAATATTTCCCTTGGACGCTAGTTTTGTTCCATTGCTTAAAATTTGTTCTCTTGGTACCCTAGAGAACTAATGGTAGGATTACTTAATTAAAAAAACCACAATTAAAAAATTTGGATTATGTAACGATGAAACTTGGCATAACTTTATTCAAATTCCCTAAAATCAGAAAATTTTCCAAAGCAAGCGGGAAACCTATAAATGAATAAGGTCCTGGAGGACAGAGTATCATACAGCGGTAATATTATTTATTGCTCCAACCGAAGTTTCCCAGCCAATCTCTTTTCCTTTATCTTTGATGAAACTGAGATCGTTAAACGTTATTTGTACTAAGAAGTTAATTGTCACCCTTTCATCTATGAAGCAATTAGTATTGAGCTCGTAGTGTAGAGTATATAAGCTACATAACTATAGGCTCATCTTTTTTGACCGCTTCTATGTCCTAGCTGTTCTGCGAAGTTCAAATGTTTTAAGTTCATTATCACAAATTTATGCATTACAAAAAAATTATGGAAACCCAAGCCTTAACAAACGTATATGTCTTCCTTTTATTCAGGAAAGCAAAAAAAGCGAAAAGAAACAATTGCTTTTACGCCATTTTGTTGTGATAGCTTTGCCAAGGTATCTTTCCTTCAAAATAAAAAAAAATATTTTTTTTAGATAAGCATATGCCTTTTGATTAATTGTAACGCTAGATGACAGGTGGGCTATACAGCTATTTTACACTTTAATTAGAATATCTAGGTAACTTCATTTATAAAGTTAAGAAGACGATTTGAAACAATCTGGTCATTTAAAGAGGGAAGTTTGAGAGCTATCATAGATGCTTCAATATTCTTGCCTAACCTGGTGTTTAGAAGCGCGTTCAGAAGTACCCTCCATTCAAATTTATGTTCAGGGAAACTGAGAAGGAGTTTGGCTGGATCTGAGGCTTTGGCTAGGTTGTCATGTTCTAGCCATCTTGTTTCAACCTTTCGTTTGTTTTCACCTATGTAGTTTTGGCCATGTGAATAAATATCTTCAAAAAGTTTGCATGCCTGTTGTGGGCTTTTTTATCTTTCAGACTGAAAAGATATTTGATTTTCTTTCCACTTAATTCAATACAAAACCTTGGATCGTGACATAATAAACGACTATAGAAAAGTGAAGGAAGGATGGATAAATGAGCAATGTCGAGAGATTGAAAGCTGGAAGACCTCGAATCCTACCTTTATGCAGAAAAAGATTAAAGTGTTGGTAAGGAAGAGGCCCTGCTCTTCAAACGGATGCATTGAGTCAAAGGAAGGATCTATGATCATGGAAAAGGAAGAGCTGGTGGAGCGTTGAATGGGGTATGTTGACTGGTTATTCACAGATGCAAGGGGAGAAAAAACAACCATCAAGAAATTCATCGATGGCCCTAGAAGTCTACCATGTAAAATGTTAGCTGCGATTACGAAGATGAAGGTGAATAAAGCAACGGGTCCAGGAGGAATCTGCATCGAGATGATAAAGGCACTCGAAGAATTTGGAATATGCAAAGTTACTGGAATACTCAACAATATATATGATAGCGGAGAAATCGCTTCGGATTTGGGAAAATCTGTCTTCATCGCTCTGCCAAAGAAACCTGGTGCTACCGAGAGTGTTTCCCACAAAACCATCAATCTAATGAGTCATATAACTAAGGTCCTTATGCGAGTCATAATGGCAAGAGCAAGGAGAGGAATGAGACCAGAGATAGGAAAGCAACAATTGCGTTTTGCCTAAGACTGACGAACAAGAAATGCTATATTTATAATAAGAATGCTGTCAGAACGAGCAACAGAAATGCAGTGCTATCTATACCCGTGTTTCATTGACAATTCAAAGCCATTCGGCAAAGTGAAACACCAGTGCCTGATAGAGATGCTGCAAGAGCTGGACATAAAAGGTAACGATTTAAGGTCACAAGGAATTTATAATGGGAGCAAACTGCAAGTGTAAGAGTGCAAAGCCAGGTTGGAAAATACAGCAATATTCAAAGAGGAGTTTGGGAAGATTGTGTCTTCTCGCCAGATGATCTCTTTAATCTATATAGTGAGAATTTCATGAGAAGTATCGAGGAAAAAGACGGTTTTGTGATTGGAGGGTACAACATGAATAATATTTGATATGCTGGCGACACGACTCTTATAGCTGACACTCCAGAGAGACTACAACAATTTCTTGACACAGTCGTAGAAGAAAGTGGAGCAAGAGGTCTTAGAATCAATTAGAGGAAGATTCTTTGCATGGCTGTGAGCAAAAAGAATGTGAATTTGAGCTGTAAAAAAATAGCAATGGGTGGTAACAATATTTATCAGATAAATAAATTTTATTATCTTGCTAGTATAATTATATGAGAAGGAAGATGTTTGGTGGAAATACGGAAACGAATTGACACAGGAAAACAGGTATTCTAGCAAATGTCCAACATACTGAGAAAACGAACCCTATGATTGGATACCATGCTCAGAATTCTGTCACGTAATTCCAGCGCTTACCTGTGGGAATGAAAACTGAACTATCACACCGAGCCTAGAGGAGAAGCTGTAAGCAGCAGAGATGTGGTTTCCAGGCCAAATACTAAGGATTACTTTGACAGAGCACATTACCAAAAAAGATGTTCTGAGAAGAGCAGAATGCAAGAGAAAGCTGTTGTCTATCATTCAAAAAAGACAGCTGTAATTCCTGGAACATGTAACGAGGAAAGAAGAGCTAGAAGAATTGACACTGACAAGAAAGATTGATGGGAAACGAGACAAAGGAATGTAAAATACCACATTCATGGGAAGCATAGCAACATGGTCAACAAAGAGCGAGCTTTAGCTACTGAGGGCAGCGAAAGACATACATCTATAGAGAGGCATGAAAGCCAACGTTCTGCTAGTAAATGGCACGTGATGAGGAGGAGTGAGATGATAACTTGAAATTTCGACCTAACAGGTAGTAGCAGATAAGTTCACGTGAAAGTGGCGTGGCAGTAGACGAGTGTTGAAAGCTAAATATTCTAATGAGGAGTCCTGTAGTTCTACGTGGACATAAAATTGATGCTAGGGTGTGAGGCATCTAGTAATACTCTTCTCCAAAGACGTTTAGACAGGTTAGTGACCTGAGACATAGCATATTGTCTTTCAAAAAGTTCTTATTATATTATTCTTTAAAAAATCAGCTGCGTTGTTGTAGAGAAAAGTTCAGTGGTGATCATAACCTAGAGCTCCTTTTCCAATGAACTTCACTGGAAACTCAAAACAACGAATATGCTTGAGGTGTACTCTGTTTATTGCACTGGCTTTTAAATACAGACAATGGATGACAAATAGGAAATTGTAATTTGTATTTACTTACCACACTCAGAAAAGAATAGTTCTTACTTACTGATGTAATGATTTCTTTAAAATCTTAATTCTGCCCTTCCACCAGCTGCATAGCTATTGTGGGATTGCGTTAATTTATTTCATAAAATCATGCTATATATTCGCATCATATTTAGCACAATTTACTAATGAAGCTAATATCTTCAACCGTGTGACAGCTTTCTATGTGTTTTCTCTGAGTGACACAAAGAATGATGAAGTTGACTGGGGAAATGTTTACCGAAAGCAAAAGAGCAAAACAGCCTAAAACAATGAATATGTTTAATGTGTGCACTGTTTATTGTACTGGCTTTCAAATACCGACAATGGATGACAAATGGAAATTTGTCACGTATATTTACTTACTACACTTAGGAAATATACCACAATGGGAGACACATAGAATTATGAACTTGACCAGCGAAATGTTTACTGAGAGCAGAACAGTCAACTACGATGATTTCTGGTGCATTGTTTTCCTGGTCGTGATAAAAGATTTCAACAAAATAAAAGAAAAATTTCAGTTAAGATTGTTCTAAATTGTATTTTTTTAAATTTGATACAATACCAAGAAATTTTTCACTTTCTTCCTATAAAATTCCGATTTTACCCTATAACTTGAGTGGCTCGATTTCCTAAAGTGAAAGTATGCCGACGTTTGTCTTAGAGCTATTCGTCCCAATTCCCTGTTCTTCAAATCAAATCATTCAACTATCATCAATAGAAAATAGTGTCCAGTGTTTTTTTATGTTATGCACAAATCTATTTGATCTAGCTTTTTAAAAACACATTGACAGCTAACCGCAAAGCAAAAAAAATATGGTGGTTTGGGGCTATTAAATTGAATGAGATAAAACCCTTGGCATAGAAACGTTTTAAGAATTCAACTTTTTTTTCTTAAGCTGATTTTCTGTTTGATTAGTTTTAGTTTGTTATTGTAAAGATGGGATATCTAATGATAAATTAAACACTAAAGTTGTAATCTATATATTTTGATAGGAATTTGATAATGTACTGCTGGATTACATTTCTATTGCTATTCTTTTTCTTTCTTGTCCTAAAGACGTTTGATAATTTAAATGCTAGTCATATTGTTCAAATTCAATAAACTGAAGGAAAGCATAGGGAACTGTACACGATGCAAAAATATATAAGCTGTAGATTCATATAGTAAGTGGCTTTATGCTTTGTATGGTTCTTAACAATAACAAACATAAGAATATAAGAAACATATCGTGGAAAGAATGAAGAGTACAAAGGGTACAATCAAGCGGAAAATAGAGTTAAAAAATATTTACTTCGATAGCTCAGAATATACCCATAACGGCTACAGGCACTGGTATCAGTCCTGATTAAGGCAATTTTAATTCCCTTTTGTTTCCATTTTTAATTCCAGACTCTCATTATCAACGCATATAATTCACAATTTTTCTTGTTCCTAAGGATAAGAGTGTCCTGGCTTTGAAGGATAATCATCGATCTGTTAAAACCTAATTCTATACATGTAGATTCGAACAAGATATGTCATGATAGGAAATCCAGAAAAAGGCAAGTGAGATCAACATTACGACAAATTACTACAGAATAATTGTTACATCAGGAACTACCCCGGATGAGATACTATGGTCCCCAAAGGCTAAGTTTTGTATTTGGTACATGAGGAAATGTTATAAAATAAAGTTGGTGCAGGTCTTATTTGCCACAGTTACTAACAGTTTGCATTGATACCGATGCGTGGTTCATATCATAATATGTATAGCTACACCAAAATATCAGGGCTACGTCGTACTTCATTTTGTAAAAAGCATAAAGACTTACAAACAAGAAATGTTTCCAATACGAGGTTTCCTTCTGTCTTTCTCTATCCTGAGATTATGGCACAACACCTTAGTACATCAAATTCAAAGAGATAGATCTAAAAAGACTAATTACATGCCAACACATGTACAGTGTTCTACTTTTTACTTACCATGATTTTACAAGAAGGAAATACATCATGGATATGTACTTTAATTATGCACAATGTTGTATCAAATAAGTAGCAATTTTGTTTAGTGGCAAAACGAGGCTAATGCAAAATGATTAGTAGGAAATATTACTGTGGCATTTTGTCTTCTGCCTTTCCTTTTCATAACAAGTAGTAGGAATAGCAATTTGTATGTAAAAATTTCTCGCAAACGTTTTACATTTCCACGTCGTTTTTTAGCCTACCGTACTCCTCTTTAAAAGCATGCAAATCCAAGGAAACATCTTTCGTTCTTATAAAACAGGGAATTTTGGGTTGAGGGTAGGGAGCAAAGAATACAAACTAAATATCGATTTTAAGAAGAATTTTGCATTTTATAATATTCATTTGTGTTATACTTTTCTGTGTCACAAAAATATAAACTTATTTGGAAACAAATGTTAGTATTTACAAACAAAGAACCCAATGATATGACTTTAAAACTGCAACTTAAGGTGCAAAGCTTTTCAAATACAAGTAAAAAAGAACACCAAATACACTGACTTCAAGTGCATTTGCACTGATATCCAATATAACGAACATCAGTAATTGTTTATGCTCCGTGTTATGTACGGTTATGTACGTTTATATATAATATAATATAATATAATATAATTTAATATAATATAATATATATAGTATAATATATATCATATATAATATATAATATATAATAAATAATACAAAATATCTCAAAATGTAGTCTAGGATATTACTAAAGACTATGTCAGTTTTCATGGCATATATTGGACAATGCCTTACACTTTTTCTGATGTGATCAATGAAATTTTTTGTCGAAGAAGAAAACAGTAGTGAAAAATCAAGAAATTTCAAATTTAATTAAGAAAACTATTGTATTGATCAAATGTACGCTAAGATTTAAAAACGTTAGATATAAAGTCAGGTTTCTTATAAAAACTGTGTTGTAATAAAGTACAGTACTGTATAATGTAAAACAATTCACTATATCATAATATAACGGGGACAACATAGAATTATAGAGTACCTCGTAGAATACTAGTGTTAGTTAGTATATTACACTGAAATCATATGTACCTTAGGGTAGTACAGTAAAGGAAAGTAGAGCGTGATTATTTTATTATTTTTGTAATGCGCTTGAAACAACCTAAGTAATATTCACGTGTTACACTCACTTATTATTATGTAGGGCCATGGGACATCATTTCTGCCAGGTCCCAAAGCCAGGCACCTATTTCTTAGCAAAATATTGAACAAAATATAGAAATTTACAATTTATAGCAGTGTCGGTACTACTTCATTAAGGAAACTTGAAAAAAAAATCTCTAAGATATCAAATATTTAAAACAAATACCTTTCTGGTATAAGCAGTTTTTGACTTAAACTTTGAGCAAAGAAGTTCACTTATCACATCATAAATATTATGAACTTTGATTAATGTAAAAACGCTATGTGTAAGGGTCAAGTTAATTTCCAGAGAGTAAGCTTTACTTAACCTATCGAAAAAAAATTTTCTGCTGTTCTATCTTTCTCTGGGTACTGAACTTTTAGCGTTTAATCTCCAGCATTGTACCATTATTTCCACGCCAACACGAAAAAGATAAAGAAATTGGCTTGTATTGAAATTTTTAAAACTAATTTAAAACAGTTATAAGTTGTCTTCAATTGTTAATTACAAATTGAAACACGAACAATATTTTCTTTTCCCCAAAGATGCAAAATTCTCTATCTTTCTGTCTCTCTCTGTCTGTCTGTCTGTCTGTCTGTCTCTCTCTCTCTCACACACACACACACACACACTCTTTCTCTAGGTGTCAAATCCTTTGCAAACGTTGGCGATATGTAGCAGATCTCCAGCTTTTACCTTTTCCTTCTCACTTGCTGATATACACTGTTTAATACTGCATTTGAGACTTTCCAAATATGTTAATCTTTGTCGTCCTCTGCTTCTTTTGCCTTGGATACGCCCTGAAAGGGTAAGATTTTCTAGCCCTTCCTTTCTCATGTTATGTCCCATAAAACCTCATCTGCCTTTCACGGATTGTTTTTATCAGACACCTTTCTGCTCCAGCTTTCCTCTAAACGTCCTCATTTGTTTGATGGTCTACCCATGATATTCTCATAATTCTCCTGTAAAACCACATTTCAACAGCTTCTAGTCTCTTTTGCTTTTTATCACTGACCATTAATACGTTGACAAATTTCCTCTCCTTTGATCATAAGAGCTATTGATTTCTCACAAGAGATTTGCGCCTGATGTGCTAAGCTGTATCAAGGAATTGAAATCTAAATTAAATGATAACGCAAGGTTCCACTGTATTATGTGATGTCAGCTACTATTGTATTCTTCTCATTGAAAACACCAAATCAAAGTCTGAAAGAATTCAGCTTTTTGTAAAATTTTTGACTTTTTGGACTCAGTGGAAGTCATAGATGTGAGAGCTTTATCATGTCCTAAGTCGTAAGCTTTCCTTAGGCTCAGAAAAAGCTTACGAATAAGCTCCTATGGAGTTTCAGTTTTTATATTAATAGTTCGAGCTTTTCCTGTTCGAATTGACTGTTTGCCATTTATCAATGGATTGTTTTCTTGGAAAAGAATGCCTTCGGTATTCTTTAGCTCATCTTTGTGCAAGAAAATAGCGTGAATTTCCCTCCTCTCAGGAAAGCCGACATCTGAAATTTGAGGTAGAAACAACAATATATACGGGTCTTCGTTGGATTAGTAGAGGTGATTTTGATGAAGGAAGTGCTCTATGTTTCTGCTGACCTTGCTAAGTAATGGGAATAATATCAACGTCAGTGAAACTGTTCTGATTTTTTCCTCACAAAATTTTACTGTAGATAAGTTCAAATGGGGTCTCCTTTCAAAATATCTTTATCTTTATTAAATTCGATTTATTCCACAAACAATTTTACAGCACTATCTTATGATGGCATAATATTTACTTCGAAAGCTATCACAGACAATAGAAAATATATTTAAAATCCTGATCAACATCTAAGCTGACTAGAGACAGCTGTGTCTTGTTAAACAGAGGCCATGCTATTTAGGCTTGATTCTGAGTGATTTTAAGAATTAAAAAGGGCAATAAAGTCTGTCAAGATTTATTTTTATAAAGCATGTCTTCGCCTTAGCTCAAAAGGGCGTGGTCATCAAAGTTTTAGGTGAGGGAGCAAAAATAATTTGAATAATACCCTTTTTCCTGTAAGATGCCTCAGACGGTTGTACCATATCTAATTCGATTGGTCTATTGGAAGACCGATGGAAATTGCCTTTATCGGGACTGGAGTTGTACCTTAGTAAACCAACAATCCTCTTTTCTATAAGGTAGTGAAATCTGGAGAGAGACTGAAGCTTCTTAAACGCTTTTCATTTGCAACTTTCGAAGGGATATTCAGTTGCTCCAGAGGCTTTTTAACTTTTCTGGCATCTTACATAATTAGTTAGGTATTTATCACACGAGCAAACAAGCCATACTTGACAAGGAGTAACAAAGAAATTTTCATAAATGTCTGAAATTCTCTGTCAACTCATAATTTGCAAGCATATCTTTTTCGTTTTTTTTGAATCCCTCAATGTTTACTGGGGCGAGTTCTTCCTGCAATAAAACAAGGACCCTGGGTGAGAATTGCATCTTCAAATTGAAGAAATGGTTGCAAATTGATCTTTTTGAAAGCATAGCTTTGGTAGTTCAGGTGATAGAACAGGTGTCCATGATAACCACAGGCACTGATACGAATCCATTTATGTGCAGATATATTTTTTACATATTTATAATTTCTAATCATACCACCTTTCATCTTTTCCAGAGTTTTAGCTCCTTTTCTCATTTTTTGTATTTTAGGTCTTATATTTCTTTTTCCTCTCCTGCTCTTCCTCCTCCCTCTTCATATTATTAATGGTAGTGATAATAATAGTAACAAAAGTGATAGTAATAGTAGGGGTAGTATCACAATTTATATTTCACTAGACTGCAAACTAGCGCATGTTTATGTATATTTATCTCTCTTTTTACTTTGAAAGTTCATCAAATATCATAATACAAGAATCATTGAAGAGCTTGAATGCCAAGATTATGTTTTTGAGGCTATTTTCAATCTCTGAAACTGAAATTTATATCTGTCAAAATAACTACGCAAAAATCGTGGTAAGATTAAAAATTAATACAAGGGACTTTAACTCACGATAGCAATTGTCTAATCAATAATTCAGTTCTTCGTCTAGTCGCGTGCCGATAATGCGATGTTTGATGGCTTCAAAAGAATTTGAATTTAATTCTACTAGGTTCACTGATGCCATTCTATTAGAATGACATGACAACCAGAACTAGATTATAAAATGCTGAGCTTTATATATAAAATTGGAACTTTCTTTGATTAGATATTCTATATTTATATATATGCATATATCATTAGTCCAGCAGTCTGAATGAAAACCAAAGTAAAAGGTCTTAGTCAAGAGAATGCTTCATGTAATTATTTACGGTTTACAATAAAATTCTTTATAATTTCTACCCGCCAATTCCATTATTTTTCAATCATACAACTAACTATTGAATTATTAGTAACCATGACAACGAAAGTAGGCGACACAGTGCAGAAAGGTCATATTGCCTATTTTCTTAAATTTGTTGATTAAGTAGTTTAGCCTTGTAGTCATTCCGATTTGATATCGAAATAAAATATCTCAGAAATAAACAAAAGAAAATACTTACACACGAAACCCGACATTGTTAGCTAACTATTTTTGTGAATATTATCCTGCATCTCTGAAGCAGATCTTTAATTATAAACATAGAAAATATCTAGCAGAGTTATAAACAAGTATATTTTTTTTAATAAATAGAAATTTGTCTGAGGAAAAGGGTTTTTTATGGATCTGCCTTACATAATATATCTATACCATTTACACCAAAGGAAACTGATATTTTTAGGTGTGCTTATTCATAAAATGAGTTAAAATTGATTACTTTTTCACGACTTTACTTCTAAATTTGAGCATAGGTATCGTTTGCTATTACATTGAAAATTATATGTAGGACAAATTTGTCCTTGTTGGAATTTCTACATGAAAGATACAGTGTCAGCTTTCCTTTTAAGCAACCTTTGTGCTGCTGACTGATAAATAACAGACAACATTCAATCAGGACATCAAACACCATTGTTTTCTAATTATCTCTCAATATTACATGGAACCAACAACCACTGGAGCACCATCCACATCCAAAGTTTTTGGGCGTCACTCTGGATCGAACACTCTTTTAAATCACACTGCTCTAATGTTAAGGCAAAGATTACCACAAGGAATAATCTGTTTCGCAAGTTGGCAACCTCCAAGTGGGGAGCCAACCCATCAACACTGCGCTCCACTGCTCTTGCCTTATGTTTTTCAGTTGGCGAGTATGCATGCTCCACCTGGAGAAGGTCAACACATGCTAAGCAAGTGGTTATTTCACTCAATAACACTTGTAGAATAATTACAGGGACAATACGATCCCCACTAGTCCATACTTTGTATGCTCTGTCAGAAATAGCCCCACCGCATGTGAGAAGGACATCCGCCTCTAATCGTGAACAATTAACACAAATCACTGATGAGCGTCACCTGTTGCATAACCAATGGTCCACCTCTAACTCGACTGAAGTCAAGACATAGCTTCCTGTCCGTACCAGATGAAAATATCTCATCTTCTCAATCTCAACGAGAAACCATGTGGAAAGCACTATGGGAAAAATCACCAAACTCAACAGCTTTTGAGAGCAGACATGTAGTTCTCAAAGAACAACCATCCACCGGCCGCGATCTCGGCCGAACAACGCGGCGCAGTCTAAACCGACTACGCACCGGTTCTGGAAGACGCAAGTCTGTCATGAAACGAATGGGATTATAAACATCTGACATCTGCAGCTGTAATGCCACACAGGCTATGGACCACCTCCTGCAATGTCCAGACTCTCCAAATTGCAACTTTGTTGACTTAGAGGAGCCCACACCATTGCCAATATCAGCGTCTGTGCCCACTACTGGGCAGAGACGCTGAAGTTGAGACACGAAAACGAACGAACGATCTGATTAGTTTTCAAAACTTTACCACGGGAATGTCCAAAAGTTAGGATAAAGAAATAAGAAAATATGCAAAGAAATTACAAAATAAAATAAACGACCGTTAGTAACTGTTCCACACATTTTTTAAAAAATTACTTATCTTGGTTTCAACCTGGCCAATTTTGTCCCCTGGCTATATTAGTCCTTCTTAGTCATGTAAAATAGATATCCAAAAGGCACCTACCTCTAAATTATTGCCATCACTATTTACTTTCTTTCCAGTACTATTGCTAATATACTGCGTCTTTCGTTGGTGGAACCCCTAGTAAACAGTGGGCCCATTTTTGTATTTCACAGATTTCCATCAATGAAAGACTCGAAGGGAAGCAACAGGTCAAGAAAAAGTGGGGCAGAAAACAGGAAAGACACCACAAAATGCAAGACATAGGGATCATCCTCCAGGACCCTCCGTGGGAAGTCCCTTCCTCTTGGGTTTCTTCGCAAGAATCGCGAGACCCTTGTCCTACATGGTTGAGCTCAATAACAAAAGCTCCTACCAAGGAGAGTCCAGAGCTCTACACTTGGTTAGAAGTTATTTTTGAATTTTTGATAAGTAAATTGAGAGATGAAAAGAAAAATAGATTGTCATTGCTTTCAGAGTTACAGTTGTTATAAGTTGAAAGTTTGACTAGTGAAGTCGATAAAAACGGATCTTTTCTAAATCTCTTTCAGAACAAATGTCTTTCAGACATTTGTGTTTCAAGCTGCCTTAGTCTTTTGAATATGTAATATTGTGAAAAATGTTCCAATGAGGTGTCAGCAGCTCATTTTTTTTGCATCTCATATGACTTGTTTGTCTGCATATCTTCATCCTTGTTGTTCTTCGATGTCATAAATATTTCTATGTTTGTTGGGGTTTTTTTCTCGGGCAGCTAGGTTATAGAACTCTTTGGGTTCTGGACGCCTTCTTTCATCATATGACTTGTATTTTTTTAAACCTAAGAACAGCCTTTGTCTCGTGGTCCAACCTTTTTCTCTGTCTGTTTCATTTCTCTTCACAGTGGCTTATGTCTTTTATGGTTCCTAACTATAAAAAAAGTTGCAGTTGAAGAGTACTTTAGATCTAAGCATGGTGACTTGAAACTACATAAAAATGGACTAAATAAACAAAATTTAGCTGGCATAAAATACTGAGAAAGAAATTCCACCGAAGTAATAAATGGTGACATTACACGTAACCCAAGGTCAGCCACTGATGATGATAAACAGATTAAAGAAATGGGCTGTATAACATTGCATCACCTGATTAGGTCATAACACTGTATATACTTGATAAAATAAAAAATTTTGTTGTCATCTCAGGTAATAATTTCAAAACCCTATTAGTATATGCATGGGGAAATCAAAAACATTTAATTTTTTTAACAAAAAACCCCACTTTTTATTCTTCAATGACTTCAATGAATCGTACAGGGTATGAAAACCCATACAAACTAGACCTTCATTTAGTCACCTAATGTCTGAGATATACTGGATATAAATTTTTGGAACCCAGGAGGTCACGGATGCAGGAACCAGAAGATCTCCTAGATAAAGGATGCTATACATGGTAGACAATTTTTATGGAATTTAATGTGACCATTGCGTATAGTTTTTACTGCATAATAGTGCTTTGGTGAAAGGCACTTGGAGAACATTTTTTTTAGGTTTTAACGGCAACGAGGAATTTCTTGGCCGGATGCCCTTCCTGACGCTAACCAATGGCTTTTTCTTTTCTGAATTTCGAAGGTCGTCCGCTCGGGGAATCGAACCCGGAGCCTTTTAGTTGCGGTGCTGTTGCACTAACCATTAAGCCACGGCTCCTCTAAGGGGACTTATAGAAGATTAATTCTAAATCTGGACCCTTACCCTGGAGCTGGAAGTAAAACTGTGTAGAATACGAAATTTATTGAAACAGTAAAAGAAGTGTAGAGCTTTCTTATTTATCATTTTTTTACACAATATTTACTAATTTGAATATTCATATGCTGATAATTATTTTTATGCAAGTACATTTGTACTATGTTTGATAATATTGTAGAAAATATTTGAGTAAACCAAAGGTTTTTTATTTGTATTGGTGGTTTTTCCTATAAGCAACATTCTCTAGTCTTTATTTGTGAAACTAATAATTTTCTTTAGAATATGACCCGAATGAAAGATCTTTTCAATTTTAAATCCAAGGGCTTTAAAGGAAGTTTTTATCACACTATGTGAGCCCTTGTTTATTTCCATGAAGCAGATCAAATGAGTCCTTTAATTTTGTTTATTACCAAGAAGCAGGTCAAACGAAACCAACAATTTAAGGAATATTTTTCTTCTTCAAATGGTCTTGTCTAAAACTTTGGTAGTCATGACCTTTGACTGCTTCTTACCATTGTGTATTAAGTCGATGCTATTGATCCCTTCCCACTTTGATAGATAATTTAGAAATTTCAGTATTTGTCTGCCCATGCTTCTTTTCCATTGATCTTTCCGGATAAGATGAAGAGGTCCAAAATTTTCTTTCTGATACCATGTCGAAGGAAACCAAGTTATCGTTTTCTTGTTAACTGAATTATATTCTTTTTGCTCTTGCCTTACTCTTCTTCTCTACATTATTGTTTCTTTGGGTCTATGCTATTCTAACCATTCGTCGGAGGAAACGCAACTTATGATCTTGCATGTTACTTTCTAATGTCTTGTTCAAAGTCTAACTACACCACAATAACAAAGTTGAGTAAGCATAGTAGTGCAGCAGCCTTAAGCAAATTTCTATTGCTTTTCTGTTGCTTTTGAGTAATTTGTCCATTTTGGTGAAAGTCACTTTTCCTATTGCAATCCTTCTTTTGATCTCAGAGTATACATTCCATATGATGTAATTATACTTCCTAGATAACTAAACAGTTCGATTTATTTTATTTGTATTCCTTCAGATGTGATGCTACTTGTTGTCACTGGCATACTTTTTTATATGGCCATGCATTCTGTTTTCTTCCCATAAATGGTCAAATCTTTCTCTCTGTTTGCTTTGACAACCTTGCTCGGCTATGTTTAAAGGTCTTTCTAAGAGGCAACTACAAGTGCGGTGTCTTTTACACATCAAAGGTTGTATAATTATATCCTACTACATCTATTCCATGCATGCTATTGATCAATGGAGATATAAAATGACAGTTTTACAATTATTTAGATTTGTGTTGCTCCATTTCTTGGCTACAAACTTGAATATATCTAGGACCGATAGACAGAGCCTGATAAAGTCGTTAAAAGTATACATGTAACACCCGTCAACACATATTTTGGTGCTAGCAAAGTAAGAGTTGATTTTTAAGTAATTTGGGTGTGCTGAGTTCAAAAAATGAATTAGTTTCCATTGATTGGCTACAGTTTTTCCTTCCAATAAAATGCCTGTTTTCTCCAGAATCAGAGGTTTTGTGTCCACTACTTTCGGATAAGATCTATAAAAATACCATGTTGCTTCTTTCTTTTGGATAGAGCTGATAAGGCTGTGAGAAAGTAAGTCTATATGTCAAAAATCAATGCTAGAAATGCATATTTAACAAATATTTTTCCATTTTGACTGGCAGTTTTAGTCCTAAACTTCCTGATTTCTCTAGGTCCTGCTAGCAGTCAGATTTAACTAAATTTTATGTGGAAATATGTTGAATGCATTTGCACCTCTCTTTCTGGATCATGTGCAGCTACTTTTATTGAATTGGTGTTCAACATTTAACTTGTGCATGAAGTTATTCGATATGTGCCACATTTTCAACCTGTTTCAGGAAACTGAATGATTTTCCATTGTATGAATTGGTCACCTTATTATACTGTCATTTCTAGCCTGACTGTGCCACAGCTTGAAGGTAACAAACTAATGTTAATTTCAGCTTGATAAGATTCTGTGAGAAGATGTTGTGGTTTCACTTTCGTCAACTTTATTCAATGCAATCGTTAGAAACGAGAACAAATCTGTGCTTACTGTTAGTACAAGTAAAGGTAGAAGAGGCTTTAGTTCAAAGACAGGTCACACTTTCAGTTCGCTGACTGTACTTTTTGATAATATAACTACCAACAGATGTGGTTTAAATAAGCCTGAACGTTTTTGTTATATATGTGGTAAATATATGACGCCAGACAAGAGAAGACCTATTACTCAATGTGTCAAGCAAGTGTACCATGCCTACTTTGGAATGCAGCTTGGAGGTCAAGATAAGGCTTGGGCCCAACATGTTGTTTGTGGAATCTGTGTTGAGCATTTGCGTCAATGGTAAAATAACTAAAAAAAAAAAATAACAAAAAAAAAAATTAGTATCAAGACTCAAAGACAAAAATCTACTTAATCCTTGGACTAAAATCACCTTTTATCGGACAAGGGGTTCAGACTTCGTTCAATTTTTTTAGCATAAAGAAAATCTTATCTTTTGCAAGAATATTCATGGTCTTTTGATGAATTTGGGTGTTGCACAATATGAAGCTAATACCTAGACATTGTTTATTGACAGTTCTAAAAGAAGTTTGAAATGTGTACTTCTCTATGTAGCAAACGAGTATGCTTCAATTTCGATCGCACACTCAACTAAAATGAAAATAACATATGAGGTTGTCAGGCATGTCCTGAACTGCATAAAGTGCGATCGGCACAATTGTGCACATTTGTGTGGATTTAAAAATGGTAAATGTTCTACTTGGGCAGCAAGCAGGCTATTCAAAATTTTCATGCTTTCTCTGCTATTGGAAAAGTAGAGACAAGACAAGCCACTGGATTAAAAAAGACTCCAACTCGACATAAACTTACAGTTGAGGATAAAAATGTAATAAATGTAGCTCTGGTGCCACTAGAAAAGATCATATTTCCACCTTTTCATATAAAACTAGGTTTAATGAAGCAGTTTATTAAAGCTCTGGATAGAAATGGTGTATGCTTTCTTTACATTTGTGAAGTATTTCCTGGACTAAGCATGGAAAAATTGAAACCGACATTTTTTATGGTCCACAAATAAGAAAAATTAGTAAAGGATGAAAACTTTAGAAATGCCATGAAGAGAATTGTTCTGGAAGCCTGGTGCTGATTCGTATATATATATTTCAGGGTTTCATTGACAACTACAAAGTGTTAGTTGGTAACATATTGGAAAAGTTTCACATTTTGGAAGCAAACATAAGAATCAAGTTTCACTACCTGCAGAGCCACTTGGACAAATTTTCAGAGAATTTGGGTGATATCAAGATAGCAATGGCGGGTACTGGAAGGAAAAGGTATTGTTTTTAATTAAAAGGAAAGGCTTTGAAGCTGCTTGAAATCAAGGACAACAAGCTTGGACTACAGAAAGAGACCTGTGCATCCATAGGAAAAATTTGCAAAGCTGGATTAAGCAAAGAAAGAACCTGTTTAACACATCAGTGTATAGAGGCATAAATGCCAGCACTGCTAAGCCATTTCGTATTGCAAAAGCAAAAAACGCACGCTTTTTACAAAGCAACTGTGGATTTTGTAAAAGAAAAGAGAAGAGTACGGTAAATTATTTTACATATTTTCTAAAAGAAAAACAAAAAAATTTTCCCAAATTATTATTGTTATTATTATTATTATTATTGTTGTTGTTGTTGTTTTTTAATTGATCATTGGATTCATATTACTGAGTTTTAGTAATAACAAGTTTCCTCAGATCTCAAGGATTCATCGAAGGATTCTGGCAGAGGGTAGTAATACAGTCCATCCCAATCTCCTTCATTCTGTTTGTCTATGCATTTGGTGTTGTTCCTAGTGCTCTAATTATAACTGGGATTATTTTCACTTTTTTGTTCCACGGTTTTTTTTCAGTTCCCTTGCCAAGTCTTAGTATTGAATTGAATATTGTATTGAATATTTTGTCTCTTTCTTTTCCATCAATCCTAGTATCGTATGGAACAGTATAGTTTCTAATCTGGCATTTGTTATTTTTCTTGTCCACTATAATCCTGTCGGGACTTTTGCTTTAATAGTGTGGTCCGTTTGTATTGAAAAGTCCCATAAGATCGTATGCCCTTCGTTTTATATAAATCAGGCCTGCGTTTATACTCCTTTTGTACCATTTTACTACATTCGCTTAAGATGTGATTGATGCTTTCATCTGCTTTACCACGCATCCTACATTTATTATCTTGTTGAGTTAATTTTCGCTTTCAATACATTTGTTCTCACTGCTTGTTCTTGTGCTGCTATAATGGATGTTCTCATTTTGTCTGATGAACTGGTCATGCAACACTTTCCCTCTCTAGTTGGCTTGCCTTTCTTGTCTGTTCCTTCCCTTAAACCCACTTTCCCTTACAGCATACTTAATCTCAGTATTGGCTTTTGCTGCAACTAACAGTTTCTCCTTGTTGCCTTCGACATATCTTTTTAGGCCAATTATGGAAAGATAAATAGTATCTTCAACGCTCATGAGTCCTCTTCCACCTTCTTTCCTTGGTGGGTATAAGCTTTCAAAATAAACCCCTGGGTGAAGTCCCAGGGATTAATTTTGGAGTGGTTCTTGTTCTCCTACCTGTCTCTTGCCATCCGACCTTTTTCCAGTTGAGGAAAGCAGCTTAGTATCTCAGTATAGGAATAGCCCACGTATTAATACTCTTGATGACATTTTCCCTATTACATGGAATTTTGTCTCCAGTATCTTTCTTATCCTTCTCTTATATTTATTGCATACTTTCCCTTTCATCTCTTCTACCTTCATTTTATCTGCACTTGAATATACCTAAATACTTGTATCCTTTGCCTTCTTTCAGTGATTTTGCAACTGTATCCTCAGGCATTTCGATTCAATCTCATTTTATCCTTTTCTCTCTTTTCATTACCAACGATAAACACTTTTCGACCCCAAATTTTATGCCAATGTCCTTGCTAAACAACCTGACTGTCTGTATAAGTAAATCAAGTTCTTTTTTGTTCTTTCAATTTAATTAAAGGTCGTCTATGTAAAGGACGTGGTTGATCTTTTCTCTGTTTTTTGCAAATTCATACCAAGGCTTTGTCTTTTTCAATACGTTGTTTAGGGGAATAATGCAATAAAAAACAAAAAGAGTGATAGGGTATCTTCCTGAAATTTACCTCTTTGTATCTTAACCTCCCCTAGTAATTCATTACCACAGGTCAGCTTAATCCTTCAACTTTTCATTGTCTTTTCTAGGAACTGCACTGAAGTATTGTTTATTCCTATGATACGCTAGGACTCCAAAATCCAGGAATGTGGCACCATGTCAAATGCCTTCCTATAGTTAAACCATCCCATTGCTAAGCACCTTTTCCTTATTTTAACCTTTTTGAGTATCATCCTGTTGAGGTACAACTGATCTGGGTTTTTTTGTATTCCTTTTGTTCCTCAGGCAGAAGCTGCTCGCTTTCAAAAAAGGAGTAAATTTCATAAGATAAAAATGCTGTTAGTAATTTCCAACAAAGAGGTAAACATGTGATGGGGAGGTAGGTACTTGTACTTTTCCGTTCGACTTGCCTTTTTGTAATAGAACCGTTCCGACCTTTGTCATCCACGCTGGTGTCTGCCCTGCGAAGCATGCAATAAACAATTTTCCCAAAGATTTATACATTGTTGTAAAGCTTTTTAGCCAGAACCCTTGTACACCCTCTGGCCCAGGCACTTTGCAGTTTGGTACTTTTAAGAATATTCTTTATTTTCTCTTCTGTGATATTCATTTCTGCTTATCTTGGTTCAGCATTCATCCTCGTTTCAAAGTCTTCTAACCACTTTGGGTCCTTAATTCTGTTCGATCTCTGTACTCCACATGTCTGACCAGATTCCCTTGCCTCATCTCCATGCGGCTCTTTACATTTGCTCTGCTTTCCTCCATCGTTCAGTTGTTTATCGAATCCACATCCGTTGTTCTTGAATTGTTTATTTTGTTGGTATTGCTTAGTTCTTTGATTATATCTTAATTTTTCGTCTCATCTCCTCCTCCACAAATTGCAATCCTTTCTGCTTGAACCTGTACTTTCTTTGTAATGCATCTAAATCTTTCTTCTTAACTGCTTTCTTGTCAATTAAGGCATTTACTCGAACTAGATTTGTTCAAATCTTGCTCAAATCTTGCCCTTTTAGACTACGTTTCCATCATTTTCTTTTCTTTTCTCTTTGTTTTTGCTTTTCATTTAAAGCATTCTCCACAATATAGGAGATCATTAGTCTCAGTAATGTTGTTTACCTTAATTTTGCCCACTGCTTTGTCCAGTTATTTCAGGTGCATACATCATTCCCTTTTCAAAGCTGATGTTAATCTTTTTCGTTCCTTCTTAACTATTTCATTTAATTGTTCAATCAAATTCTTCTCTTTATCTTTTATCTCATAAAGTGAGAAATAACCAATTCTATCAGCAATCCCATAATCGACATCTTACATGAGACCAACAACGCCCTTAATTCTACTCCCATACCTGATTTCCCTTCCACCTGTTCATACGATGCATTCTCGATCGATCGTTTTATCTCTTCAAGCTCAAGATTCCATGACCACTGCTTCTTTGTGATTTGATTCTTCTGATCTGCTAATCTTTGTTCACTAACTGGGAACGTATCTGTACTAATCCACATACTATGCATTCTTTTCCTTTAGCTGTTACGGCTTGGTTCACTGTTATAAAAACACTTCATAACAATCCTGTTTTCATCCTGTAATTACTTTTCCCAGATCCTACTAGCAGTAGTTCGATGACGACCGGGTTCACGCTGCTGGGTCATGAAACACCTGCCGGGTGAGAGACTTTCTTCGGTGGTTCTAGATTCATTCACACTGTTGTTTGGCATAATTTGATAATCCATATTGCACTCTTTCGAGGTTATTGGGTTTTAGGTCACCCTCTATTGGTATATTTATTATGACACCATCACTAAGGGGACTGCCAGCCAGGGCTAAAGAGTCCCCCTATCCATGAGACAGACTAAATCCCGCTGGATGCTAAATCGGTACGTCAAGATCTTGAGGTAGGCTGACAGTGTGTGCTATACCTTACCCAAAGATGACCTGGAGGTAGTTGTGGTAAAGGGTAACCGCATTCTAATACGTCGAAACCCCACAAATGGATACAGATTTTTTGGTCAATATCCANTCACACTGTTGTTTGGCATAATTTGATAATCCATATTGCACTCTTTCGAGGTTATTGGGTTTTAGGTCACCCTCTATTGGTATATTTATTATGACACCATCACTAAGGGGACTGCCAGCCAGGGCTAAAGAGTCCCCCTATCCATGAGACAGACTAAATCCCGCTGGATGCTAAATCGGTACGTCAAGATCTTGAGGTAGGCTGACAGTGTGTGCTATACCTTACCCAAAGATGACCTGGAGGTAGTTGTGGTAAAGGGTAACCGCATTCTAATACGTCGAAACCCCACAAATGGATACAGATTTTTTGGTCAATATCCAGGACAAATTATTTCTATTACTATTATTATTATTATTATTATTATTATTATTATTATTATGTACGGTTTTCTTATGAATGCTGTTTATTTATAATTACTTACCGGGTCACACCCAGTGACCTGAGGCAAGCAAAGGTTTTTACGAGCAACGTAGTTGTTAAAAAGTATAATACAAAAGTTATATAAAAGTTTGTATAAAAATTTAGTAAAAAAGGATAAAAACTGTATCAAAGCGTATAAAAAATAAATTCTTGTAAAAATTGGTTCTTTATGTAGACAAAGTTTTTCGAGGTATATTCGGGGTGCTGGAAAGGACAATCTTTTGTATCTCCTGTAAGCTATGGTTGCCCGGAATTTTCGCAAGATGTTAGCTTGGTAGTTCCGCATAAAGAGAGTCGCAAACTCTTCAGCCACTAATGGGTTGCAACTTGATCCACATCAGCATTTGGGCTTCGGAGAACGTACTGTCCATGCAGAGCTTTTTGGCTCTATCGTTGGGAAAGTTGGTCCTGTCCATTTTTCTAGGTAGCTTGTTTTGCCTTTTTTGCTACTTTGGTGGCAGATATTTGTTTTGGTTCGACCATAAGATATACATTTGGCCCTCGCTCAAAAGTATCAGATTCCTTGATAAATGAATGAATGAATGCAGTTTCTTAGTAATTTCATGTCTATGGATCAGAGACAACATCCAGTCATTTGTACGTTCAAAATACTTTTTTATACCAATAATAATTTTTTTAAACGACAGTTCTAGTTGTATGAGCTCTCGACCCCCACTGCTTCTAGAGATAATCAACTTCAGCTTTAGGGTGGAGCATTCTATTTGATGTTAGTAATTTTCTAGTCTTCCTGTCAATTCTTTGGAGATCTGGGAGATTCCAATTGATTATACTGAAACTATATTGTACAACAGAGATCGCGAGAGTGTTGGTCGCTTCAATGCGGTTTTTCGAGTTCAGTTCTGTCTTCAATACTAGCCTTATGCGACGATAATACTCTTTGCGGATTTTCTCTTTCATAGTTGCGTGGCTAATACCATCACCTTNATCTGGGAGATTCCAATTGATTATACTGAAACTATATTGTACAACAGAGATCGCGAGAGTGTTGGTCGCTTCAATGCGGTTTTTCGAGTTCAGTTCTGTCTTCAATACTAGCCTTATGCGACGATAATACTCTTTGCGGATTTTCTCTTTCATAGTTGCGTGGCTAATACCATCACCTTCCTCAACACCTAAATACTTATAGGTGTCTTCTTGATCTAGTTCCTTAATAATAGTATCTACGTCGACATTAATGGACGAGGTCTCTCTAAGCCTGCCCTTAACAAATGTAGCTTTAGCACATTTATTAAGGCCGACGTCCCTGCATATATCATTACTGAACGCCTTCACCGTGCTTAATAACCCTTCACGTTCTTGGTCATTTTTCGCGTACAGCTTCAAATCGTCCATGTAAACACTTTTTTAAAGATCTTATATCCTGAGCCGGTGTTGTTAAGTTCGTTTGAAAGCGGAATCAGTGACATACAAATGGGAAGTGGAGATAGAGAGTCTCCTTGAAAATTACCACTCTTGAAAAGAATAAAATCAGACTCTACTCCATAGTCGTGTGAAAGAATAAGGCGTGTTTTTCATTTTCCCATGCTGTGTCTGAGAACGTTTGAGATATAAGGAGAGATTTTTTAAATGTCAAGGCTTTTTAAGATTCTGTCGTGTGGAACACTATCAAAGGCTTTGCGATAGTTAATCCAAGCAGTACTAAGACTTCTTTTTCCTTTTCTTCAATTTTTGAGTATCATTCTTTTGATAAATAGTTTTTCCTTGCATCTGTATGAGTTCTTTCGACATCCTTTTTGATCTTGTGGTAGGATAGAATTTGTTAGCCATTCCGGTGCATCTTCAGGTTTCTTCATGATATCATTGAGAGATTGTGCTAGTTTTTCGTGTGACAATAATAGTGAGTTTAACCAAAAATCCGGGATTTTATCGATGCCAGGGGACTTCCACTTTTTAGATGTCCTTAATGCAGCCTGGACTTCATCCTTAGTAATCCTGTTCACCCAATCCTGCTCTTCAACTTAACTCACTCGTTTTCCCTCCCTTTCTATCCAGGTTGCTTCTTTATTAGAGAGCTTTTCCTTACCCCAGATCTTATTCCAGAACTCTTCAACATCCTCACTCTTTGGGGGATACTTAATCTCAATTTGGCCTTTCCCAATTTCCCGATAAAACCTTTTGGTATCGGTTTTGAAAATTTTGTTTTGACGATAGAACTTATTTCTCTTTTCAAAGCTTCCCAATCGTTGTGCTTTAACTTGAATTTTTTGTTTAAGTGTTTCTTTGATTTCTACTATAGATGCTTCGTCTGTAAACCGATTTTTTCCTTAACTTTCCTACTTTTCCTAGTTTTAACAGCCGTTCCTTTTGCGATTTCATCTAAAATTGAAATCTCTGCCCTCAGATTCAGTTTCTAGTGTTGAACATAAATTATTTTCTGATCCCCCTGAGGTGTGCGATGGATTTTGAAAAGACATGAACAGTTTGAAAAGATATTATTTGTACTTCAATATGGATGAAATACCATACTATTTTGAGGTCCCTCTTTCCCACCACATCTGATTTTTAAGGTGTAAAAATTATAAAAGTGAAAACAATTGAAAACAAGCTGCCATAAAGCAAGAAGGTACTGACTAAAAACCGTTTTGTTTGCCTCCAATTGCCACTTTTTAAAATCTGACGAAGCTCACAACTGGAAAATTTCTCCCCGTGTTATCTCAGACATGACACGGGGAATAAAAGGTTTACGAAAGCGATTTATATTTCAAAGATTTTAAAAAGGAGGCCACGTGGGTTCATCAACAATGACGAAACTGAACTGATTGTGGATTCTATGTCATGCCAAAACACCTTGAAAAAGAAGTCTATCAATGTCGATTGCAAACCGAAAAACACAAGCATGACACCACCTTTTCAGTTTTGTAAATCCACGTCAATAAATCGTTTAAAGATTAATAAAATGACAAGTGGAAGGAATGGATTTTAGAGGTTAAAGCAGCATATACAGGAGCTGGAAATCGGCGACGTGTTTCTAAAACACCTGTTATTAAATGGGTGAATGAGATGTGGAAAGAAATTCCTAATGATCCTATTATTCTAACGCATTCAAATATTGTTACTGTTTGGATCCCAATGGAGATATAACATCCTTGCAAAAAGGCTCATGTTCGTCGACGAGAAATATACAAGAAAAAACAACCGTAAGAAGAGAGTCCTGGAAAATCTTAATTATTAGTTATTAGTGCAAGAAGTAAAAAAGGGAAAGTCGGAAGAGACATTTTTGTGGAAATAACTTGTATGTTAGTGCCCTTGAGTGCCGTAAGGGCTGTGAAGTTAAGAATGTATGTATGTATCCATTCCAGACTCAAAAAACTAACGGGACGTATAGGCCGTTAAGTCCCGTTAGGTATAATTTAAAATGTGAATGAGATAATTGCAGTCCAAGTGCAAAAAGCCTGTAAAATCGGTGATGATAGCGACGAACACGACCACGAGGAAGGTGACAATGCCGTTCAAAGGCTCACTGATGACAAATCTGATGCTGACTGATTTAACAAACAGGACGACTTTGATGAAATTTTGTCAACGTAGAAATCTGAAACAAATGTTAGCATTTTGCAAATGTAATAATTACTGTCAAACACGTTAGGAGGATCCTGTGATTCATGCAAAGATTATAACTGAAACATACAATTTAGTTCTTATTATATACTGTATGTATGTGATGAATATATAATATTTGTTATTGCATGATTATGACCCATTATTGCCCTAAATCTAAATCATTATCAAATTCAAAAATATACTCATGAAAATTCATGAATTTCTTTGTTATGTATTTTTCCTATTATTTATTTATTACATTCAAAAACAGATAAACAGAATACATATAAACTTTTGGGTATAATTATGCATTTTGATTGACATCTATCAATTGACAAATTTTTTTTATTCAAGAATTTTGTTAGTTTCTTTATGATAAACCTTTTTGAAACAAATAAACTCAAATTCATTGTTATTTGGCTAAAAAATAGATTTTCCACATTTCCTACTCTTGACTGTTTCCTTTTATTTTCTGAGGTGAAAAACAAAACTATTCCGACTTATTTGTACTCCTTTGTCTTAAACTCTAGTACTTAATTAGAACTGTCCACGAGCTCAATTACTCTATGAGAAGAAAAATGCCTCTTGAGAAGAAACCACCCAAATATCCATTACTATTACAATTCATGATTCACCAAATTACACCTCTTGGCTTAGTAAAGGTGCTATAGTAGAGTGCGTTCAACACAGCATTAACGAAATTTAAATATATTGTTTCACTAATTAATGTTGTATAGATATTTGTTGAAAATATATTCATAAAAATTTAAAGTATCTACAATTTAACCTCCGAAAATGTTTTTGTCTCTTGCTTGCCAACGACACGTTTTCGTGCCAAAGTTTCCTGTTGCACGCATCATTGTTTATTAACAGTACTTTTTTCCAGTAATGAGACCACAAAGGATTTTAGTGGCTCTACCCATCCTTTTATCAGAATGACTATTTATTTTTCACTGTAGATGCTAGCTGTTTATCTTGTCTAACTTATTGTTACTCTGTTATGTCGTTTGCTGATTTCTGTTTCTTGTTGGTATAGGTGACTTCTTCTGTAGCCCCTATCTTTATTATGTAGATATATACTAGGCGTTTTGCTGCGATAGAAGAATTATAATGTAAGTACAAATTTAAGTACCTATGTCTGTTTGTCCCTGTTTGTGTCTTTGTTTTTGAATAGTCGTGCTAAATGTTTTTATTTCATGGCTAAGAAGGAGTAAACTTGGGGCCCTTTGAGAAGCCAAAAGTATCCCTATGAATTCATGGATTGTAGTAATATTATTGGGTGTGTGAGTGAGTGTGTGTGTGAGTGTGTGTGTGAGTGTGAGTGTGTGAGAGTGTTTTTATTACTGTTTTCTGACCCTACTTTTTTTATCAATGTTAGGAACTAGATTCTAATGGTTTTTGTTTACGTCCATTTGTTACAGGCATAAAAATCTTTTTTGCTACTTCTTTTCTTGAGTATACTTTTAAAAAGTTGTGTGAGTGTGTATGCTCAATTGCTAAATACTCGCTTTTTGATAGGGTAAACGACCTGGGTTAAAATAAAATAAGCTAAATTGCAGCTCCGATGCACTGATGTATTTTTCGATATTATAAAGGCAAATGTAACAAATGCTTTTTATTTAAAAACTGCATTTTTGTGTTTGTCTATGAATCAATAAGTCACTCAGAAATTATTCGAATTCCTGACTTCAGAAGCATTTTTCTGTGACCTTTACCATAATGCGGAAAAAGACAGGGCAAACAGTTAGGAGCTGGACAATTGAATAGATGGCACACAGAGAATAAAAATTTTCTTTGAAAAAAAAGATCATTATTTTCTTTTCATGCTGCCTTAAAGTGCAAAGAAGAAGAGCCAACAACTTGTAATTGTAGATTAAGCCATTGTCATGGAGAGTCTTAGCTATTTCACTCTGTCTAGCAAGCAAAGCTAATTTTACATGCAATTCAATGGGAAACCTCATTTGAATTCCACAAAATCAACCAAAACAAGTGATTTCTCGTGTTTTATCAGCATGGCAATAGTTTCAAATTGTATAAAGGGATTTTGCATTTCTGCACTTAACGCGATAATGCTCATAGATAGTTAACACAAGATAATCCATCGCTCCCAGAGTTGACATACATTATCTTTATTGTTGTTAATTTCTAAAAAACCCAGAAATATTGAAAGATGTTCAGCAGGGATAAAATCTTCAAATTTAGTACAAATCAGTCTCCGGTTTTTTTTTCATCTGAAGTATTGTCAGGTAACAAAGAAACATCTACCGACAAACAGTATGGACTAATTTTTTTCAAACACATCATTTGTTGGTCAACAAGATAACAACTGCTAATTGGATTAAACTACATTTTCATGTTATCTTCAAGCATCAGATAATGTTTCAGATACATGGACTTTAATGAGAGTTTTCTAAATAAGCAATTAAACATCTCTTAAACCTAAAACTGATATCCTGTAAGCCTGTAAAAGATGGATGATTAATATATACATATACACACATACATATTTGTGTGTTTGTCTTGCGTTGTATACATAAGTAGAGTTCTCGATATTCTTTGAAAGACCGTGTGTATAATTTTATCACGAAAGAAACAACAACAAAATATGAAACTGTCAGTTTCACAACATATTTATGCGATAATCATCCATTTACATATTATAAGATGCTTTTACAGTTCATAACATGTAATCGGCTGATGATCGTTAATTAATTTATGATATATATAAATATATATATATATATCAGAAGCATCATAATTATCACAATCTCCAACGTTTGGATGTGCGCATGCCCAACATTGTCCTACGTGACAGTTATATTGGGAATTGATGACTTTGCTTAGAAGGCCAGACGTTCTGACCTGCACTGAGCAATCGAGCAAGGGAATACGTATCTGCATATTGAACTATACACACATAGATTGATTGATTAATTGATTGATTGATTGATGAATGAAAAGTTAGATGAATGGATTTATCTGTGCCTATCCATTGATGTAAAAAATTGACGTAGTTGCCATAACTTTTTATACATATATATTATGAAAGTCCATTAAATACAAAATTTCCACTTATTGATTATAGATTTTGACTAATCAGTGAATAGATTAGTTGTTCTTGGTTATCTTCTATTTAAAAGGATTTCTCTACTCATATTCTTGGATGTGCACGTCATTTTTGTAAGGATCTGCCTCTACCTCCAGAATATAGTTTCGAAACTGCGTACAACACACTTTTTTTTCTAAATTTTTGCTCGCTGCGTTTCATGCACTCTGTTTGTATCGGTTACTATTTTAGGATGATTGCTCTACGTATGCCATACAAGCAAAACCAAGCTCATCAAACCAAAATCGACTAAACACAGGAGAGCAATAAATGTAGAATGTGCGGTAAAATTAATGAAACCATCAATCAAATTTTTTAGCACAAGTGCAGCAAAAATAGCACTGAAAGAATAGAATAGTAGGCATCATTGGGTCAGAAGAAGAACCCATTGAGACGTTTGCAGAAGGCCTGGAATGTATGCATCCGAGAAATGGCACAACCAAGAGCCAGAAAATGTTTTTAAAAATGATACTTGCAAGGTATTTTCAGACTTTGCTATTCAGACTAGTTAGAAGACGAGATAAAATTTAAAAAAAATAAAAGAAGAGGAAAATAAAAGAAGAGGAAAATAACTGCGTTATAGTGGATCTTTCGTCAATAAAATATTCCTGGGTAGAGCAGAAGGAGAAAAAGAAAGTTGATACTTTTTAGAATTTAAGGAGAAAATTCCAGAAACTTTTAAGTATAAAAGTAAAAGTACTTCCTACCTGGGCCTTAGAAACATCCACCAAGCTATACCACGAAAACACTTAAAAAACTGGGAAGCGAGACAAGAACTAAAGAGTTGCAGAAGGCATTCTGGAAGGATCTTGTTAAATGTTATGGAAAATGGAAGTTTACGGTCACCAATATCAGGAAGATATAACCACTAAACGAAATTAATGTGCGATGATTCTATAATAATAAAGCTGTATTATTAGCATTATCATTGAGTGGTGGAGCAATGCGAACCCACGGGGGGCTCAGGGGTAGAAACCCCAGCAAACCCATCCGACCCCCAGCCTGATAAGGGTAGGCTGGGTGCATGCATCACACCCAAATGAGTGCGATATTGATGTTAATTATTATTATTATTATTAATATTATTATTGGTAATAGAGCTAATAATAATGTATTCTATTCTAGTATTAATCTTAATTTTTCTATTTTGTTTTCTTGCTATCTCATTAAAAAGCTGTAAAACTTGCTCTCTTTTTCGTAGTTCAATATTGATTAGTTTACTACAACTACTAATTCACAATTTATATTTTCTGTAGTCACAAATTTTGGGTACCAGTTGAAGAAGCTGGAAAAAAAACACACCATGCACGTGCCGTGCTTTCATATAAAAGAGGCCATAGATTTAAGCTCAAGTTATAGTAACTAAGATTATATAATAAAATGTTATTCATGGTCTCATACCGTTCATTTGTCCTTGGTTGTGTACAATATCCTATATTTTTGTTTTGTCAGAAGAAAAATCCTTCCTATAGAAATTTGTTCAAGTACTTGGTTACGAATAACCTCAAAAATATTATTTATCAGGTCTTAAGTATTAGTGAGAAGGAGAATAAAACTCATCTATGGATTATTATTTTTACGGTAGTTTTGTATGTAAGCCGGAAATGTGTTGTTGGACACTTAAAATATTTTATTATCTCTCTCAAGATATGTCATTAATATGAAGAGACAAAATACCATCATATCACTATTACTTAATTATTAGCTACAGTGGTACTAGCAACCATGGTCGCTTTTAAGGTAGTGGTAGTATTCGCTAATTTTCTTTTCACATTACATTATCTGAACACATTTTAAGTAAAGTAGACAGACAAGAGGAGCCAACTCCATCTGTCATATTACAGTTCAAGAGAACAAAATACGATCATCAAAATATCCACATATTTCATCTTCTCTATTCCCATTCAAAATCTCTAAACTCTATCAAACAGACAATCTTTATCATTGACAAAATAAGAATTAGAATCTGTCGAGCTTATTAAATTAAAAGAGATTGAGTGTCTAATTGAAATTTCCAGCTAAATTCAACTGAAACATCAAAAAGTACTTATGGACTACTTAAGTAAAAACATATCAAGTTGAAGTTATATATTCTAAGCCAGTAGTCATTCTATGTGTCCGCAAAAAATGTTATTTTTCTTTCTGACAATGCATCGACACGGTGAATTAAAGGCAAAAATAGCTATCATTCCTTTTAAAATTTATATTTAAGTATGAATACCAATGCATTTGTAAATATATACACTGTGATTTTTTTATCATATGATGTTGAAAAAGGTTCGAAAGTAAAGATGTATTAATAACGCTAGTATTGACTTTATTTTTCAATTGTTCACTAAGTGAAAATAGGCTTGAGGTTAACTTGCAGACAGAAACATACGTACAGACATGCACCCATACACACACTCATACACATATATATATATACATATATATATACAATATAAATAAACAAACGATCATAAGCCGAGTACATGTTATAAGATGTAAGAACATCTTATAATATGTAAATGTGTGTGTGCGTGTATGTGTGTGTGTGTGTAATAGGAGGAAAGAGAGCGACCATTCAAAAACACAAGCATTCAACAAAAGTCATGAATGGTTAAAGGCAGAGTAGAAAGTTTTTTGCTCCTCAGTTAAAAATCTTCAAAACCTCCTCGCTGTCTAAATACCTAATGTAAAAATTAGTTTTATCAGCATTGTCTGATGCACATGAAAATGCATAAAACACAAACAGAATGCTTTGGGGGATGAGAAGTGTAGGAATTAAAGATCTTGGAAATTTCATCACATTCAAAATGCTTGAAACTTGACAATGTCTAGAATACCTACCATCAAACTATGATTCAATCCATTACGTATAACAATTGATTGATCTAAAAGGTGTGAAGTAATAATATGCAAATATACTAAATTTTGTTCTGTATTTGAAAAAAATGATGCAGAGCACATTAGAGTTAAAAATAATGAAATAATTGAAAATGTAAAAGAGTTTGTGTATCTCGGAACATTTATCACCAATAACTATGATGACACAAGAGAAATCCGCCGAAGGTTATGTACAGCAAGAAGTGCAATGATCTCATTAACAAATACATGGAAAGGCAAAAGTATTACTATTACTACAAAGAAAAGACTGCTACACACATTAATTTTTAACATAGTCAGTTACGGCGCAGCATGTTGGGCATTGAAAAATATAGACAAGAAAAAGATTGAAGCATTTGAATTATGGTGTTATAGTCGTCTAATGCGCATCAGTTGGACTGAAAAGGAAACAAATGAATGGATACTAGAAGAGATGGATGTAAACGAGAGGCTACTAACAACTAGAAATCGTAGAGAAATGGCTTTTATTGGACACATACTAAGGGGAAAGGACATAACCAGTGATTTATTACTTGGAATAATTTATGGCACGAGAAGGAGAGAAAGACCGAAAATTAGATATAGCGACAACATTAAAGAGATTTCTGGTGGAAGAAGTATGGTTTAGTTGTACAGGATGGCGCAAGATAGAAGGAAATGGAGAGACACTGCCATTTATTTTGAACCTCTCATATCTTAATGATGATGAATTGAAAGAGAAATGAAATGTAATTATGATTTGACACTTTCGTAAGATTAAGATATGGTTAAAATTTTACCCAAATCCCTCTTTTTATACTAAAGGACAAAAGATACTATTTTTTATTGTTGTTTAGTAATACTAATAGACCTAAGCCGTAAAAAAATTTTTAAATAATTGAATATATACAGTTGCAGACACTCTCTAAAATATGAATTAATAATTGGGAAATTTATCAAACACGTACAATTGGTTCTTGCAATTTTTCACTTAAATTTCTTCCGAACATTACAAAAATTTATATTTGTTTTCACTTTTCATAGATTCAAAGGCTTCAAGAACCTTAGCAATATCAATTGTTCCTTGTCTTGTGATTGAGCTAATGGCCAAATCTGTTTTAAGTTCTTGCTTGAAGGAGGATCTTGCTTCTACTTCTGTTGTTGTTATTGGAAAAGTGATAAATAACTGGCATAATTTCTACAGATTTGGAATTGTCTTCTGCATTTGCAATGCTAGTCTTTAATTAGGACTACTTTTTTCTTTTGGATAACAGGGTGTGCTTTCTCTGGAATTTTAATGCCTCTAATTTCCTTAAAACATTTCTTAAATATTTATTATTCATGGTAAACATTATCAGAAATACCCTCCAGACCACCTTTTATTATGTACTTTTCTAAAGTCCTTTACAGTCTGCCATGGGATTTTTATTATGTGAATTGTTTTTGGAGGTCTAATAACAGGGACTTGAAAAAGATTACCCATGCTTTGTGCCAATCCGATCAATCATTTGTTAACCAATCATGTCAGGAGACAAGGAGTAATCTTTCTTAAAAGACAGTTAAATCAATGGATATTCGTCAGATGCCAATTCATTAAATTGTCTCTTTCGTCTTCGATTTCTCTTAAGCAAACCATGCCTTTGTCTGCATTAGTTGCTACCTGTAGTGCATCCTGGATACGTTCTTTCTCCTCATCGTTTTCCATATCTTGCAACGTTTTTATACATGAATTGATGAGCACGAATACTTTGCTGAGGTCAATATCATTTGCTTAAAGTGACTTGCTCACTACATCTGTGCTTTGCAGTATTTCAGTTAAAACGATTGTCATCAGAGTGAATTCAGACTCTTTGGCAAAAGTAAAGAGCCCTTAAACTCTTCTTATAATGTCTTCCATTTTTCCACCGTTAATTACTACTCCGAACAAGGGTACAATGGTAGTATACAGTAGGTTGCGTTTACGTCGGTCAGAACTTTACCGTGTGACTCTTGTGGTTGAACGGTGTTTTAAAGTAGGTATGGTATACTGTCTGCGTTTTTCTGCATTCCGCTGAAGCTGTCAGGGCGATTTAAATTGGCCTCAGTAAATCCTCATTATTTCTATAAACTAGCGAAGACAACGTGGATTACAACACTCGCTATACATGCTTAAATATGTACCAAGTTTGAAATGTGACATGCGCAGTACACACTTTTGCAAGTGAAGCAACTAGCGAAGAAAACGTTTATTACAACACTCGCTTTACATGCTTAAATATGTACCAAATGTGAAATGACATGCGCAGTGCACACTTTTGCAAGTGTGCAAAAGTGTGCAACAACTTTGGAATCCTTTTTATTGTCAAAGTACAATCGGTGCACTATCTGTAGTATGTCTGATGTCTTTAATATTTAGATCAGGGAAGATATTAGTGTCAGATGTTTTTAAGAAGACAATATACGTATTAAATAAGACAGGAGCAGAAAACTCCATTAAAATTATAATAGAAAAGTTCCTAAACCAATTACTAATAAAAATTGATGGATCATTGTTAAAGACACTCCTGAACCTATTCTCTTGAAGAAATATAAAAGTGGATGCAAATTTTGTTCTGAATAAATAGGGTTAGTGTGGCAATTCCCCTAAAAGAAAATAATAATTGCATACCTACAAGGAATATTTCTGGTAATGGTCATGTGGTAAAACACAATTCGCTATACTAATGAAAGAGAATCACAACACCTCTGCCCTTACTAAATCAGTAACAATCTTTAGATAGGTGAATACAAATTTTCTGAACCAAATTACAACGGTATTTTGTTTTAAGTGATTACCTCCTGGATATGTTTTTAAAGTCTTTTCACTAAAAGCATACGTAGTCCTCTTTACTGTTAGTCAAATATAGATTGTACACTAGACTTCAATATTTGACTATCTTGACTACATTTCTGTTTACAGAGGATCATTTCTTCTCACTATCCTCGACCTCTTTAATTAAAGTTCTTTTCTTGGTCTCTTTAGGTTTTTCTCCTATAAACTAGCCAGTACCATCTTTTTCTTTTGTCCTGCTGGCGAGGAAAGCGAGCCACAAGAATTTAGAAGAGAGTGCACTTTTCCCGCAAAAATCTATGACCTATCCTGTAACAGGTGGTGGGTGTACCTTCAGCCTCAAATGTTTCCGGACAGCCTGGGTTCTTAGGATATCTTAAAGAAACTTAGTGTGAATGGGTGTCATGGAAATTGATTGGCACGATATTACAGAGACATTGTCATAGCCAAACTAATCAACAAGTAATCAAGCAATTAATTTTTCCTCTATTAAGTAAAAATTGCGATACTTCAGCTATAAAGCAATAAAAAAGTTTGCATGGCCTGATTTTTGAAGGAATTCTTTTACAACTTCGCAAAAAGAAGCAAAATGACAAATCAACAAAAGTATATTAATTCCTTGTCATCGTGGTTGTATTAATTAATTAGTGATGGAGTCATTTCCTTGTAATGTAATATTCTTTCCCATGATAGTTTTCTTTGCTTTGAGCCTTAAATTCTTCACATAAATATAGGGACATTGAACAGTAATACCATTTCCTTATAATGATTTCACTGTCCATTTCACTTGTTTTGTTGCTCTGTTCCGTCTGAAACATGCTGATCCATGCCGATCCATTTATTAAATACTTATCATCATGCTTATATTAATTAATTAGTAGTGAAGTCATTACCTTTACTTTATGTAGCTAAAATGTCAGATTTCGTGAACAAATGTGACATTTGTGACTAAATGTCTCAGAAAGGAAATGACAAAAATGCCCAGATACATAACTATGACAATCTTGAATGGCTCTCCTTAAGAAAAATTATGTACTTAATTAGATGTCCTACTTTGAATAAAATTCTCTAAGTAATAGACATAAAAAGTTGACTAGTGATTTATCAGAAGGGCGATCAAAGTTGTCAAGAGCATTTTGGATGGCAGTACAATTCTTTTGTGCTATAGATATAATGATGTAACTACTTTAGATAATAAGCAATTTTGTAACTACTGTATAACCACGAAAATTTAAAATTTGATTAACAAGCTAAAGTTGTCAATAAAATATCAATGGTAGATGTTGAGGTACAAAACGTCTAACTTTAAAAGAAACATTTGAAAATGCAGAATACTTAGGGCCTGATGGTACAAAATTCTAGTGTGTGTTTTTAAACTGTCAAAGAGAGGGGCCAAGATTGCTCAAGGGGATCATAAACGTTGTCCTCCAGTGCGAAATACCCACATACTTCCATAGGTGTAGTTAGGGTGTGGTCGAGGGTGGATAAAATAAAATTGGACTAAGGGGGGGGATAAATGGAACCTACGTTTCTAGCAAAGTAATTTAGAACATTTTTGAAAGACTTTCAAATTTTAATTAAAATATTAAAAATGTTTTGAAAATTTTGAATTTCTAAATTTTTTCCAAATATTTTTCAGGGGTGGTGCGGCCAGTTTTTCTAATAGGGGGTTATAGTATCGGCCAATTTTTTTCAATAGGGGCCAAAAGTTTCAAGTGGGGACAAAATAAAGCCAGTGTAAGGGGAAATGTTTCCCTACGATCCCCTATCTGCATGTATGCATGCACCACACGTGGAATGTGTGGACGTCTCAACAACTGAATCAGCAATACCAAATTGGGAGGACAAGTAGGGAAGTAATGAATTGAATGGTCACAGTAATTGATGCCTTCTGTCCTTAAGCTTCCTGCTTTCTCTTATCCATTGTAAATATTGTTTCAAATGTCATCTGTCCAGAGAAAAAGAAAGTAGGTGTTCAATGCTGTCACGTTGCTTTGTAAAACGAGCACCATGTATCTTAAACAAAGCAGAAGAAAGTGGTGAAGGATTTTCGCAAGCCTCTTTATCTTGGGAATATGAAGCGTGGATCGGTTACAAAAAGGACAAATTTAAGTGGTCCGAATTGAAAATTCAAATAATTGGCCAGTACTGCTGCCATCGTATCTGGTCCACTGTTGTGTTCACATAAAAGGAATGCATTCCACAGTCTGCAATCTCATTAACAGTATCAACAGCATTTCCTTTCAGAACATTTTTTGGTTTCTCGTTTACTCATGTTTACTAACACACACACACACACACACACACACACATACAGGCTCTATCTCTCTCTCTATCTCTCTCTCTCTCTCTCTCTCTCTCTCTCTCTCTCTCTCTGTAGATGTATCGTTTTTCTGTCTATCCATCTTCTTGTCTCTCTCTGTGTGTCTCTGCCTCTGTTTCTCTCTGTCTCTATCTGTCTATGTCTGTCTATGTCTGTCTCTCTGTCTCGGTCTCTCTCTCTGTCTCGGTCTCTCTCTCTCTCTCCCTCTGTCTCTCTCTCTCTGTGTGTCTCTCTGTCTCTCTCTCTTTCTCTCTCTCTCTCTCTCTCTCTCTCTCTCTCACTCTCTATCTCTCTCTCCCTGTTCCTCTCTCTCTATCTCCCTCTCTTTCTCTCTCTCTCTCTTTTTCTCTATATCTACCTTCCTCACTGTTTCTTTACACTCGCAGTTACAATTTCTCATTATTG
>RDPX01000034.1:483673-537371 GCA_003991215.1 Morbakka virulenta
GGATTCAATCTTCTACCGACAAAAGCCTCCAAACAACTACAGGTGTAAAGGAAGGAAAAAACGATAATAATAATAATAATAATAATAATAATAATAATAATATCTGGCTTATCGATTGGTAATAAGGGGATAAATTAACTTTCATGTATAAGACGGGGATATATATATATATATATATATATATATATATATATATTTATATAAGCTGTGTTTGCTCCGGTAATATGACCATAGAGTTATGTCTCAGAAGCTCTGTGCTGCACTGATGAGCCCACAAAGGGCGAAACAATACTGTCTGCAGATTGAGTATATATATATATATATATATATATATATAAGATAAGATAAAACACGAAAAATAAGAACTGTGATTGCAACTAATAGTTTCACGATATTTCGATCATCAGGCAATATATATATATATATATATATATTTATGAAGGGCACCTTTGTTGAAGTACAGACATTCAAGGGTTCCAATCTGTACTATTGAGCTGCGAGACAGCAAAACATGTGACTGCAGATCGAACTACAAATATATATATATATATATATATTATGCGAAAATGTTAGAAGTTAATTTATAACTTTTCATATATTAAACATATAATTTTTCATTTATAACAGCAAATTGGATTTTAGTGAAATAAAACAAGCGTGAGAACAAAATAAGTGCCAACACCACACTTTCTTTTTTTTCGTGGCAAAATTTATGTTGCTTTTCGTTGTGGGCTGGATCCTATCAACTTTTTATTGGACAAATGTCCTATATCCTGTCATATGGAGAAAAAAGGATATAAAGAAAAGCCGATACTTGTGGTAAAGCTACAAATACATATAAAAGAGAATCAAATTCGGTCATTAACATTGATAAAATAATAAACATTCTAAAGAAGCTAGAGGGGCTAAATACCCCCAATATATTTGGAAATTTTAACAAGCTGGAGGGGGTAACCACCACCACATATTTCGAAATTTTAACAAACATTTTGAAATGATCAAGATCACAATTGTTTAGAAACATCGTGGGTACCTACTGTAATTAGCAGCCTAATATTTTTATTGTTCTCCTGCTGTGCATTTTATAAATATATGATAAAGAATTATTCCCAAATTAAAACAACAAAAAAACTAGTATATTTCTTTAAGGATGATTGCACATACCTTTGTACTTATGACAATAAGTAAGTTAGTATCTTCGGTAACCTTTTGGCTGCGATAAAGGCAAATCTTTTGACTGTCTTGTCTGGCCCTCAAACTTTTTGGTTCTAACTTAAATGACTGATTGGTCTTGTATGCTTGGACGCTTGTTCTTGACTAACCAAGAAGTTTTCTACGAGAGAGAGAGACTTAATGAGGAGGTACTATTCAGAGTATAATGAGTGCTTTATAATCATCTTTTTTTTCAAATTCTCCCTCTTTGGTAAGGTATTCCATAAATGGAAAACTTTAAAAAGCGATATGGCCAACAATGATTTCTAAAAGTGTCATGAATAAAAGACCCTGTTCAGTCACAAATTTTCATTCATTAGCAAAGGACCCAGTTGTCAAAGATATTTTTAGGAGCCTAACTTAGATATGCTATATATAGTACTGTAAATTTGTGATACTGATGATTTTATTAGTCTCAAAAATCTAACTTGAAATTTCAATGGAACTCAGTTTATGATGTCATGAAGGGACTTATTTTCTACTTCTATCTCAAATTTAGGCAGTAGTGAAGGAGTAGTATATCATCGCCTTACCATTTGAAAGGTTCTGGGTTCCAGTCTCCGAACACAATTTGTTTCTCTGCTAATTATGGCCACTATTAAGTTTGTACATGCATTGAACTTAAAGTGGGACAGGAATAAAACCAATAAATGAACAACAACAGTAAATGTATAGAAAAAAAAGATTATCAACATGTAAAACTCGACCCTGAGAAAGTTTCTTATCTTCCAAAGAGAGAACAGCAACTAAATTACTAAAAATACAAACTAAGCCGTTGTGCCATTGATAAGGATTGAATCAAGAAATACGTGTCTTATTAAAAATTGTATGGCAATGACAGAGTAATTATAAAAGGATGAAAATTGTAGCAAAAAATGATCAAAGCACTGGAAATGTTGATAATGATAAATATGATGAGTATTGTAGCAACATAAACATAAAAATAAATGGAGTTTTGGCGACATGATTATTGATAAAATGACAATTGTAGCGACGTAACGGTAAAAGGGATTGAAATAGTATAAGCTATTGTGGTGATTACAAGGATGAAATCAGGAAATACTTATCTTTGTAAAACTAAAAAGGCAATAATAGAGTAATGATGAAAAGGATGGACACGAGGTAGTGATAGAAGAAATTTGCATTGTAGTCAAATAATGAAAGATTAAGACGAAGATAATAAAAAAGAAAGTATTGATAAAGAGAATAATAGTAATAATAGTAAAAATAGTAATAATGTCAATCGCTGGAATAGTGATAATGCTATTAATAAGAAAGTAAATGTCAATGATGATAATAATGGGTTCGTAGGAGTTTTGCTTATTGACTACAGACACAAATAACTGTCAAGCATCAGGAGAAATCTAACTTTATTATTTGATTGTTACAAGCATCCTCACTGATCCCTAAACCCGCATTTTTATCATTCTCATCATCATCATCATTATCATCAATAGGTAATTTATGTGAGTTAGGAAGAAAATTTGACTAAGTACAGTAAAATTTTACAACAAATTCCCGAAATACACAATGGCATTAGTTCATGTGGAGACAATATTTTTAACACGTTATTTTTTCAACACGTTTATTGGTAGTTACTTTGCTACAACTTTCCAAAAGTAATTCTGACCTGATTGGTTTGCAATTTCATTAGCAATGAAAGTATTTTGCCACACATTTAATGTTATATGATATGTTGTTGTCTTTGTTATTGTTTTATACCATTATACTTGTACTTCTGTTATTACTTCTGTTGCTTCTTCTGGGGGTTTTTTTTCGCCTTCTTGTTCCTTTTTTGTTGCCTTTGTAGCCATATAAATTGACATCTGCAACTAAGTGTGTTGTGTAACAAACATGAAAACTTTGTTGGGACTCAGAGTCGGTCTTTATCTGGACTAAAGAAGTCAATCTCTGTTTCTCTGGAGAACGTTTTCCAGATATTTTCCTAGACAAGACCATGTATTAGAGTTGCCTTTTTCTGAAGAGCTGTTCTAGGAAATTAATTTGTTACTTTTTAATTGTTGACAGCAGCCCCCTCTGTATCCTAATGCTTGCACGATCGTTGTATTGACCATTCTTGAAGCTCATAGGATCTTTTGAACCTTTCCCAGGAAACACATTTCCGACACCACGATTCTACTTTCGTCAGCTTTCTTTGAGCCATTTTCCAGACGAAGCAAACAAAACTACCAGTGGGGTCTTTATCTTAAGCTTCAGGCTGCACAGAACAGTCTTCATGGACATCAACGTTTGATTTGCTTGTGATATTCTGAACTTCTCCTCAGTTGGTTTTACACCCCCCCTCCCCCCATCCTGACAAGAGGTTCGAGATATTAAAAACGTCGGTTCGATTTCACTTATACACTGTGAAGACTAATTCTTAATTATGGAACGACGTGGTGTTTAGACATTATCATGCATTCTGTTTCCTGAGTATTTAAGGACAAACCGACATGCTTTTGTTGTGTACGACCAGATGTAGCTAGTACAAAAGTACATCTCCATGACCTTTCAGATAATATGTAACCCTACCTTTCTCCTCATTTGATGTTTACTCAGTCGCTGAGATTGTTTCAGTGACCTTTTACCACTGTTTGGTTGCAATAAAATAACTTCACAACTCTTAAAACAAAATTTTGTTCTCAACGTTTTAGGAATCAGAGAAGCAGTTGGATGGTGTGATTTATGAAAGTGTTTGTTCTTTAAGTATTTATCCATCTCTTGAAGGATTTTAGAAGTCATCCATCCAAATGCACTCTCATTGGTTTTACTGGAACGTTCTTATTCCTGGATGAGGTAAAGGCCTTGTTGTACTGGTCCCACGTCTGGTACACATTTGAAATGTCAGTTGACTGTAGAACTGGAATAACTAGAATAGCTTAGTATTCTAATTTTGGTTTTGAGTTCAGTCTTAAGATCTGAGTAATTGAATATCTTCCTTTATGCTCAGCTAGCTTCCTTTTAAACTTTACCCTTAATTTCGCACCAACTGGATTGTGATCACTTAAACAGTCTGCCCCGGAACAATTTCACAGTTAGATGACAGAGTTCTGTAGCCATTGATTTATTACGATGAAGCCTATCTAGTTACTTGTGCGGTTTCCTAAGTCTTCGAGGTGTACACATGTCATGAGGGTTTCTAAAACTAGGTGTTGCTGATCACTAGTTCATGCTTTTCAACCTGGTCTCAAAACATTTTACAGCGCTTGTTGATTTTACCTAATCGATGTGTGGTCTCACCGCAGTCAGTCATTTTTGTTTTCCAGTCTTTGAAATGAAATCTCCTTTCACTGTTTAAACTTTATTGGATGTGGACTGGCTATCGTCTGGATTAGTTATAGCAGTTAAGCAATGTATTAAACTGATTTTAAAGGGCTTTCTTTTATCAAGGATTAAACCACACCACTTTTCTTCTTATCAGTAACTGAACAGATCACCTTCCGGCCCTTTTTGTTCTTTGAGCAACTATTTGTCTATTTTATTGCACCTATCCCTAGAATCATGACTAGCAGACAGCAGATGGCATCGTCGCATTTTCCCTCCTCCCAGAACACTTTTCACTTTCCATGTACTCGGATGGTTGTTTGGTTGACGTGGCTTGCAATGGTCAAGGAATGACAGTTGGGTTGGTCCCATCCTTGCTCACTCCTTTATTCTGTTGTTCAGTCATCTGGCAGGGCGAAACGCAGTTCCCTTTCCTGTCACTTTTCACTCGCCTTATACAATATACATAGGTTATGTTGGAGCTATTCTTTCTCAACCTCAAGGATTTACGTTGGTGCCCAACGGTACCATTTAAACAATACAATGGAGCGAATGGATGTTTCCTAGCAGAGGAGTCCCACTGCCCTTTGACGGATCTTTGACAAGGCCCAAAACTAACATCACATCATATTTCAGCTTTTAGCGTTGCGTGATTGCTTTTTTTAATGTAGGGCTATATGTTTGCTACCATACCTGCATGCCATTTTTAAATCTTGTAAGTCGCCCAAACTGCACTACACAATAATACGGCCTGTCTTCAGCACTTTGTTGAAAACTACCCTGACCTTAAATTTTAGCTTTCTACGTGGCATAGTCTGAGACTTAATACGAATTATGTATGCAAGCACACACACATACTCTTGTTAGACTTTACATCATATATAGAGAGAGATAGGTAGATATAGATATAGATAAATTACTTTCAAGTTATTCCGTTATACCAAGAGAGGTTTATTTCCGGCTGACCTGAATCTATTAATCTCCTGAAAGTAGTCATTTTATTTGACGACTTCAATCCAGATAGTAACAAGATTATTTTTTTAGGGAGTGCAGCCGCCAGGAAGTTTATTGGGTGGAATGGAGGTGGGTATAAAGTCGAAAAAGAAGTTTCAAATGTTTTGTGGAGCCAAGCTATTAGTAATGTTATAAATGTGACCAACGCCTTTTAAAAATCGAATGATTTATCAATGAAAGATTCAGTAGGGTCATACCTAACCATTGCCATTCCTGCTTTACTACATAATTCAAAGTGATATGAAATCAATTTAATGGTTCTGCATTCCCAGAGTAAGGTGTCAAATTGGATTGGAGTCTAAAGATACACTCTTTTGTACAATATTATCCCTCAACCCTTTCTCCTTTCAACCTCTTATTTTTATCTCGAATTTAAAGGACTTTAAAAAGTCCTTTAAATCACCAAAGCTCATTGGGAGCAAGAGCTTTCTTACCCCCTTTGCTGGGGTCATTGATTTTAGTTTAATGCCTGGGAAGCCCTTCTTTCCTAAAGAGTTACTATCACCTTCATCTCTTTTTGCTTTACTCTTGGATAAAGGGCACTCGACACTGGTCTTGAACACGCTTGACAGATTATTTATGAGTTCTTCTGTACTTCTGCATATTAATGTAGCATTATCAATATAATGTAGATTAGTAAATGATATTAAATTTTTACTACCATTTGTCATAAAATGTGGTAGATATTTGACATATTCCTTAAAATAATTTTTAATACTTTTTGTTTTTCTTTTATTAAATACTGCCAGTCTCCCTCCCTCAGTTACACTAAATGAAGCCAACAAACATTATTTTTTTCAGATAATTATTCAAACTGACATGATTTAGCACTTTTTGAGGGCACGAAAATTGCCTATTTGGTTACATTATAAGCGTCTAAGTGAGAGGGCCATGGTGTTCTTTTTTAATTTTTACTTCAAAGACAAGCCCGCACATGCGATAATCAGTCTTGTTCTGTGCTCACCCTGCTGAGAGAGAGATAAGGATTTATCTGCGCTTATATTCAAAGATACCGACATTGGTTTATGGTCAACAAAGACTTCTAATTTTACCGGACATCTCACAGTGATTCCACAGACATGAACAGACCATAAAGCCTAACAACACAAGGCAATGAAGACAGCTGATATGTTGGTGGTAAACTTTAAGTCGAAGGAAAATTTTATCAAGAGCTATAATTAATAGTGTTTTGCCAGTCACAGTTAGACTACGTCGTTGGGTTGATCCAGTGTTTTTACTTAAGTCGAGGACTTACAGATACTTAGCCTGATAAATAGTTGTAAAGTGGGCATTAATCATGCTAAATCCTTTATAGCTCTACTTCGAGGCTATAGCTATAGTATACTGAATAAGTTGGAACGTCAAATTTGGAAATGAAGAGTCATGTGTACTACTCAAAGGCTTTTTTTCTAGGATTTAACCAATGTCTGGATTTTCTTCAACATTGAATTGTATGGATAGTTGTTAGTACGAAAGTACAATTTTTCATTGATATTAAAATTTTTTTGTTTTCCAATGAGACTAACCGACGTGTGGAGAAACATATAAAAGTAATGTAAAGTCAGTTTTGATGGTGTTATTATATACAAAAACACGCGCAATTGATGAGTGGGAAGTTAAAAACAGTTTTCCAATAACAAACAAACAATTTAATCTATTAAAAAATTTTGAACAAATCAGGAGATATTTGATGAATCCCATAAAGATTAGATTATTTGTTCACTTGGCTTTAAAAGATGAACTTGCATTACTCTTTGTACAGTTCTGAGTGCGGCCGTTTGTTTACCTTTGATCATTTGAGTCTGTAATATTTATCTTTGATTTCATTTTCACACGATACAAAGCTCAATTTGTTTTTCACGTACACTGTATAATTGTATATCTTCGAATACGTCTAATAACAGATAAGTAAAAGCTACAAGATACAATTGCAGACATGGAAGATAATCAAAAATGGAACGATAGCCCAATAAAAGTTGACGGAAATTCAAAGGATGATATATCATTACCTGATCAAAGTGACTCAAAAAGTAACAGTGTATATAATGAGGATGAAAGCGAATTCACAACTTTAGTGAATTCGTCTAGCTCACCTGTGTTAAAAAAAAGTCAAGGGAAAAGCTCCAGGCGATCGTATACCAGAGAAGAAAAATTACAAGTTATTGAATTTTATTACCATTGTGGTGGAAATAAATATCAAACAGGGAAAAGATTTTCGGTGAATCACAGAACATTAACCCGTTGGATTAAGGAAGAGAGCAAGATAAGAAGACAAAGACGTGGCAAGAAAGCAGACCGTGGCAGAAAGCCTGCTTTGCCCAAACTGGAGGAACAATTATTTGACGATTATGTGGCTCTGAAAGCGAGAGGGTTTAGCGTCAGCCAAAAATGGTTTCAAGAAAGAGCTCGTGTATTGTATGAACACCTTCATCCTGACAAAAGCTTTAAATTTTCTAAAGGTTGGGTGGAAGCATTTAAACGCAGACATGCTATAGTTCCTGTGAACAACAGAGATACCAATCTTTCTACATTGAATTTGCAACAGTTTGGAGGAGAGGAATACAGTAATTGGCTGGATCGAACGAGCCATTTGTGCCCAGTTACAAGGCTAGAGAAAGTCATCTGCAAATTAAAAGCAAAGAAGGTTTCAATTGATCACTTTCATACATTAGCAAGTGATGCACTTAATAGGCGCATTTCTTATTTTGCGCATTTTCAAAACTGAGTTGAAAATAAGACATCAGACTTTTATTGCGATGTCTCTTCTTAGAGTCAAAGGAAATAAGTAAAAATGCAGTTTTTTCGAATTTATTTGATTTTATATGCCATTTATCAATTTGGCAAGTTTTACCTGCCTTACCTGTAAAAATAGTTGATTAAATTGGTTGCTTTAAGGTATGATGAATTCTGGTTTAGAACTTTAACGTCAGCTCGGATGTATTTCAAACCATCATATCATGACTGTATGTTCAGTCTGACGATGTATTAGGATAAAGTTTTTGAATAGTGGGGAATTTTACACTCTTTGATTTATGAAAGGAAAGTATAAGGCAAGTTTTACTTTAATTATGGTCAAGATTTTTTTTTAAATTTTAAATTGTGTCTATATATAGGTAATAATTATTTCCTATGATATGGTATGATGTGTACAGCTCAGAAATATTAATTATATTATGTTGTAACTTGCACCTTTCTTTATTAACTTATCAAAATAGTAGTCTTGTTAGACCGAATTTCTAACATAGCATGATATATATATATAAACATATATATATATAAACATATATATATATATATATATATATATATATAACACTTTCATAATCTGGTTCTCAGGCTTGAAAATGTTCCTTTTTTCATATTCAAAATTTATTCATTTTTGTCACAAACCAATGTTTGTTTATCTTAATGATAATAAATTGTTTATNCTTATCAAAATAGTAGTCTTGTTAGACCGAATTTCTAACATAGCATGATATATATATATAAACATATATATATATAAACATATATATATATATATATATATATATATATAACACTTTCATAATCTGGTTCTCAGGCTTGAAAATGTTCCTTTTTTCATATTCAAAATTTATTCATTTTTGTCACAAACCAATGTTTGTTAATCTTAATGATTAAAAATTGTTTTAAGGAAATATTACAAGTTTATTGTTTCTGATGAAAACTCTTCAGCAGAAAATAAATATATTGTAAAAAATAGCATCATGTTTGGTGTACATAATATCAATCTTGGAATTTTATTATTATTATTTTGTACATATTTGCATTGGTAACTGGTTGTAATGTTTCAGTGGTTCACAGACGCCTGTCTCCATAATAATGAGAAATAAACAAAATGAAAATTAAATAACAAGAGTTCATTGATTTAAATGAATCCTGTGTTTTTGCTTAACTTTTCAATACAAGTATTTACTGTATTTATTTTCAGTTAGAGCACGATAAGTATCTTAAAGATACTTTTCACTTAGCCATTACCAAGTACTTCTTGAATCATTGATTTTCTTAAATGGGAAAACCTTTATTATGATCAGAATATTCATATACATTAATTGCTCTTGGCGTCCCACATTCCAAAAACAGTTTTATTTTATACTTAATATTTTTATTTTTATTTATCATAAATGGAATATTACTGACGTTTAAAATATAATTTGATCATCCTCAAACTCAAATTGACCATCTCTCAGAAATACTTGTTTTTGTGAATTAGGAATAGAAAAATCCAAATGAATGATCTTTACGTATTTGACATTGTCCCTGTTTTATAAAATTATTTAGAAAGCTTGTTCTGACTGCTCAATTATTGGCATTAATTTCCCAGTTTAGTTGCAGGTACGTACAGGAGGTGACCAGGCGAATGTTGCCCATGTCCTTCCCTAAGCCTACTGAAAACGACTTCAAGCAAAACCAGTGAGTTTTGGTAGATTGTAATCACACTGATTACGGTCAGTATGCCAGCTTTAGATACAGAAGTGACTTAAAAACGCTAACTATATATGTGGTGATTTTCAGACTTTTCAACATGTGTTGAATTGTCATATTATAAAGATCATTATTGATATTAGGACTTCTAAAGAAGAGTTTCGTTATGGTCGTGATCATAGAAATTTACTTGATGTTTGGTTTGTTCATATGAATATATATATAATACATGGCGAGGTTACAATGGGAATGCTCTCTTATTTAAATCTTATGACTGATCACATTATAGACACTATTGTTGGTAAAGACAAGAAAATTTTAAGGAAAAGTATCAAGAAAAAAATTTAGTTCACATACTACCTACCGGTGGTGTTAATTTGACAGTAAAACAAAGACATTGAAAGATTTCGATGTGCGACCAAATTTGTTGGTCATTGCCAAGGGCAGTGAGTATCAGCTACACTCACTTGGGCAAGTTAAATTTTTTTCATAGAGTCACATACTAAAGCTCGTATCATTTATAACTGTTCTGTCATTTTTATATAACACATGGAAATTTATCTACAATGACACTCTACTGTATCGCGATAAATTGTTATAATTCAAGTTTAATGCTGCGACCATTTGATACTGTATGGAATCGTTATTACGACAATTTCATCCAATATATATTATAAATTTCATCTATAACAAATTTATTTACATTTTTCATTTGATCAACAACAAATCTATATATATATATTAATAATTTGATCAGTAACAAACTTATATATATTATTCATTTAATCAATAAAAAACCTATATATATTATTCATTTGATCAATAACAAATTTATATATATTATTCATTTGATCAGTAACAAACTTATATATATTATTCATTTGATAAGTAACAAACTTATATATATATTATTAATTTGATCGGTAACAAACTTATATATATATTAATCATTTAATCAATAAAAAACTTACATATATTGTTCATTTGATCAATAACAAATTTATATATATTATTCATTTGATCAATAACAAATTTATATATATAATTCATTTGATCAATAACAAATTTATATCTATAATTCATTTGATCAATAACAAATTTATATATATAATTCATTTGATCAGTAACAAATTTATATATATTATTCATTTAATCAATAAAAAACTTATATATAATATTCATTTGATCAATAACAAACTTATATATATTATTCATTTGATCAATAAAAAACTTATATATATTATTCATTTGATCAATAACAAATTTATATATATTATTCATTTGATCAATAACAAATTTATATATATAATTCATTTGATCAATAACAAATTTATATCTATAATTCATTTGATCAATAACAAATTTATATATATAATTCATTTGATCAGTAACAAATTTATATATATTATTCATTTAATCAATAAAAAACTTATATATAATATTCATTTGATCAATAACAAACTTATATATATTATTCATTTTATCAATAAAAAACATATATATATTATTCATTTGATCAATAAAAAATTTATATATATTATTCATTTGATCAATAACAAATTCATATATATTATTAATTTGATCAGTAACAAACTTATATATATATTATTAATTTGATCGGTAACAAACTTATATATATATATATATATATTAATCATTTAATCAATAAAAAACGTATATATAATATTAATTTGATCAGTAACAAGCTTATATATATTATAAATTTGATCAGTAACAAACTTATTTTTATATTATTAATTTGATCGGTAACAAACTTATATATATTATTCATTTAATCAATAACAAACTTATATATATTATTCTTTTGATCAATAACAAACTTATTTATATTATAAATTTGATCAATAACAAACTTATATATATTATTAATTTGATCAGTAACAAACGTATATATATTATTCATTTAATCAATAAAAAACTTATATATGTTATTCATTTGATCAATAACAAACTTATTTATATTATAAATTTGATCAATAACAAACTTATATATATTATTCATTTGATCAGTAACAAACGAATATATATTATTCATTTAATCAATAAAAAACTTATATATATTTTTCATTTGATCAATAACAAATTTATATAAATTATTAATTTGATCAATAACAAACTTATAGATGTAATTCATTTGATAATAACAATAATAACAATATATATATATATATACATAATGTAAAACACGAAAAATAAGAACTTTTAGTTGCAATCATATATCTTATTCTTCGTGTTTTACCTTATGTATATTGCTCTGCTATATGCATTGAGTACTTTTTTATACGAATCCACGAGATTACACACACAAATATTTTTATATATATAACCTGGATAACAATCTGTCCTTGACCCAGCAGTAAATCCACATCCTTAGGCTTTGTGCATTTTGTTTTTAAAAGCTTCATAAAATAATTAAATTTTAAATATTTATTTGTGAGTTTAGAGATTGTCATAACTTAATAGTCTGAAAGTTAAGGTAAAAAAGGCATTAGTAAACTCACAGGAAGTACAAAAAATTCAGCAGCAGTGGGAGCTTTGGCCAGTATTTGATTACATAACATTGATGAAAGATTTTCCCTACACGTTGTAACAGTAATATTATTTGGACAACGTCAATATTAAAATCTATTTTCTACTTAGTAGTTTAATGTACAGTCCATTCCAATATCTTCACTTCAATTACACAAAAGCTTAATAATTTCTATAGGATAAGCAATGATCATCAAAAAGTATTTTTGAGCTATCATCGTCCCAGAGGTAAAAAAAATGTCAGAGGCCACAAAATCTTGAAAAATAAAATCCGATACCTTTGGAAAATTTTCCAGGCTTCCATATATTGAACATCTCACTATTTTTATTTTTATTTATCAAACAACAATATAGATTTGATTTTATTACAGTTACATAAATAATTAACCTTGACACCAGTTTTTAGATTATGCTAAATAAAACGTTCGCTATTATCAGCAGGAGAATGACTCATATATCATTAGTAATTAACGTAATATAGAGATCTTATATTTTCCTGTTAACTAGTGCCCTTACGTTTTATTCTTTTCCTGATTCTTTTACAATAGCCAAGTTAGAAACCAGTTTATTTACAAACTAACTAACTTAACCCCGAAACCTTGAAATACCAGGAGGGCGTCTGGAAGGGTTTAGTCTGTCCAATTATGAAGAGGGCCTCTTTTTGATTGGCAACTCTTCTAGAGATGGCATCTCGATTAAGACAACGGTGGTAGTGTCACCTTATCACCACTCCTCACTTACTAGAGCAATATGTGGCAAACAATGTCTACTGCTGGTCCGTTTAATACTAATCCTATCACCATAGAACTCAATTTATCTGCATGCTGATATACTGCGTCTATATGACGGTTTCTGACATCTATTTTCTTTCTATGACAAGTTCAATCAAACGAATGGCTCCTAGTACCTGACTGACCTTCAGTGGTCAGGGGTGTGGCAAATCTCAGGATCCAAGACTGACTCAATACTCGAGAGGATAAACTCGAGATCTGATAGAATTGGATGCACGTAGACCCGGAATAACCTTTTAACTTCAAAATATTTTCCCTACTAAGCTTTCAGTCATGCCAAAGGTCTTCATTCCAATTTTTCTTTTGTGAAAGCTCTTCTTCATTCTGACTTGCTTCATATTCTTATAATTTGTAAGCAAGCCTAGGTGAGGGTGTCAGTAATAGTGATCTTTATGTTCAAGGTTATTTATCTTTGTTTCAACTAGACTCTACAACGTACCTTCATGGTCTTGTTATCTATGCTGGACAGGATCTTTCAGCTGTTGGAGCACAAAAACTAAATTCAAAAGATAAACCTTTCTTGTGGTTTAGAATGTCTCTTCTTCAGGTCACTTGTTACATATTTTTCATAAACCAATTTCTCTCTTCTTACTCTTGTTCAGTTTTTTAAATAATATCAGACTCCATTGATAATGCCTTGGGCAAGCATCACACTACTAATATCTTTGTCTTTCGTAGTTTCAATGCTTATCAAATGTCCTGGTTAAGTCATTTTAATTGGGCTTACATACCCAGGAAAATTACTTACATTTTCACTCTCCCCATGATCCTGTACAGCTTATTGAGTTTACACAAGCTTGTAGATCTCTTTGACTTCTGATCCTGAACGCTGTGCTGTATCATCTCTAATTCCTTTTAAAATTTCTGATCCTGTTTTATCACTGTAGAGATTAAAGTAACTGAATCAAATCTTGTTGACAAGCCATACCATTGTAAGACCTTAAAATTTGGCCAGGGTGACTGGAATAGATTTGGTTAATTTCTTGTTTAGCAAATCAGCTTTTGATGGTGGAACTCAATTCACAGGGTAAATACAAGTTGGTGTTACAACATTTGATACTTTTGTATATAGTTGTAGTTACAGAGTCAAACCTCTTTCTTCTCAATGGTTGAATGCTCATTGTTCTTCTGCCATTGCTCATCGCAATCATTTCTGTGTTCAGGTCCAACGTAATAAAAGTGATGAATCTCAAGTTTGTTTTAGACGGGCTAGCAATACTTGTAAATGGGTAATTTCTGATGCTAAATCTGGTTATTTTGAGTGAATCCGTGATTTACCTCTACTCAAACACTTGAAAGTCGAGAGTTCTGAAAGGTTTACAATAGCGTTTTAAATTCTGGCAAGTCGTTCCTCAAGGTTTTGTTCTTGGACAATTCTCTTCTTTCTTTAAATCAGTGATCTTCCTGGTAATTTGCTTCTGTTTATCAACATCAGGATTGATGGCACTATCCTGTACACTGCCATTAACCAAAAAGTAATTCAGCAGAAATAATTCAAACTTGCAGAATATTTTGAATTTGACCTTTAGAGTGTCAGAGAATGGGAAAGGAAGTGGCATTTTTTCTTTCAATGCGACAAAAATGTAACTGATGTCGTTCAATAGGAAGCTGAAGCCTAATCTTCTTCAATATTTATGGTACATTATTCTGATACTAACCCTCGTGAGGTTGCTTCTACTGTTAAGGAATGTTCATCAATGAGGATGCTTGTTTTGTCATTTTCTCCAGACATTTCTTGGGGTTTTTATATTCAATCAACAAGCAAATCCGGTTCTGAAAAGGCTGGTTCTTTGTATCGTGCTAGAGATTACGTTACACCTGAGGCCATCTTGTAACTCTAAAAATCAAGCATCTCCTTTAAATAGAGTACTGTTGTAACATCTGGGCAGGTGGCCTGTCATCTCATCTTGATGTTCTTGATAGAGTTCAGAGACATATTTGTTGATAATTGATAGGTCCAAAGCTTCCTGGTACTTTTAATCCTTTGCCTCATTGGCGGAATGAGGCTTATCTTTGTTTTTGCTGTAGGTATTATCTTGAGAAATGGTCTGATGAGTTTTTCTTGTTGGTATCACCTCAGTTTGTTGCATCTCGTGTGGCTCGCTTCTCTCCACTTCTTCATCCTCAAGCAATTGTTATCCCCCGTTGGAATAAATCTTTCTATGATTGTAGTTTTTTCCCTCGGACTGCAAAATTGTGGAAATCTTTGGGTTCTGATTGCTTTCCTACATTATATGACTTGAATGTTTTTAAATGTAATGCTAATTCTTATCTCTTAACTTGACCTTTATTTTTTCTTTCTTCTTTGCCCTGTTATTTCTTTTACAGTTCCCTATATTTAGTAGCATTATGTCTCCTAGTATTATGCTCTTTAACATTTAAAAACCTCACAGAAAATAAAAGAGCTAGAGTACACGCCTTTCGTATTTAAAAACTAGGAAGAAGAATGAAAAGACAAGGGCTGAATACAAATACATAGTTCAATCTACAGGCATGTGTTTTGGTGTTCAACAGTCCATTGGGATAGCTTGAAACTTCTCAAATTGTTTATTGTACACAAAGACCACCGACAATTGCCATTAAGACGATCGTGTGGGACAGAGCTGGGTACGCGCATTGTCAGAGATTAGAAATTGTAATGGATCAGAGTGCTCAAACCACTACAATAGCAGTCAGCATTACATGCTCTTTAGGACACAGTGATCAGTCTCAGGAGTGCTTAACATAATAAATTGGGGGGAAATATAGATTAGTCTGCCTACATAAATATTTACAGTCAGTTTTGCTTTGGTGAAAATTTTAGATACCAGCAAAACTTAACACCTGCAGACGTAAATGTGTCTGTGTAACTTACGTTTGTCAATCACTTCTCGGCCTTTTGGCTAAGATCAAGTGTAGAGCTTTGGCTTTAGTTACAGGGCTCAGCCATGCAGAACAGGTGGTCTTGAGATGCTTCAGCACTGGCTCTAGATCAACCTAAGAGGGAAGATCTTTCTCCTAGAGGGCGATCCGTACGTCTTGTATTTTATGCTATCTTGCGTGCTTTCTGTCTCCCTTTCCTTGATCTGTTGGTTCCTTTCGGGTCTTTCAAAGCTGTGAAAACAAAAATAGACCCACTGTTTACCTGGGAAACCATCAATGAAAAATCCAGTTTGTATTTGCCGTAGCAAGTACTGAGTACTTTCATTTCATGGTTGTGATGGGTTAAATAAAGCTACTTGTTAATTCACTGCTTAGATAATTCGTTATTATGTTTTTGTAGAATTTTTACCTTCAAATGTGAATATTTTTATCTTCTTTCTTACACAGACACATTTAGGTGTACGTGTTTGTCTCTCTTTGCTGTCAAAACTCAGCTTTTACACACTAATATACTTCTCCTGGTTGCTTGTTCAATGTTTTTCGTATTTATGCTCTGGACCTCTTGAGGCTCTGGATCCTCCTGTGCAGCTTCCGATCTCTCAGCGAGTATTTGTGCAAATATATGCAGAAAAATTATGAGAAAGTTATCAGTGATCATCAGAATATCTTAAATTAGAAAAAAAGACAGGATCATACATTTGATGATGGTGAGGATGACAATGTTCTTTATTACGGTGAAAAATAATTGGTAATATTGTAAGCTCAGTGTTCCTCTTTTTCAGGAAGAGGTAGTATTATATAAAGTACCTGAACTGACCTGCCCAAGATGTTATCAATTTACTAGAAAAACTTCACTTTTTGCTTTCTGACTATAACAAAAATTAAATAATGTTTTGCCCAATCTTTGACAATATTTAACTATACCGTAAAAAATGGAGTTGATTAACGTCTTGGGCTGGAAAAATTGTATTTCTTCCTCTGACATTTTTGTTATATATTCTAACCTTCACTCTTTCTTTCTTTCTTTTTCTTTTTTTTTATTGTTTTGGAGGACAATTGTTATTCTTTGTAATTCATTGTGCTTCAAGTAAATTGAGTTTTTTTCAGATTTTTCATCCTTATTCAGTTATTGCTTCTTGTAATAAATCTTTCTATGCAGTTTTATTCCTCAGACAGCTAAATTGTGGAACTCTTTCACATCTGAGTGTATTCTTATATCGTATGACTTGAGTATTTTAAGCTTAGGGCTACTTCCTATCTATTGGCTTTACCTTTTCTTCTGTTCCTTACACTAACAAAAAATTTGTGACATTTTGACATAAATTTCAGAATAATATAGTTACCACATTTTTTTATTTATAATTTGTTTATGTGATTTAGTGGGATGTTATTATACTGTAAAAGTTGTAATGCCAAATAAATGCAATTTTTAACGAATATGTAAACTTATGTGATCAATTTCACTATTGATACTTGGACTGTAAATTACCAGTTTTTTAGATGAGCTAAGTAACGTGAAGATTTAGATTTCATGCATACTGACTGGCTCATTAAAATAGGGCATATAATTTACAGCCTTGTACCACAACGTTTTACTATACGTCAGAAAGACACAACCACTTTTCTCTGGTCACATTGTAAGAGCAAAAGATTACAGGACAATCTTTTACTCTTACAATGTCTTTTACGCATTACAAAGCAGGATAACAGCATCAAAGATGTTGTTTTTGCTTTCCTATACTTATAAATATTGGTCATATATAAATCAAATTAAAAAAAGATTGGAAGATGGGTACTGACAGCAACATTCGAGAGCAGGGCATGCAGAAAGAGAGGACAAATAACCTTTTCACAAAACTCAGGGAATTGGGCAATAAGAAGCAAAATCAGTTTTTTTGTAAAGAGCATAAATACTCCTTTATCGGAAGAGGAAAGATCGTTGAGGTTTTACAGAGACATGACACTTAAATAGCCTTGAATCAATTTTTAGGAGCATTTGAGATCATGTGTATTTAGTATGGCTCAAATAAAGATTTATATGCTCCCCTACAATGTTTAAAAGAAACCGACATTGATTTAATTGAGGCAATACCAGAAGATGAAACTCCTCTGAAAGGTGCTGCTGATTTTGTTATTGATTTGGATGGAAATAAGAAATTTGTCATAGACTAATATTTAAACAACGTATTAAACAGACAGTTTATGTAGATTTTTCATACCTTTGATATTAATTTCTATATACGCTCCCTTCTCTAATAAGCCTACTCTATGACCTTCAAAGTTAAATAAGGCATTCGGGAGCTCAATAGAGCTTTTAAGATATAGATATATATATATATATATATATATATACATATATATATATAAATCCTGCTATGCAGAAACTATGTTTTATTTTTACCAACCCCAAGGTTTGTATCACCCTGTACGTACCGCTGCATACTGCAAAAGTGTCATATCCCTATTAAAACCAGTTTTTGATTCGGAAAAAGGAAAAGTGCTCATAAGCATGATACACAATTAAATTCAACTGCTCAAAGTCAATTGGCAAACAAACAAAGGAATTAGACTGTTTTGTGGATAAAATCAGTGGCGGTGCTAGCCACCACCAAGTGAGATTATTGAATGCTGTGGTCCAGAAAATTTAGAAAATGGTACCAGGCTCCTTATCTCTGGGAAATGCCTTTTACATATCAAGCTATCCCCTTTTAGATAGAAATGGATATATGGAATCATTAATAATGGATATATGAAATCATTGACATTGAAAAACGCAGTGCAAGGCATTTTAAATTGTATAACAGACACTGTGACATCAAAAAATAGATAATATAATTACCTTAAAAATAAGGTTTCGGAAACGATTCTCTCAAACGATTTTGAGGAGGTATTCCAACACTCGTTCGTCTATTGGAATAAGCCAAAAAGATCTTTCACAAAAGCTTTTAAATTTAGTCGAAATACTAAAGCAAAACTTCTTTCTAGGCTTTTGGTACTGATAAAGGTCTAAAAATATCCAAGATGATTGTTGAACTACAAATTCTGAACTTTATGGACTCAGAGGAAGCCATAGATGTAAGAGCTTTATCATGAGTCGTAGCTTACTACTCGTGACATGATAAAGCTCTTACAATATTAATAATGTTTAAACAGGAAATTTCCTTGGCTTGACAGCAAAAATTTCTTGCAGGTATAAAAGCTCTGTTGAACTGGAGATATTCCACTCACTTCTGATAACTATCAACTGCTTATGGCTTTTCTCGCCCATATTTTCTCAAGAGTATATGTTAATGCTTTTAACTTTGCTGTGCACTTGGTCGCACAATGAAACTGTGACAGGAATGCAAGCTACTATCTTTAGAGCTTTTTGTATACCTCGATAGTGATTCGCCAATTTACTATCTTTAAAATTCTTCAGTATCTTAAAGTACTTAAAGAAATTTTCACCAAAAATAATTTACTACAGATACCAGAAAGGCGACACTGAAAGCAAAATGCAGCANGCTTTTAACTTTGCTGTGCAATTGGTCGCACAATGCAACTGTGAAAGGAATGCAAGCTACTATCTTTAGAGCTTTTTGTATACCTCGACAGTGATTCGCCAATTTACTATCTTTAAAATTCTTCAGTATCTTAAAGTACTTAAAGAAATTTTCACCAAAAATAATTTACTACAGATACCAGAAAGGCGACACTGAAAGCAAAATGCAGCATCTTTTTCAAATAACTATTTAATTTAATCAAAGTTTGGATACCAGCTTTCTTGAAAGGCACAGGTACGACAGAAAGACACAAGTGCGATTCAGCAGCGAACAGACCAATTCTGGAGTATCATCATCCTTTAGATGTAAAATAGCAAATTTTTTTCTTTCCCTATTTTACACTTGGAGGCATTTATTATTTACTACTGCTAATTTTTAACATATTCTTGTACAAGTCTTACACGTTCAAGGCAAAAAAACCCCAACACGAACACAACGGTTAAGATTCGACAGTCCTTGGGCCATTTCTTAAATAAAAAAGCGAATACCAAACACCAACATCGTTAACTGTACAGGATGCAGCAGAAAGGAAAAAAATATAAAAGCAGTCAAGACACTATTTATAACGTCCTGTGACTTCACTTCCTTTTTCGAGCATGCAGCAGTGTCAGACCATTCATTCGATTGCCACCCACTGTGGGTTTTTAACTGGTGTAGAACAAATATCGGTCTCTCACACAAACGGGACATTACAAAAATGGTTGTTGCAATTTTTCAGTGCAGTACTAACATTTGGAGAGAAAAGACCCGCCTGTAGTATTCTCGGCCTTTTGGCTAATATCAAGTGTAGACCTCTAGTCTTTCCTTGGTCGGGGCTTTGGCTAAATGGCCCAACCATGCAGGACAGGGGTCTCGAGATGCTTGAGCCTTGGCTGAAAACCAACTCAATTCCATCAATGAAAGACCCAGTATTCAGAAAAGGAGCCTAATGAAGTATTGAAACGTTAACTTTTAATCTTTGCTGTTCTAGGTCCAGAAGGAACTATCTCAACTCTTTCTGCAAGCTACAATATCCACCGTTCCATTCTTTATCTGGCTCCAAAATTTCGTGGAGTGTTCTTTGGAGCATTACAAAAACTAAAAGGACTTTCTCCACGGCTACAGTAATATCAATACACGGTTCCTGAGACAACTTTTTCTAAGGTAGGGGTTCCTCTAAAAGACGGAAACAACCACAAGTTAAGTAATGAGCTCAAGGTAACCAAGGCATAAAACAGCGTATTGTTTCACAGAATTACCAGTCTCGATTCTATTTGAGTTGTTTTTGATTAACCTAAGAGCATAAACGATAGCAGTAAGCACTCCAAGAAGTACGAAAGACACCAGTTAGAATTTTGTGCTTTAAAGGAAGGTAAAAGTTTGGAAACTCTCTCTTTTAGAAAAGAGAAAGGTTTTGAAACTTAGTAAAAATGAACTTGTAACCTTAACATGATCGATTATTTTGTTCACTTGTTGAACGGTATACGACAAAGTAATACAGGAATTCAAAATATGATATTTGTAGTAAACATGCAACGCCTGTGAAACGCTTGTGCAACGCCTGAGAATTTTAGGAATGCCTTTCCTAGGCATTTCCAAAAATCTCATTTTGCAATACTTTTCCTGTTAGGCCAGTGCCACATTGAAAATATCCAAGAACTTTTCTAAACCATATAAGCGAAAAAGAGCAAATTTGTCAGGAACACATTGATGAGTTTAAGACATTCTGAATGGGACTTGACCTTATTTAAAGTACTTTTTTTCATTTTTATTTCGAAGACTCTATTTGATAATTAGTCCGTTTGAATTGTAAAAACCCCACGAGGAAAGCATCATTTAGAACCTTTGACCACACAAGCTATGGAAATTGCGAAAAACAGACAAGAGTGTTGTTCTCTGACGCCCTCTACTTCTGCTGCCTTTTAGTTTTTCCCTTGATGGTAAGATTCTCCAATTTTTCTTTTCTCATAATGTGGCTAAATAATTCAAGTTGTCACTTTCGAAGTTTCTTCATCAACGTTCTTCCTCTCCCAATTCTCTGCAGGACTTCCTCGTTCGTAACCAACTTTGCCCATGATATTTTTAACATTTTTCTATAAAACCACATTTCTATTGCCTCCAACTTTTTCTCCATTGCGGCTGAAATTGTCCAGCATTCACTGCCGTGCAATAGGATTGACAACGCGTAGCATTCTAAAATTCGTATCTTTGTACTTATTGACAATTGTCGGTCTTTTAAGATTTTTGAAAGGTTTTCGAACGTAGTTTTAGCAATTCCTATCCTTCTTTTGATCTCTTTGTCGCTTTTGCCATCTGTTGTTAACACGCTTCCTATGTATTTGAAGTTTTCAACTTCTTTGATGATGCTGTTGCCAATTTTTAGAGAGCATTTCGGAATAATTGCTTTTTTTACTAACTACAAGGCACTCTGTTTTCTTACAACTAATTGTTAGACTTTTTGCTTCGCCAGCTTCTACAACTTTATCAAGTAACTTTTGAAGTTGTTCTTCTGACACCGAGACAAGAACGATTCCGTCTGGGTAGCGTAAGTTGTTGATATTGTGTCCAACGACGGTGGTGCCTTGCAAGCCATATAATTCTCTCATTATAGTTTCACTATACAGATTAAACAGGTCAAATGAGAACACACATCCTTGACGCACGCCTCGTTTAATTTTCATGAAGTCGCCAAGTTTATTGGCAGCTCTCATACATGCTGATTGTTTCCAGTATAGGTTCCGCAGCAGTCTTAAGTCTTTGTGAACCTCTTCACAAACATTTAATCTATCGGTAGCTTCTTACTTTTTGTTTTTGTAGATTTTGAAAATTTTATGTTTTGGCGTCAGAAAGAAAATGTTTATCAATAGGAGACAATATCACGAAATCAGCTAATGTGCTAATGGGCTTCGATGTTGCTTGGAAAATGTTTTGAAGCATCATCATTTTTTAACAATTTTTCTTCTTCACAGTTTTCAAATTCCCTGAATCTGAATGGGTAGTAAAAGAAAAAAATAATGATCTTTTTCTCGGAAATAGCCCTCTCATACAAATATTCCAGTAAAAACTGAGGCATATTGGAAGATAAAAATTGTTTCCTGTTCAAAATCTTGTCATTTACTTGGTAGTACACAGTCAGTGAAAACTATTTAATTTGATTGAAATTTGTCTTCATTGAAATTGTTATCATCAACAATAGATGGTATGCTTCCATTGGCACTCGAATTGTACTTTTCAGAGTATACAGAAGAAAGAAAATATTCAGATGGAAAAAAGCTTTTCTCAGATTCCTTGTAAAGGGTAGGTACTTTATCTCCTGATAAAGAGAAATCAAATTCTAAAAGAGGCACAGTATGAAAAAATGCATACCTTCACAAATTTTGTGAATATTGTTGAAATAAGAATGATTTCTGTACTATGGAGTATAAAAATACATCCCTATACTTGTAAAGATTCTGACGCAAGCAGACAGAAAGAATTTCCATCCAAAGCAATGTAGCAACCATCATGTAAACAATTACCATCCGTAACTATTCCAAAATTAATTGCCTAATTTTCATGTGGTAAAATCAAGTAAACTGATTGTTACATTTTGGAGGGTATCTTATAAAAATAATTTTGCTAAATATTTGCATTTCAGACAAAAAAATATAAATAAATCTCATGGGTTTTGAATTAAGATTTATAACTAATGCATTGTAAATGCATTAGTTATTGCATTGTAAATGCATTAGTTATTGCACTGTAAATGCATTAGTTATTGCATTGTAAATGCATTAGTTATTGCATTTTAAATGTATAAGTTATTGCACTGTAAATGCATTAGTTATTGCACTGTAAATGCATTAGTTATTGCACTGTAAATGCATTAGCTATTGCACTGTGAATGCATTAGTTATTGCATTGTAAATACATTAGTTATTGCACTGTAAATGCATTAGCTATTGCACTGTGAATGCATTAGTTTTTGCATTGTAAATGCATTAGTTATTGCACTTTAAATCCATTAGTTATTGCACTGTGAATGCATTAGTTTTTGCATTGTAAATGCATTAATTATTGTATTGTAACTTCATTAGTTATTGCACTGTGAGTGCATTAGTTTTTGCATCGTAAATGCATTAGTTATTGCATTGCAAAAGCATTAGTTATTACATTGCAAGCTTAAATGCCATAAATACTTCTTCAACAATATTTATATGTGGTGTGTATTATTTTTATAGACCTTATAAAAGTGCTAGAAAACTTAACATTTGTTCGTGGTTGAGTTCAAAGTAAAACTGCGTTTTTAAAAAAATTCAATGTCGTATCTTTAGAGTTGTTGTCCAACTAGGAGCACATGTTATGTGTAATCCAAACTAAACTACTGGGAATCCAAACCTCAAACTTAGTTCTAACATTTTATCATTCAAAAACAGCATATTGCCAAAATTATAATGACTTTGTGAACAGGTATGGTCGCTTCTACTGTGTAACCTTTGCTTGACAGAATATTTATGAATAGATTTAGCAATGTAAAACAATTAACGATATATTGTACAACGTGGTTATTTTTATAGAGTCTAAAAAATATTTTATAATTCTTAGAATAGCTGATGCCATTTGCTGGGGGCTTTAAACATTTTTTGTGGATAAAAAAATTTTTCTCCTATAAATGTTAGATGTAATCATTTTTAGCATTTTGTTTTCGAAGCTTTGATATATTAGTGGGTTTTTTTCAGAAAAATTGTGATTGCTAAAGACTAAGAAACAGTAAAACATTTTGGGTTTTTGCATACCAATTTATTGAGATGTTGTAGCATGCTCTAGTGTTTTTCATCTTGAATTGATATAATAAATACCAATAATTGAGGTTTAAAACTCCTATCAATTTATGTTTCTGAAATTTTTAGAGAAGCTTTTTCTGATACAACCCCCATTCCACCTTGCCGTCACTTCACACTGATAGCTAGAAGTATATCTTTTCAGCGTTTTAGAATTAGTTTTGATATCATGTCTGATTACATGGGCTGTATAAACTATATATTTGACCACGGGAATTTTCAAAGTATAGTTTTTCTCTAAATTTTATTTAGCCAGGTATTGAAAAAGGCCAGGTCATCTGAAACCAGTGTAAACAGAGAAAAATATTTATTTTTGCTATTCAGAATGGTCCAGAAATACTTTTAATGAAGCCTTATCAGGGTTACAGAGACATGGGATATTTGGAGTAGAAATTAAAACGATATGGGATACGGAATAACAATGAACAGATAACTGCAATAAAACAATATCTATGCCGTACAGGAATACGGCATACATATTAAGAAAAATTGTTGAGGATACGAAATTTACAGACCCAAAGAATGGGGCCTCTCACCTGCACAGATCTTTCAGTAATTTTTGTGGCAAACTTCAGCCTATTTAAAAACCAAGTACCCTCCCCGTGTACTTTATCAATTTAAGATAAAATCTTAACAAAGAAAATTACAACGCGAATAGATGTATATGTCTATTTAGGTATAAAACAGAACTACGAAAAAAGCACGAATATTATACATTATATATCTGTATTATTGCATAGGTCAAAAGTAGAATTGCTTTGGAAATGTGACGTCCTTGAAATTTAATCTTGCTAAGGAATGATTATTTCTTTTTTCTTTTTAACTCTTTGAAAACAGTAGCTTTGCTAAGTTATATAAAACTGTACTGCTGTCTCCTTCACCAATCCTATTTTTGCACTACACTTGTTAAAAAATAGCACACACTTTTTCTATCTTCTACATAAAAAATAAAAATTTCTACTTATTATTTGGTGTATAATAAATTTATGAAAATCTAAATAGGGCTAAAGTTCCATGTGACCAAGCCTGAAGTTGTACCTGCTTGAGCCAGCCAGGCTGCTGTTGTCTCTACTGGATCTAATACTAGATTTTTCTCAACATATTTTGGAAGAGGCCAAACAATTTTTAAAAAAAGCAATATACTGCAGTGCCATTTTTAATCCAATAAACACTTTATGAAATTTGCTGTTCGTTGCATCTTGAACAAAGGTTCAACTCGTGAACAAGGTATATTGTTGACATTCCAACATGTAAAGGATATATAGGCTTTACTTTAACGTACTTTTTTATATACTATTTGCTGATGACAGTAAAGGCAGTTGTTATTGGTATCATATTAATGGCCTCAATATATTCACTGTCCAGCAGGCCTATATTTCGGGGCAGTTTTCCCGCCAAAATCTATGTTCTATGCTGTACCTGAATCTGCAGGTGGCGAGTGTTCGTTCAGCCTTTTTTTGTGCGCATGAAGTTATTTTTGAAGCTACCGACAGGAAATTTTGCATGACTGCCTGTCATAATATTGCGAAACGTTTATAGTAGGGACAAATTGAAAAATTGAAATGAAAACACTGAAAAAAATTGCTCAGTAGGCTCTTCGCAGCTCATCGATCATGGCATTGTGTTCCAGCGAAAAGGTTAGGCCAACAAGCGGATGCTGTTGCTGAAGCAGAGCTATTGAGCAATTACATAAATTTCAGTCAAATACAGGGATGCAAGCAGAAAGCATCCTCGTGGTGCATCCCGGGAAACGCTGAGAATCCAACCCTCAGTCGGCCAATTTCTGCCAGACTCGCAACAACCGACAATGACAAAGTCTGATCCAGAGATAATGCAAAGTTGTGAAAGCAATGCTGACAATCCTCGTCATGGAAAGCCTTGATTGCAAATGTCGTATAAATACCAATATTTGTGTATTGTACAGACAAGATGAAAAGGTAAGAGGGTCACCACTAGCTGATCATGCAAAAGCTCTAAGCATAGTATCCAGGGAGGTAGGAACCTGGGGGCCAGAGGGGCCATGCTCCCTCAGGTTTTGGCAAACTATGCAAACGTTCCCTTTCCAAACCCAAAAGTGCCCCTTCTGCATAATACTTGCCCCAAATTCTCAAATAAGATAAGACCCAGAACATGCCCAGAACGATATTTGTAGATCTTTTATAACTCTCCTGGTGAACAGTGAAAGACCGATCACGGAGCCGCAGTAAGCGGAAATCATTAAGATCTGGGGCGGATTTTTTGTGGTATATTTTACATATTATATTCCATTTTTTCTGAATATTTTACAATTAAGTGGGTTTTCTAGTTGTGTTAATGGACGGGATGCGACTGTACGAGTTTTTTTCTTGGCTATACTAAAAGTTGAAGAGGAGTGTGTTGTTTTGGTATTTGTACACCGTGGAAACATCAGAACACTGCTCTACTTTGATTCAAACTACCTGTAATGTAAATTTCATAAAAAAATCCTAATTTTTTTTGTACAGAAAATAAAAACCCATCCTCGACTTTAATTCCATTTTCTAAAATTTGCTAATTCTACGGAATGCATGTATTTTAGCCTCAGAAATATTTACCTTTGATCTTATTTATACACCGTGGAAACGCCAGAACACTGCTCTACTTTGATTCAAACTTCCGGTATAGCACATTTCATAAAAAATCCTGGGTTTTTTGTACAGGAAATAAAAATCCATTCTCGACTTTAATTTTATTTTCTAAAATTTGCTAATTCCACCGAATACAAAATATTTTAACCTCAAAATTATTTCCTTCGATCTTATTTTGAAATTTGATTAATCTTAATTAACAATTTGATAGATAATTAAGATTAATCAAAGTCTAAATAAGATTTCTTATGTTTAGTATTCCCTACTTTTTTTTATCTGAAATATAAACACGAGAAGAATACCAAAGTGTATACCATGAATGTTTTTATTTGTGCTAGTTTTCTTTCATTTTTATTGTCAAACTCCATTTATACGATAACGCATTTTCAATACCAAAAACGAGTCAAAAATCGGGATATGCTAATTAAACGGACGATTGGATTTCTCTCCATGGATAAATTATTCATAACATTTTGGGTGTGATGTTTCTCGAATGTGGTCGCTAGGAATGAGTTAGGGGGTTATGAAGTTTCCAGCAAAAGGCAAAGAGGGAGGCCAAAGAAAAGAAGGAAAGACTTGATTGACAGAGATATGGAGGCTGTTGGTGCGAGGGATGGTGATGTAACGAACAGAACAGGCTGGAGACGGCTGATCCGCTGTGGCGACTCCTAACGGGACATAGCCGAAAGACAAAGAAGAAACTTTTTTAGGAGTGAAATATCTAAGAGCGAAAGGTTTCCTATATTTTTCAGTCTCTACTAACACATTCCTAGAAATTCAATACCTTTAAAAAAAAACGATACCATAAAACATGACAATCGGAGTAGACATTTACAAGTGTTTTGAGGGGGGGATTTAAACCTCATTTCCCTCAGTAACTGGGGCTCAGACAGTGCCCTTCATAGGGACTTGGATTTGGCAGTGAGCAATTTCTTGGCTGGATGCCCTTCCTGACGCCAACCAATGGCCTTTTCTTTTGTTTAGTTCCAAAGTTTCCCGCTCACGGAATCCAACCCGGAATCTCTTGGTTACGGTGCAGTTGCACTTAGCAATACGCCACGGCTCCTCTAGACTTGTACAGACTTGTACAGGACTTAATGAACAAAACTGTAAATAGAATATACCCGTTTCCATTAAGAAGTATATTTTTATTTTGTCCTAAAACAGCACGTCCAATAAAACACGCATTCAAATTTTACAGACAACAAGTCTAGACTACATAACCAACACATTTGATATCTTCTTAGTTGTAAAACAGAAAAGACACTGTTCTTGCTTTCCTTTCTGTTATAATACGTGACTATTTTTTACAATAATTATCATCAGAATGCTCCACAATTCGAGTCTCTGAATCTATGCTAGAAGAACCTTTCGTTGCCCGGTCAAACACATCACGAATACGGATTTTTTATTTGTTAATTCGATTTAATGGCATGACGGTTTGAATATCGCATTTAAAATCACATTTATTTTGAACAGCTTTTTCTCTAGCAAGCGACTGGACCAAGACATCTGAACAAGAGAACGCTTTTCGGCCATTTTGCTAAGATCAAGTCCAGAGCTCTGGCCTCTCCTTGGTCGGGTCTTCAATTAAGGACTCAAAAATGCAGAAAAATGGACGTAATGAAAGCTAAACATGCATTGCCTCCAATGCTCCCTTATAGAGAGAGAACCGGCTCTGCGAATTACTTTGAACTGTTTTAGCTTGATATTTGCTTTCCATTCGCAAGTCAGAAGTACATGCTCTGCTATAACCCAACCACAATATCTCATACATTTTTGCACTTTCTTCATTTAACCTGAACTCGATTAAAACGATGTTTTTCTCTGTAAGTAGTAACCACGTATTGTTTTATTCCATTGATCAATCTTAAGGTTGTACTGCCGTCCTACCTGGTATTACACTAGCACTTAAACTTGAAAACAATTAATTTGTGGCAGGGAAGACTTCCTTAGTGGTTAAAGAAAATTTTTCGCAAAGTAAAAATTAATTTGGTGAAGTGAAACAATAACTTTTGGAAACTGCTCTTCTAATTTGATTTTCTTGTTTAGAGAAAACCACCCCTATTCAGCGTTATTTGGGTGTGTAGGTCACTTTTCAGGGCCCAGTTTACCAGGCTTTTCACAGCTAGATTTTTAGAATTTTTATTGAATACGTTATACATCTAATACATCGTTAGAGTAACCACTATCCAACAAAATTTGCTTAATTTTATTTTTTTCTCCTGACAAATTGTCAGGAGAAAAAAAGTTATTTTCTCTCCTGACAAATTGTCAGAAGAGAAAATAACAAGCATAACGTACTAAAGTTTTACGACTTCAATTATAAAGCTCCGTGGAACTGAATGAGTCTCACACACAGCACGTTTTATTCAGTGAAGGTTGCCTTTTGAAACACACCTATTTTGAAAGAGGTGGGAATTTTTCCTTCTAAAATATCTAAAAACGGTTAACAACTATCCTGTACTTTTTCACTACGGATGGACACAGATTGTTAAGTTTGTCATGAACCCTAATGTTCTTGATGTTTCAAGATGTATCATTGGCATATTCATAATACATAACAACATCTACATTTGTTGTAAATTTAGGCAAATGTTTTTCGCAATCATCATCATCATCATCATCATCATCATCATCATCATCATCATTTTAGCCATTCATGCCACTACTGCCGGGTGGTCTCCACATTTTCCTCTACTCTACTCGGTCTTTCATCTCGCCATCTTCTCCTTGGTCTTCCCTTTGTTCTGTCCCCTTTTCTTGGTCTCCACTCTGTTATCTTCATTTCTGATCTTAACTTTCCTTGTGATGTTTAACATTGTTCTTTCCATACTCCTTTGTGCTACTGAAAGCCTTTGTTTCTGATGATTGGTCTGTGCCCATGTCTCTGCTCCACAGGTCATTGCTGGTAGTATGACTGTGCCCATGATTTTCCTTTTGAGGCACATTGNTTTGGGTGTGATGTTTCTCGAATGTGGTCGCTAGGAATGAGTTAGGGGGTTATGAAGTTTCCAGCAAAAGGCAAAGAGGGAGGCCAAAGAAAAGAAGGAAAGACTTGATTGACAGAGATATGGAGGCTGTTGGTGCGAGGGATGGTGATGTAACGAACAGAACAGGCTGGAGACGGCTGATCCGCTGTGGCGACTCCTAACGGGACATAGCCGAAAGACAAAGAAGAAACTTTTTTAGGAGTGAAATATCTAAGAGCGAAAGGTTTCCTATATTTTTCAGTCTCTACTAACACATTCCTAGAAATTCAATACCTTTAAAAAAAAACGATACCATAAAACATGACAATCGGAGTAGACATTTACAAGTGTTTTGAGGGGGGGATTTAAACCTCATTTCCCTCAGTAACTGGGGCTCAGACAGTGCCCTTCATAGGGACTTGGATTTGGCAGTGAGCAATTTCTTGGCTGGATGCCCTTCCTGACGCCAACCAATGGCCTTTTCTTTTGTTTAGTTCCAAAGTTTCCCGCTCACGGAATCCAACCCGGAATCTCTTGGTTACGGTGCAGTTGCACTTAGCAATACGCCACGGCTCCTCTAGACTTGTACAGACTTGTACAGGACTTAATGAACAAAACTGTAAATAGAATATACCCGTTTCCATTAAGAAGTATATTTTTATTTTGTCCTAAAACAGCACGTCCAATAAAACACGCATTCAAATTTTACAGACAACAAGTCTAGACTACATAACCAACACATTTGATATCTTCTTAGTTGTAAAACAGAAAAGACACTGTTCTTGCTTTCCTTTCTGTTATAATACGTGACTATTTTTTACAATAATTATCATCAGAATGCTCCACAATTCGAGTCTCTTAATCTATGCTAGAAGAACCTTTCGTTGCCCGGTCAAACACATCACGAATACGGATTTTTTATTTGTTAATTCGATTTAATGGCATGACGGTTTGAATATCGCATTTAAAATCACATTTATTTTGAACAGCTTTTTCTCTAGCAAGCGACTGGACCAAGACATCTGAACAAGAGAACGCTTTTCGGCCATTTTGCTAAGATCAAGTCCAGAGCTCTGGCCTCTCCTTGGTCGGGTCTTCAATTAAGGACTCAAAAATGCAGAAAAATGGACGTAATGAAAGCTAAACATGCATTGCCTCCAATGCTCCCTTATAGAGAGAGAACCGGCTCTGCGAATTACTTTGAACTGTTTTAGCTTGATATTTGCTTTCCATTCGCAAGTCAGAAGTACATGCTCTGCTATAACCCAACCACAATATCTCATACATTTTTGCACTTTCTTCATTTAACCTGAACTCGATTAAAACGATGTTTTTCTCTGTAAGTAGTAACCACGTATTGTTTTATTCCATTGATCAATCTTAAGGTTGTACTGCCGTCCTACCTGGTATTACACTAGCACTTAAACTTGAAAACAATTAATTTGTGGCAGGGAAGACTTCCTTAGTGGTTAAAGAAAATTTTTCGCAAAGTAAAAATTAATTTGGTGAAGTGAAACAATAACTTTTGGAAACTGCTCTTCTAATTTGATTTTCTTGTTTAGAGAAAACCACCCCTATTCAGCGTTATTTGGGTGTGTAGGTCACTTTTCAGGGCCCAGTTTACCAGGCTTTTCACAGCTAGATTTTTAGAATTTTTATTGAATACGTTATACATCTAATACATCGTTAGAGTAACCACTATCCAACAAAATTTGCTTAATTTTATTTTTTTCCCCTGACAAATTGTCAGAAGAGAAAATAACAAGCATAACGTACTAAAGTTTTACGACTTCAATTATAAAACTCCGTGGAACTGAATGAGTCTCACACACAGCACGTTTTATTCAGTGAAGGTTGCCTTTTGAAACACACCTATTTTGAAAGAGGTGGGAATTTTTCCTTCTAAAATATCTAAAAACGGTTAACAACTATCCTGTACTTTTTCACTACGGATGGACACAGATTGTTAAGTTTGTCATGAACCCTAATGTTCTTGATGTTTCAAGATGTATCATTGGCATATTCATAATACATAACAACATCTACATTTGTTGTAAATTTAGGCAAATGTTTTTCGCAATCATCATCATCATCATCATCATCATCATCATCATCATCATCATTTTAGCCATTCATGCCACTACTGCCGGGTGGTCTCCACATTTTCCTCTACTCTACTCGGTCTTTCATCTCGCCATCTTCTCCTTGGTCTTCCCTTTGTTCTGTCCCCTTTTCTTGGTCTCCACTCTGTTATCTTCATTTCTGATCTTAACTTTCCTTGTGATGTTTAACATTGTTCTTTCCATACTCCTTTGTGCTACTGAAAGCCTTTGTTTCTGATGATTGGTCTGTGCCCATGTCTCTGCTCCACAGGTCATTGCTGGTAGTATGACTGTGCCCATGATTTTCCTTTTGAGGCACATTGACATCCTCTTGTCTTTTAGAAAAGTGCTATATTGGCCAAATCTTTTCCAATCTGATGTTATTCGTTGGTCGATCCTTTTAGCAGCGTCGTTTCCTGGTGTTAGTATTCTTCCCAAGTACTTGAATTGGTCCACTTCTTCTAGGCTTTCTCCATCAATCGTTATTCCTACTCTGTGCCTTCTTCTTGCCACTTCATTACACATTATTTTTGTTTTCTTTTGTTCATCTTCATGCCATCCCTCTTCATTCTCATTTTTTGTAATAGCCTACAAAAATGGTACATACAGATGGAGACATTGGAGAGCCTATGACTAAGCGGTCATTCTTTAAATACATATTCTAAAAGCTAGATTCATTTAGACTACTAAAGAATCTGCGGGAGGAGGCATTCCTCGACCCTTTAGTACAGTGTTTTAAAGCGTATTTTAATGACATCGTCTAACGAAACATTCTTAAATTTTGAAAATTAGTAAAATTAGTCAAAATTTTAGTAAATAGACTTTTGGTATCAAGAAAACACAGCGCAGATTTTGATGGATCTATCAAATACTTTTGAATTTTACAATCAACCCTAAAAGAGTCCTTAACACACAAACTATTGCATTTATCTAACGTTGGTTGAATGATTAGTGTAAGCTATTTTGATAACTGGTATTGGGAAGAGCACATCGATAAAATAGGAACACCATCTCTGTGAATTTTAGGCAGGCCATACATTCTAGGGCGCTAAGGCCGGTTGTTATTGGAGTATAGACTAGAACTTTGAAAAGTTCTAAATGAAAGAATTACTTTTCCTTTCCCTATCTACACATTTCTGTGCTTGAAAACAGTAGAACTTATTCCTTACTTCTAAAGGTATTCATTCATAGCCTTAACGTTTGGCTTGTTCAGTTGTTAAAAAGCAAATGTAATATTTTGATTCAATACCTTGTGGGTTCAGCAAACATTAGCTTCTTTATTTTTTATCTATTTTCTACTCTACACATGGCAATGTATTTACAGATAATGTAGACTATAAAGTTAACCATTTTCCCTTTGTTAACTAAATATAACCGGTAGTGGTTTCTTATTAAATACAAAGCTATATTCAGCTGAAATATATGTGCTACCTGTTTTTCATTCCATTTTCATATTTTATAAATATTTTTTAATTTTATCGTATAGAAAACGTTTTTAGAAACTGTATTTAAAATCCATTCTCGTTAAAAACCTTGAAAAAACTGCTAAAGTTTATGACGACATAGTTGTGCTTGTTGACATCCAATCGTTACTCAAACATTGCTTGAAGCAATGTATAGAAGCAGCTTTGCCTCTTTTTACATTTTAAACAGTATTGCTATGAGATATGTGACTTTTATTCACAGTTGGATGTATGCAGCACTTACGTCTGGATTTATATTTCGACTCAACTCTCACGGGTATTTCTTAGTATGGTTTTAATGATAAAAAAGAGCATTCGGCTTTGACAGTTTTTTTGTGAAAGGATGCAAAAAAGGTATAGACGATAGATAAGAGAAGTCAAAAGATAACAGTTGACCTTAAACGTAAAAACACTCAAATCAAATTATGGAGAAAAACACTCAGAAGCCAAAGTGTTCTACAACCCAGCAGTCCAAAGAAAGAAACCATATTCACAAAGAGATTTATTACAACAAAGAGTAAGAACTACATTATGGTGAAGACATTGAGAGAAACGAGTTTCACGCGATACAATAAACTGAATTCTTACCAGCTAGGAAAGCTCATCAGAACATTTCCCATGATAATATCTAAAGTAAACACTAAGACAAGCTACAATTCGTTTATGAGACAACGGTTGAAAAGAAGCAGGGAGCTTTACACCAATGAACTTGCAAACACGTATCTGAATTCTATCAAATACACCAGGGTCAGATAAGAGCTTACCTGCCAAGTTGTGATAACAGTATTCAGTATGACTCCTAGGAATATCAAATGGTTCAGACAAAAGCTAACTTACTCTTCACTGACATCCTGCACTTATGTATCTGTTAATTTCGTTATTATTATCCAATTAAGACCCCTTTCTGCTCTGTATATCGTTTCATGTCACTCTATTTAAGAGGTTTTAACCAAGGTTTATTGTGTGTGAGACAACAGATTGTGAAATGATGTTTTCCACTCCAAACCAATTAAAGATCTTTAAACTCGAACCATAGCAAGATAGTATATCCACCATTATCACCATTGTTATATCTTAAGCTACTATATTGCTGCTGCTGAAATCACTAGAGACCAGTAAAGAGAAATTCAGGGATGGACATGAGATAGCGTTGGGTGCAACTAATGAAAGATGCTAAATATTCCTAAGATGCAACCTACGATTGACAATCTACGATTCAATAAACACATTAAAAGCAGGCTTGAAAGTTAAAGTCGTATCGATCCCTTCTCGAGATTAGGTGGCAATGAATGATTTTTTGAGGGGTCTTTGACTTGAGCTTGAAATTTTGGAGCGCAAATTTACTCATGTTGCCTTTTAGGTTTTTGGGGAAAAGGAGGATGTTTAACCCATTCAGATCAGGTAAGTGTTGAATATCTCATTTTATGTTTTGTTAGACCTTCTTCTGCTCTATTTCTCTGCCTCCTTATATCTCTTGGAAGGTATCTAAGACAACAATGAGCGTTGTGCATAGGCTGTGCACATAAACTTTTGTTTGTTCACCCTGAAGGACATGACCTTTTGCGTTTATTGAAACGTTAAATGGCTCTTGAATGACATCGCATAGATTCCTTTAACAGTCAAAATGACTTTTGTTAGGAAAACACAAGTGTCCAGGTTTGATAATTGGTTTGTTTTCATACGATTTTAGAGTTCCTCAAAAAGGAATATCAGTAATCAAAGTCAAAAGCTAGCCGACATAATAGCGCCTATATTGGTGACCTGAAGAACATTTTGAGGAGAATATAACAGCTTCAAATCATTAAAAATTTCTAAAATCCATACATAAAATGAATTCTTCTATTAGAACTATGAAGTCTATATTTCGATATCTTAATCACTGCTCTTCCTACTAAGCACTTACCTATAAATACAAGTTTAAGGATTGCAGCTTATAAAGGGGTCCCAGTACATGGAACTGCAGAAATTCAATCTTTCTTATTCTCATCAAAGATATCAGTGAATGAAAGTTGCAACTTAGTACGACACACATAGACAAAAGTAGGAGCACGAAGTAGAACAAGCTATAAAGTTGGTTCCTACTTTAATACATATAATCAGGATTTATAAGTTTGATCTTTTATTACCACCTTTCCTAGCAACAGGAAAAATGTTGTAAGTCTTAGAAACTTCAACACACATATACAGATGATCACATATACAAACGTACATTTAATGAAATAGCTGCCAATTTTAAATGAAGTTGTGAGGCACTTTAAAAAACAAATTTTAAATGAGACTGTTTCGTACTCAATCACTCACACAGAAATATACATATATGCAAACAAACATACACAAACTCAACTTTATATACTTAAGCATTTATTTAACTCTTCTTCCGCAACTAACAAGAGCTTTACTAAAAAATAATGGACGACAAATAGCAAACTTTTANATTTTAAATGAAGTTGTGAGGCACTTTAAAAAACAAATTTTAAATGAGACTGTTTCGTACTCAATCACTCACACAGAAATATACATATATGCAAACAAACATACACAAACTCAACTTTATATACTTAAGCATTTATTTAACTCTTCTTCCGCAACTAACAAGAGCTTTACTAAAAAATAATGGACGACAAATAGCAAACTTTTAACTGATCGAAATAATTATGTGAACAGATCGCCTTGATGTTTAAAGGTAACGTTGTGACTTTTTCAATTCACCTTTACAATATCCAAGAGCAGTAAATACGTTTAAATTATGTGAAGATAACACAAAGCAAATAAACAAAAGTTTCAATATACACTCAAAGGCAATGAGTATTTGTCTTAGACTGAAAACAAGTCAAATTCGTACCTCTTATAACATTCAGTGTTTCAAGTGGGGTTTGTTTGCCTGACTGGTCGCCCTGAAGTCTGGCTTCTTTGACTTCCTTCGCCGTGATTCTACAATAGGCTATTCCTTACAAATGCCTATATTCTTCTTTGGGGTTTGAGCAGCTATCAACTTCCTTCCCAACTTCCTCATATAAATTATGAGTGCTTGGATGTTACTTTAACTAAACCTTTGTTTGGAGGCCTAACCTAGACCCCTGCCTCTGCAGAAAACTAAATACTGCCGATTTTTATACACCATGCTACTCTACACCACAGGGATCAGGAACAATATCCTGAAGATGCGACTTCAAGTTTCTGCCAACCGTTTTAATTAAACTGTTTCCCTATGGAAAATATGATACTTCTATTGTACTCAATCTTAAATTTATCTGAAAAGTCCCTGAACCTTAGCTATCACAGCAGCTCACTCGTTTCTCACCCTTTGGTTTTTGCTTAGACCAATTCCGAGTCCCTTGCTCGCATCACAACTAGGGAATGTCTATATTTTTAAATGGTGTCAAAAAGGCTCAGAGGCATTGCATTACTCATTGCAACCTTTAAGTTAGTCAAAGCACGTTGACATTTTTTTGTCCATAGAAAGAATTTACCCCTAGTTAATGACTCATATAATAACCAGCCGTATCTGGATAATTACGTATATGAGCTGCAAAATATCCAAAAAGCTATCCAAAAAGGATCTAACATTTCTGTAACATTTTTTCGGAATTCAGGATTTACGTCGGTGATTTAAGTTGTGATTACTAGTACTTTTACGGCTGCGTGGATTGTTATATTACCCGATCACACTGCTGGATTGTTAATAACTACAACTTATAAACTGCTTTGAAATAACTTTTCTGTCAATTTGATGGTTGCCAATTATATTGGCTTTAACAATGATGGTTGTATACCTCGGCTTTGAAGTGTCAGCTGCAAAATGTTGTCAAACCAAGGAATTGCCCCTTACCAGCACGTGACAGCATTTCTTCCTGGCTGAACAAAGCAACTGCTGACCTGATTTTTCTATTTCTTTTCCCATATACCACCACAAGGGACCTCTGCTACTGCTACCACTATTTGACTCTATTATGCCATCTGTTTTACTAATATTACTCGAAGAGCCTGATGTCACCATAAAAAGGTATCCTTCCTTAAGATAATGTGGATCTGCAGCTTGTCAAGCACGTCTATACCTAACAAGCAAGTCCCATTATTAAATAAATACACAAGACAAAAAATAATTTACAAAATACGATATAATGCTTACGTTTTGGACTTCGTTTTCCGAGCTAAAATTCTGTGTTTAATATTGACCAACTTTTCAAGAGATGAAGAAAAAATGCTATAGAGGAATGTCAAAAAACCCATCTACATTGGTAAATTTATCAACGTCAAATACCAGGATGATTTCATTGGTCTGTGTATCGTAAAATAGCAAGGACATGGAAATTATATAAAGGAATTAAAAAGGAAAGGTAGCAAAAAGGATGCAGCTAATGGAGATATGTGTTGAATATCACCTCACATATGGAACCCATTCCAGGCAGATCATGAGACCCATACCGAAAATTTGATTTATGGAAGTAGTAAAGGAAGTGGTGATACTTGATTTGGGTTTATATGAAATCTCTGAAGGGATAAGACATTATTTGCAAGTTCAGATAATCACTACTAATATTCTTAGCATATCCAAAACCACATAACGTTATGATCAGGAGTCTTTACCCAAAGTGTAATCTTGTTGATGCTCCATAAAGATAACTAGACAATGTTGTCTGCAAAAACGAAGAAGCCATTCTATCAAGATGCTTGGGCTCAAATGATAAAGTTGCTGACTCTCTCCACCAAACAGGCAAAGAAAGCATAAATGAGAACTGGGGTTTTTTTTGCAATGATTGAAAGGCAGTTGCCCAATGCAACTCGATGGCAACAACATTGATGGGTAGAGGAACCTGCAGGTACACATAAGTTGGCTTTCCATAGACAGGTAAAAATAGTGCTAAACGTGGTTATCATGTAAAATACATAGACTACTTGTCATTTATCTATATATAATATATTATATATTATCTGTATTACTGAAGCTTTTGGCTGCTCCCTTAGAGAAATGGTTAAATACAAAATAGTATTAAATTTTCAATATCGTATCAAATCCTTCAACCTCTTAGTACCAATTGGAGAGTTCTTATCTTTGGATTAGATGGAGTGACCAGGAGTTTACTATAGGATTGTCAATTATTCATCATTTACACAAAGAGAATATCAGCTGCAATTTAAGGATTTTTCAAGCAATATTAAACATTTAATTACACAGCCTAAAATATCTAACACTGTAGGGAAATACTCATTACTTCTTATATTTACAGTGAAAAAGACTTAGACCAAAGCATCCGACAATTATATTCTATGAAAAGCAACAGACATCCAAAGAGTGGATATCACTTAAGCCTTAGTGATCTTTGGCAGAAATCTTCCTTGGCTACAGATTAACTGAGAATGAGCGCGTATAAAGATATTGAAATGTAAAATAATCAGCAGCATAAAATTCATATGGATGTAGATGGGTAGCTACTTTCCTTAAAATATTGTAGTAAGGCTCATTTGACTTTAATATCAGTTGCCTACAGTAATTTTTATCAACTGAGCTTTAACTATAAAAACACTTGGGGCAATACACATATTTATAAATGTAAGGATATACTATCTATTAAACACTTTAAGCCTGACGGATGATCTCTAAATCAATATTTCTTTATTGCTTGATCTGAATAAGGTAAAAAGATTTGTGTACATGGAGATCACTTGTTTTTTGTGGGATTATGTATAAGGAAGTGAAAAAATGGGGTTTGTTTTGGTCATATCTTACATTAGTTAAGGTAATTTAGCATAATAATTTCAGGTACAGCTATATTAAATATCTTTGAAAACGTATTTAAAGTTATTTTGAAAATGATAAAGTAACAAAGCTACACCATTTATCGTTTGAAACTTTCTCTGTTTTTTTTAGATTTAAGTGCAAAATGGCTCGATTTTTTTTTAGTTCTGTAAGTAGTCAGAGCATCTTTCAGAGCATTTTCCCAATATTATTTTTATTTTTTTGTGCCAACGTTGCCCTAAAGGAAATAAAAGAAATTCGTATTTAAAGAGTTTAAACAATTTTTTGAAAAACATCAAACATATCATTTATAACATTTGAATCATCAAAATCAATAATAAGTAGGAGCCATATGGAAAAAGAAGTACATAGACTAATTTAAAAGGAAGTTGGATAATATATGAAACCTGAAATAAAGTTTGATTTCCTGGTCGCATAACAGTTTCTGAGGAAAATATAAAAATAGCTAATGTTACATGAAGTGTTTTAATTCCTTCCAAAATGTATCTTGACTTTGAAAGTTTTAATTATTAAGTTCCTTCCAAGGGAGGATTCTTAGTCTGACAATTCACAGGCTATTTAATTTAAGAAAGTTATTAATAATAGCTATTATATCAACTCGGCTTTTTAAAGCCTATCAAACAGACTTATTGGCATGGAGGATGCAAGGCATTGTGGAATGCTAGGCATTATGTTAGTATGTGCTCAATATTTCTACACTTTGAAAGGAAAACAAGAAATATTCTTCAAAGGTATCTGAATGGAAGCAAAATACCATTATTCTTTGTGTAAAAGTTGTCATTTTTTGTCTTAAAGCCATGCAATTTGAATTATAGACGTTTTTTCAGGCAAAGAAAACTACAGATTGGTTCGAGTTTGAATTTGCTCCAATTCACATACATTTAATGGACATAAATAAATTGGGAAAGAAATCCTGAAAAGGCAAAAAAAAGTAACATTTTTAACAAGTAGCCATATTTGAGTAAACGTAAAATCGTCTGGATGCGCGTCGTGAAAAATCGATCGACCAAGAGTCAGACTAGGAGGCAATCTATTTTGAGCCGTCTTCAACGAAAGGCATTATTCACACAATATCACTAAGACACGAATTCATGGAAACTACAATTCGAACTTCAAATACATTTCTACTCCACAATACGTTCTCAGCAATTGGGACAGTATAGGACTTAAGCTTCTGGTGACGATGTCAGTAAATGCCCCAATCGAAACAGCAAAGCACCTAGTTAAGAAACAAATACACAAAATAACTAGCAAACCTTGCATACAATTTAATGATGACAACATCGTCGAATGGTGGAAAAGGCACTTAAGTAGTTGATGAAATGGCATCATATTCGCCAGAAATGAAAAAATAAAATAGTTCCCTGATTTTTTTTCATCTTAAGGGTCATCCAAATAAGAATTATGACTACGTTTGCTGATAAGATCTTTCTAATGAATAAAGCTTTAATGGGATAAAATTATGAAACAGTTTCCCCTATAATCGTTACCACGTACCTTCCAACTTTTCATCCGTACATCAAACTCTGTACTTCCATCATTGTACTTTCGCTAAAGCTAAATATATGTTTTATAGGAGGGGGGAAGCGGTATAACCAACTATAAAAGGTTTTTTAATGGTACCAGTAAGTAAAAAGCTAGATTCTGTACCAGAAAAAATTAGGAGAAAGTGGCAAGAACGTTTTTAATCTTTGAACAGGGGGCCAGTACCTTTAGTCAAACGAGTAAGTTGGAAACAATAGAGCTAAGTCGGGATTTCTCATGAAGAAGATTTCTAATTAAATCAACCTTCAATATGATAAAGTTGCCTGACAACTGTATTGAATATAGGGTTACTCAGGACGACAAATACAGATGTTGATCATTGTGTCATGTCCTACGAAATTGCCAAAAGGTAAATGGTGGCGTATTCAGGCATTGGATTCCATCATGGAAGCAAGAAATTATTATTTTTATTATTGTTATTATTATTATTATTGTTATTATTATTATTATTAAATTAATGTTTATACAGCATACAAAACATATATGCAAAATATACATTTAAGCGCATCAGTATTTTACATATACTGTAAAAGCTGCTATCATTGTGGTCCTGTTTTGACACATTAGTAAACAAAAAGGAAAAAGGAAAAACATAATGAGAATAGGAAGCTAAAAAACTGCTTTGGGGCTGATCTAAGACTATTAGCACATAGTAAGACACTGAAAATGCTGAAAAACGATCCTAAATTGAATAGCGGAAATTTACAGGAACTAATCACTAAAATCTAAAAACCTAAAAATCCAAAGGTGCTATTTGAAATCTTTTTATTTTAAAATCATCCCTAATTTCTCAGTAAAATTTTTATAACCTTCCTCTTTACGTATTTCTAATGGAAGATCATTGCAAAGTCGACAACCTTGGTAATAGTACGATTGACGACGTATTTCAAGTTTTATCGTAGGAAGTTATTATTTCTTGTAAATCGAACGTGCGTGTTAACTTGAAAGTAGTTGCTGAACGGGCTACATACGTTTCCAGTAATACATTTATGAACAGTGCTGCAGGCGTACAGATAGCTATACGAGGTAACAACTGTTCATAAGATCCGGAAAGTCTATAAAAAAGTATTGACTTAACATATGTTCAGTAAATATGTGTTGACTCAGGGAAATTCAGGGAATTTTTAACATCTTGGGTTAAAAGTCATGATGTTTCCCCCGAATTATATCGAAATGTTACATTTAGAAAATGTTTACAGGAGTTTACTTAATGCTTTCCTCTTAAATATTTTCTATAAATTTTAATTGATATTTGCAAGTATTGGTTGAGTAAACATTTACTTTGATGTTTATAGAAGTATTTTGAGGATTGCTACTTGGGTGTGATAATAAGTATAACTAGAATTAGACGACCCTTCTACTAACATGTTGAAATAATCACTTAATTTGATATTAGCAAGAGGGTAGTGTCCTGCTGGCTCACTCGCAACTTTTTCTTTCTTGAACAGGCAGGTCCCTGCAATCCCCTTACCGTTAGGGGCTTGGGGCCCTCATGCTTCTCCTCTCTCATGAAAACACATGGCTGGTTAAAAGTGCCACTGCGTGGGTTAACTTCTTGCCTGTACTGGGATCAAAGTTACTGAATTCCCTCCAGTTCTCAGTATAGGTTCTTTCTCTAATCTGCAATGCCAACTGGTCAAACACACTCAGTCATTCACCCTGAGTTGTCCCAGTGGCACCCCTTTTCTTTCTCCAGGAAACTTCTCTTTATCCTCCTCTTCCAGGCTCACATTTCCTTTTTGGCATTGATTGCTTGTGGTCAAATATGTTTTGTTAAAAGTCATGTGGACTCCCGCTTTTTGTCTACCACCCTCATCTGCCCACTACAAGCTCTTACTAGCTCTTCAAATGGCATAGAGTTCTTTGATTCCATAGTCTACCTCTTGGTTTAATTCCTTTCTGGGTTTTTTTCTGTACCACTCTCATCCACCCACTTTACTTACTGACTAAACAGAACCTGGTTCATATGCTTCATTAAAGTCTAATTTTGCCACTCTCTTCCTCCCTTTGTAAATGTGACTGGATTCTTATTTCCATTATCTTGGCAGTTCCATTTGCTCCTTCTATTTTGTATACCACCCACATCCACCCACTTTAAGTTTTTGAAATCAGAAACTGGTTCATGTACTTCTTCTTTAAAGTCACATTTTCCCACCCTCTTCCTCCCTCTATCAACGTGACTGGGTTTGTATTTCCATTACCTATCTTGACATTTCCTTTTTCATTCTTTTTTCTGTACCACTGTCATCCACCCACTTCAACTCCTGACAAACCAGGTCCTGTTTCTTTGATTTTCTATACTCAGGTCACATCTACCCATCCCTACCTCCCTCTTTAAATGTGACTAAATACTCAATGTTTCTTCTTCAGCTACTTATGTAATATTGATGCAGCTGGCACTTGACAGTGTTTGAAGTTCAAGTTTCCTTTGCCTTTCATTGAACTGTTTTGCATTGAGTGGAGAAAAGACGCCTTAAAAGCACAGAAGGTATTGGATGATAAACACTTCATCCGTCTCAGACGGTTAGGCGGGTCAGATTTACGTCATCTTTATGAGTCCTGTAGAAATCCGTATTTTCTGAGACAGGCTAAGAAAGAAAGTTCATGCTCTTGCCGTTTCACTGCATATTTGTTTCAAACTTCAACAAACTGATGTTAGAAATATGATAATTGTGCTGTCTTTACTGAAGTTCCAAGTAAAACACTGAGCTCTGCAGGTTATTAATTGTAACAAATAATTGTAATGATAATTTCGTTTATTACGATTTGTAGCTAAAACATTAGGTCCAGCAAATTGTAAATGAAAAGTTCGGTCAATAAAATATACTGATATATGACATCTATTTAAAAGAAAAGCTCTTTACCCTTTCGCAAAAGTGGAATTCTATTTTTGGAAAGGAGAGATAGTAATGAAATAATGAGGCCCTGAAAATATGTAACAAAGGCAAAAAGCAAGAGAGGCAAGCACAAGATATTTTCAACATAGAAAAAGAAGAAAAGATTCCAAACACTTGAATTATTGATGTACCCTGACATCAAAATACCTATTCTAGCATTCGTTTTTCACAGGGATGTAAAAAATATTTTGTACACCTCTGTCGTCTCGTTGTTTTGGTTTGCATTTTCANTATTCACAAAAATTATGAGGAACCGTGGCTTAATGGTTAGAACAACTGCACAGTAACCAAGAATTCCGGGTTCGATTCCCCGAGCGGGCGACTTTGGAAATTCACAAAAGAAAAACCTATTGGTTGGCGTCAGGAAGGGCATCCGGCAAAGAAATTCCTCACTGCCAAATCCAAGTCCCTCTGAAGGGCACCGTCTGAGCCCCAGTACTGTGGGAAAATGACGTTAAAACAAAAAAAAAGAAAGAAAGAAAAAAATTCACAAAAAAATTATAAGGTAAAATGTTTTACTTCTCCATTAAAACTAGTTTTAATGAAGGTCTTGTTTTAAAAAGCTGTTGAAAAGGATATAAAAGTGCCCTAAACAATGGATCTTAACAAAAGAGCCCAAAGAAAAAGTCTACTAAGAAAAGCTCTTTACCCTTTCGCAAAAGTGGAATTCTATTTTTGGAAAGGAGAGATAGTAATAAAATAATGAGGCCTGAAAATATGTAACAAAGGCAAAAAGCAAGAGAGGCAAGCACAAGATATTTTCAACATAGAAAAAGAAGAGAAGATTGCAAACACTTGAATTATTGATGTACCCTGACATCAAAATACCTATTCTAGCATTCGTTTTTCACAGGGATGTAAAAAATATTTTGTACACCTCTGTCGTCTCGTTGTTTTGGTTTGCATTTTCATCTCACATAGTACCTGAGCCACATATGTTCACATAACATCTGTTATCTACCGCAGAAACAGGAAGCCTTCTGCTCTTTCACCCTGTACGTCAAGGGAGTATTTCAATCGTACAAGGGAGAATGATCGGTCCAACTATTTGCAACTTATTTATTTATTCCATCTATTTGATAGAGATTCAGACCGTTTTATCTCTACAGGCGGAGAGTTAAAGACTCTCACGCCTGCAAAGGAAAGAACAAAGCTGGCAATTTCGTCGGAACCACAAGCAAAGCAACCTATTTCTAGTTCCAACAGTATGCATATTATCACCAAAATAAGATTTCAAGTTATCACAGATCAGTCCATTTAAACTAGTTTCAAATAAAAATTCAAGCCTGTTGTAGTCCAAGCTCCTTTAAATGGTTGTAGCATTAATGATGTAATGTTATTTGCTCTTTTCCATAACCAGTTAAGTTTTCAACTTTGAGTTCTTGTAAAGTTTAAATTCATAATATACCTGTACAGAAACAGCAAAAAACTAATCGATTGATAAAAACAAAGAGTAGCGTTTTTTACCCAGTTCGTGTAAATTTTGGAGTTTGGATAAGAAATGGAGTACAAAGGTATTTATTGATGGAGAGAATATTTTTGTCCAGGTTTTCCTTGAATTCTTGTTGGGTATTTACAGCTATGGGAGCACAGTATTGTACCCAAACAAAATTTTTTCAAGATGTAGAATTGAATCTTCAATATCTTTAAATGCAGTAGAGATAATAATGGATCTAAAATAGAGCCTTGATGTTCCCTACAATACTATTGCTGAGGTTCAGATATAACATCATTGTAGTAAACAATTTCTTTTTAAGCAAACAAAAAATTTTGATATGCTTTATCTCATTGTTGTCTAATCCATAAGGCTGCATTTCGTTTAAAAGGATATCATGTCCAACTTCTCGACAGTCGTTTAACGATCTAGTTTTCCCACTAGTTTCCCGTTGCCAGTTTTACCTCATTCACTCTGTAAGAACAAAGTAGCAAGAAATTCAGTACGTATGTTTGTTCTACAATTAAACTGAGCTTTAGAAAAAAATCCATTTTACTGTATGTAATTGATAATATGGGCATAGATATGTGTGTTTGTAAGGCCATCTGATTTCAGTTATGGGTTTATTTTTGTTACTTTCTGTTATTGAGCAACTTTGTTAGCTTCCAAAGATTGGTATATTAGGAATACTAAGGGTTGTGATATAAGTACAGAGGATTTAGAAGAAGAGAGACGACTCTGTATTGGTCCTGTTCTGAAATATGTGCTTTGAATGGAGGTTAAATATTGCAATCTCATTCTGACAGAAAAAAGAACTGAGCCCATCAATTGTCAGTAGCCCATGATGTGAAAAGAACTTATACCTTCATACGTTGCGTTCAAAGTTCTTCCAGCAACGTTTCACTCATTTAAATTCAAAAAATTAACGCTTGGGAAAGGCTGTAATAGATGCAATCCAAAGAAGCCCAGTGATGAGTTATAACTAGACTGATGCTCATGGGCATGCATCGAATTCCTTAACTGATTATGACATAAGTACCGTACAACTGATAGGGCGAAATAGCTCTGAACGTGACATGAATTACAGTGCCTCCAGATCCTGACATATTTCCGTTTGTAAATGCTTATAATTCAGATTGTTCTGTACGTTACTTGCTGTATGGGTACCTTTCTTTATCTTTTGTGGGCTTCAGTTGCCGGGAACATTGTGGTAAGCGGCCTTGAAGTATGTTTCTTCCATCACTAGCTGACTGAAATAAATGGTGAAAAGAAGTTTTTGAATTATACCACTTGAAGTAAGTGTGATGATTTAGAGGTCATATTTACCTGTACCTTAAGGTATAACCTCCCTAGGCTCCTAAATTTGCCTGCATGCAGCCCGCATCAAGGCACCACCCTAAAAGACTGTTTACCGTTATTATTTTTTTCAATCAGACTTCGCCTAGTCTCTGTCGAAGTTACCAAGTGTAGCACTTTTTGTTATGAGTTTTTTCCTAGCATTCCTAATATCTTCCCTTTCTAGTGACAATAGTTCTTATCAGATTCTTAATGGCAAGCAGTCTTCTATTAGACCTACCTTTGTTATCTATGCTCACTCCAGTAGCCAGGGCTAGATTTGCCAAGTTTTTGGCCCCAAATTTACTGAAATAAGTTTCTACCTCACTAATCAATATATATTTATACATCAGATTAAGAAAATAAAAAACAACCCAATCTAATTCATCGTTGCTTTTGATCAAATTAGGTCTATATCATGCGCATCTTATTTGAAAAAAATGAAAGGTATAAAATTTACCTGAAGAAGCATTTAAACAATTTTGCAACCACTGTAAGTAAAAAATGTCAAAACCCTGTGAATTTCAAAATAAAACTTTATCCTTTCTCCCATGTAAAATTTGTCAACAATCCTGTTTGTGTCAATGGATTTTAAGAGGCCATATTCAATAAAAGTGAGTTTATTCTTGGTTGACCCAAGATAAACCTCAGGTGATCCTTCATCCTGGATAGAGTAGAGAAAGGCCTCTTTTCTTCAACATTTTTAATCGAGATGATAAGGAAAATTCCTATCCAGATACTAATATTTGGAAAGGAAGCGGTCAGAATACGATATTCTGATCCCAGCAGAGAGTAGATGTTTGTTACTGACTTTTCCGATTCAGAAGACAAGATTTCTTTAAATTGGAAAATCTCATGTAGAACTGATGCTTCCAGGATTTGTGGAGTAGGTACTGACTACAAACTCTAGTAGGGCTTAGCCCTAGCCTGATCTTTTCTTTCATCAAACTAACCCTGCATCATTTATGAGACGAATATTGTGTTTGAGATTAAAGTGTGATAAAAAGCCCAGCAGGGAGGGAGGGGAGTCTGTGGATTCTGCGCAATTACCAGGCACAAACTTCCCCTATGCGTGGGGCAGAAAACCCAAACCTTGTGGTGGAAAATTGCGCAGAAACTACAGACTCCCCTGCCTTCCTACTGGGCTTTTTACCACCCTTTACTCTCAATCACAATATTCTTCTGATAAATGATACAGGGCCTGGGAATTCCAAGGCACAAACAAACAAATTCAAGGAGTTTCTTTCAATTTTTTGTTTTTCGCTGTCAAACAACTCATAAAAAAGACAATATGTTGCCAAGCCCAAGTCTTGCTCGTACATTATATAAATAGTTGGAAAAGGTATCTGTAAGCTAAACGTAAGGTGCTCAACAAATATGAATTTACGGTATTCATCCACATGAAGACGTTGTCATAGGGATATTTAAGTCGAGAATTTTATGTAACACGGAAAAGTCTAAGGGAGGAGGGATCCTGTCTGATTTAATGTAATCTCGCATGCACCCTCTGGTGCCATACACAACTACTCTTATGTGCTCATGAACTCTTTATCGTCAACATAGGAATTAAAAGTGTCAGGATATCCCTTCCATTTTTCTAATGATTTAGCCTTCCCCTTCTTAATCAGCCTTCTATTCTGAAAATATCCTGTTTTGTCCTCCGAAATTCACACTAGTAGAAGGTTCACTTTTTTGTAAGTGACTCGAACAGTGTTTTGTTCTGATGGAATGGTAAAAACTTCTTCCATCCATCTGTGGGTGTATCCATTGTCAAGTTGTTTCTTTTTCTTAGTAACAGTTTATCACCAGCAGATAATTTAGCATTGGCTTCCTTTCGTTGGTAATAACCTAGGTGAAATTTCCTTCATACTCTGTTTTAAATTATCATCTTGCTTGCTTCTGAAACTGCCTTTTAATAGTCAAATGTCTTGTATTATTATGATGATTGAATAAATCATAAAGTGCGTAGAAGTAGACTTTAGTAGATACTAGAGTGAATTAGACTCTAGTAGACTCCAGAGTCTAGTAGACTGAGAAAAAAAAATTAACACCTCTTCTTTCCTGCTTTTGTTCCATTTCGCTTGCACATCTGATTTTTCGTTGTTTTCTGTAAAATAGAGATCAATCAGTTTCTGCACATCTTCATTGTAAAACTCTTTCCCCTTATCCTCTCATATTTTAGTTTTCTTTCCTTGCTACCATATCTAATTTCCCTGTTTCTCTGATAATCTTGAAGATTCTGAACTTTCTGGACTCACAGGAAGCCACAGATGAAAGAACTTTATCATGTCACGAGTCGTCAGCTTTTTCGGAGCCACGTTTCGAGAGATACCTCTCCCGTCGTTTCCTACAGCCTGACGAAGGGAGAAGTATCTCTGGAAGCGTAGCTGAAAAAAAACTAACGACTCATGACATGATAAAGCTCTTACATCTGATTTCTCTGGTTTGTTTTTCAGCGGCACAGGCCATCCTTAGTTGGAAAATCTATGAATCGCAGTTTAGAGGTAGTTTATACCACAATTCAATTTTTTTTAGAATGCTTGCATGTCTACCAAACCTGTAGCCCATACCTTGTCTAAACCATTTACTCTAACCCTTCTTTTCCTGAATTTTCTATTTCTTGGTTTATGTAATTTTTCTGTTAATGCTTGCCTTTCAAACAACTGAGATGTTAGGAGACCCTGCTATCTCTTTAGTTTTGTGGTTTTTATCAAAGATATTCCATAAATATATACCAAACCTCGGCTTAGGACCAACGACGTTCTCAATCATGGATCTGTCCAGCCTTCCCCAGAAGGTGGGGTCAACAATAAGATCCACTTCAAAAGGAAATAAATTTTTTATTTTGTTTAATACATGGCATTTCGCTTTTATCACACTTTTTCCATTTTAGATGCAACGTTTTCACGTCATTTGTATCAGTGACTTGATAACATTTGACTCAATACCTCTCTCTCCATTTAATATTGAAAAATTAAATCTTTACATATAAAAAATGAACGTGAAGTATCACTCAAGAAATGAAGTAGTATCGAAGTAGTACCATCACTTGCTTTTACCAAAAGGTATAAGGTGAGTGAGCATAGGCAAGTCAGGAGTGGATAAAACACTTTGTTGATAGTTATGCTGCTCAGACCAGGTTGGCTTCACTAAAACAAATTACCTGTGTTTGAAGAGAGTATTATCCGACCAGAATATCTAATCCTCAAGACAGCTTTTGAAGATACGTTCGCGAAGGAAGTTATTTTGCGTTTATTTGCCTTGTGTGATGAGGTAACGAGGATTAGACCAAGTTTTTTTAAAAGTAGGTTGTACTTCGAAGCGGTGAACTTCCGAAGGTCATCAGTATCTAGCTGCATGCCCCAGAATTGGGAAAATAGAGGAAATGGGCACCTGCTGGGATTTAGAGAGTAAAACCGGGAGTTCACTGACTGTAGGTCAAAGGCGTTACCGCTGCGGAGTAGGAAAGAGACAGTTTTCCTATTTGTGATCAATTATACCATTATTTGTTGCCTGATACAAAGTACTTTGATTTCTTGATAAAATTTTAGATCATAAGATGTCAAATTTAGCTTTAGTGTATCGTTATATTCTTTACCATATGTGATGAATTTGCCTTTCACCCAAATTTGCATAATTGCTCTCCATTTTAAAGCAAAAAATGTTTGTCACCAACGACTAAATGTTTATAGCTCGAATTAGATTCAAATAATGTGCCAATTAATTACTGTGGCCTTTTATTTTGTTTTCAGTCATATTATTTATTACATTAATTGTCTTTGCGTCAATTGCATGACACTATCAGCAAGCTGTGTTTAATAACACAAATACAACAACTTCGCCGTTTTACCAGTGTTGGTATTTTATTTCACGTTGAGTTGTGTGCAGGGACGTCGGACGTGTCTAAAAGGGGGGCAACTCAAAAAAGGGCCACATGACTACTCCCATAAAGGTCCTCCAATTTGATTGTAAGATCCTCTACTTGTTTGATTTTTGTCAAATCTCAGATATTATGACTATCTGACTGAGAAGCTCGGAGTTTTTGAAGTAGTTTCGTGTGTAAACGTAAATCACACAGCTCATAATCCGTGCATGAATAGCATCTGTCAACATCATCATGTACCATCCAATCCTGCGTCGGCGATCAGGGTCCTCCACTCTACTCTCTCATGCATGGTCCGTATTGTCTGCGTGTTAATCTATTTTCTCAGCCACTTTAAAGTATCATCCATCATTTTCTGCCTTCGTCTTCCACGAGCTCTTTTGCCTTCAATTTTTCCTGTTGTTGCCAAGTTCTCCGGTCCCTTTCTTCTCATTACATGTCCCATAAATTTTGCCTGACGTCTCCTTATCTCTTTCAGCAATGCGCGTGTAGTCTCTGTTATTACTACTAGAGCCTCCTCATTCGTCTTCCTTTCCGTCCATGGTATTTTCAGCATTCTTCGAAGGAACCATATTTCTGTTGCCTCAAGTTGCTTCTTCATTTTATTTGTTAAGGTCCATGTCTCGCATGCGTACAATAATATGAGTTTTATATAACATTGTAATAGCCTCACTTTCAGTGTCTGGGATACGTTCTTGTTGTTAAGTACATGTTTCATCTTTTGGAAGGCAGATTTTGCTTGGCCTATTCTGCATATTATCTCCATTTCACATCGACCATCTGATATTACCCAGGTACCTAGATATTTAAACTTTGGCACCCGTTGACGTCTTTTTCCATTTACATTTATGTAGCATGTTGATGTTTTTTTCTTTCTTTAGATCACCATAGTTTCAGCTTTCTTTTAATTCAAACTTAGTCCCAATTTCTCACTTTTAACTACAATCTCGTCAACTGGATCTTGTAGATCTTTTCACATTCAGCTATGAAAGTGGTATTGTCAGCGTATCGTATGTTGTTTCAAACTTCTCCATTTACTTTCATTCCAGACATGTTTTGTACAGTTCGTATTATTTTCTCACTATAGATAGAAAAAAGATCAGGTAATAGTACACATCCTTGCCGTACACCTCTTTTTATATGCTGATATTCTCCTATATCTTGCCCGATCCTTACTGCTGCTGTTTGTTGCCAGTACTTATTCTTCTTCTTTTTCTTCTTCTTCTGAGTTCCCTATCCTTTCAGGACGTTAAAGATCATGGTCTTCCATCTATTTCTCTCTTTTGTCAGTGCTAAAATTTCACAGTCACTCCTCTTGAATTGGAGATCCTTGTTCAAGCTGGTAATGAATTTCAGCCTCTGTCTTCCTCTACTTTTCTTTCCTTCAATCTTCCCTGTTAACACCAAGTTTTCCATCCCTTCACATCTCATTACATGACCCAGAAACTGCAGTTGTTTTTTTCTAATTACCTTTGTCAATTTTCTCTTCATTCTTTTCTCTCTAATGCCACTTCATTGCTCACTTTGTCAGTCCAAGAATGCCTCTCAGGAACCACATTTCCACTGCTCTATTCGTTTCTTCGTGCTTTCATTGATGGTCCAAGCATCACAGCTATAAAGCAAAACAGACCACACATACCATTCTAGGACTCAAACCTTGCAGCTTCCTTGAAAATTAAACTCATTTTACTAAAAGCATCCTTCGCTAAAGTGATTCGTTTCTTTATTTCGTTCACACATCTTGCATTGGATGCTATTAAACTACCAAGATAAGTAAACTTTTTAACATTCTTTACAAATTCTCCATTGATAGTTAAAGTACACTTTGGGGATACACTTTTCTTTGATATCACCATACATTCTGTTTTCTTGATGTTAATCTGGAGTCCATTCTTTTCACTCTCTAACACTACTCTATTTAAGATGTTCTGCAAATCCACTCCACTTTCAGCTATCAATACAGTCTCATCAGCATATCTTAAGTTGTTTATGTTTACACCTCCGATTTTCACTCCAGGCATGGTCTTGATCCCTCTCAAGATGACTTCACTGTACAGATTGAACAGATCTGGTGACAGAACACATCCTTGTCTTACTCCTCGTTTGGTTAAAGACCACTTGCTCATTTCTCCATCAATTCTGATAGCTGCCATCTGTTTCCAGTATAAGTTCTGAACTAATTGCAAATCTTTTTCATCAATTTCTAAGTCCTTCAATATTTTGAACAATTTATGGTGCCTCACTTTATCAAATGCTTTGCTGTAATCAATAAAGCACAAATACAAATCCTTCTGGAGTTCCACTGCTCTTTCAGCCATCATTCTTAAGATGAAATAGTATTTCTGGTACCTTTTCCCTCTATATATGCATTTTGCACTTGTGAGATCTCTTGTTTTATTTTGATCTTCATTCTGTTCAACAGAATTTTCAGGATCAGTTTCATCATGTAGCTCATTAGGTGTAGTTCGCATTCAGTTGCACCAGGTCTTTTTAGGCAAAGCTATAAACACTGATTTGCTGAGGTCGGGTGGAATATGCCCTGTGTTGTATATTTTATTTGCAATATCAGTGACTTTTTCTACTCCAAACTCGTTTAGGTCTTTCACCAATTCTATTACAATGTTGTCAGGTCCTACTGCTCTTCCTTTCCTCATTTTTTGAATAGCAAACTGACCTTCTGCCTTTATTTTAGTTGGGCCTTCCTTTTCTTTTCTTATCACTGTCTTCTCCCCTCTTTTAACTTCAAACAACTCTTTTATATATTCTGTCCACCTGCCAATGATCTCTTCTTTTTCCAGAATAATACTGCCATCTTTGGTTCTTATGCATCCACTAGAAGTAGTTTTTCTTTCCAGTTATCTCCTTAATTTCCTGATGTATGTTCCTTGCATCTTTATTCTTCAGTTCTTTAATTTTCTTACACTTGCTATTGAGTCAGTTTTCCTTTTCCTCATTACATTTCTTTCTGATGTTGTTATTCAGTTCTTTGTACTTATCAATTTTCTGCTTTGCAGCCCTTCTCTTATCCATCAATTCGAGTATTTCATCAGTCATCCACTTTTATTTTGCCCTTTCAGCTCCTTGTACTATGGCATCTCGAAAAATAGTCCATTCATCAGGTGTTTCACCTTCATCTTCCAAAGCGCTATAACGATTTTGAACTTCCACTTTAATTGCTGTTTTAATACCTCATTCCTACTCAATAGGATTCCCTCCATATTT
>RDPX01000034.1:549601-586648 GCA_003991215.1 Morbakka virulenta
ACCACACAGATAAACACAATTGCAGCCGACTTTACTATCTACACCGACGGTTCAGCTACAGCAGGTTCAACAAACGGGGGTTCTGCGGCTGTTATTACGCAAGGATCAGCCCAACATCCAACTGTTATTAATACCATCAAAAAGCGAGGACGTCCTTACACGAGTTCCTTCGAGGAAGAACACGCAGCTACCATCTCTGCCCTACAGTGGATCGCCAATAATACAACAGCCGATAAGAGCATCCTCATCTGTACAGACAGCAAATCCTTGTGTGAAGCTCTCACTGGTAGGAACCCAAAAGTGGACGAGATCAGACTTCTGCTAAATTCAATCTCAGCAAAAGTCACTTTTCAATGGATCCCTGGTCACTCAAACGTTCCTGGTAACGAACTCGCCGATAAAGCAGCTAAAGAAGCCACCGGACTGCCTCCTGATACTGTTCTGCCGATATCCATGTCTAGTGCCGTGAAAGTCATCAACGATGTCATCAAAGATCCTGACATATCCCACGAGAGGACGAAAGAAATCTACAAACAGCACCGTCCATCCATCGACGAGAGAGCAATCAATTCCCGTAAAGATGAAGTATTATTGGCTAGATTACGAGCAGGTCACCATCCGGCCCTACGCGCATATCTCCATCGTCTGGATCCTGACACAGATCCGACTTGTCCGAAGTGTGAACAACATCCACACACACTTCAACACTGGTTAATTTCATGTCCAGCACTGGACTGTATCCGACAACAGATGTTTGGTCACCATCAAGGAAGACTTGAGTGGCTTGCCACTCAACCTAAAGCAGTATTGGCGTATGCTAGGAAGACACTAGTCGACTTAGACGTCTAGCAATTTCAAATGGCTAGCCCGTACACACACACACACACACGTAATCAGCAGCCCGAATTTAGTTAGAATTCGTTTAAAAAACCCTTTGCCAGAAAAATTGTGTTGACCAATGTATATTACGTTTTAAAATAGATCCCAATTTACAAATTCGGAAGCAAACTTGAAACAAAAGCAGAACAAAACATTGATATAGAGTATCAAGCACAAAAAAAGCAAGAAAGACTTCGGAAATTTTTATTCAAGAGCAACTTCCCATAAAATAGAATAATAAAAAGTTTTGTTACGATTTGGTGTTGTAATGACAAAGGGGATGATTATAGCATTGCTAAAACAAGAGCTGAATTATAAATGTAGTTTACAGAACGAAAATATTCGCGAGATTGTTGCAGGTATTATTTACTTTTCAAAACAATGCAAATATTGACGTTATAATCGAGGAAGGCAAGCCACTTTATGTTCATTACATACTTTAGAAACGAAATTCACAGCAGGAGTAGTGTAGAGACCTTAAGTAGATGGAGATAAAATATGCTTGATGACGTAAAAGATTTTTTTGTTATGTATAAAATGGAATACAAAAGTGGTAATGAGAAACAGCTTTCCCAAAAATTAAATATAAATGGCGAAGATGAGCATACAAATCGACTGTACCCAAGTCTACCATCAGCACTATAACTTGATGAGGGGCAAGGCAATGATGCTCGGACAGGGGAGCAATGCCGTCTTCTAAATATTAATGAGATTCAAAGAACTCTAGAAGATGACAGAAAAGCATACGTATCGTGAAAAGAAATATCACAGGGGGTCGAAATTGTTAGTGATGTTGATTCTGCTCTTGTACTATCTCCAGCTCCAGTACCTAGCATGGATCTTGGTGTAGCAGGTGTTGATCTTCTTTCCACAATTATTCTTCCCAGTTGCACTAGTTGTAAGAGCAATGGAAGTGACAGCTGTAAGAACAGGATTCTTAGGTATTATCGTTGGACAAGTTAACAAAAAGTTGTTACAAAAAGCATAGAAACAGGAAAAAATCAAAATACTGGCAGAGCCAAAACTCAATTTGATTAATTATTTGGTTTAAGAGGCATTGACAGACAAAAAAGCTCTCTGACGAAGAGTACACCTTGATCCTATCAGAAATAAGAAACTATCATCAAATGAACGAAAATGTACGAACAAAAAATAGGAAAGAAGGTAACTGTTGAAAAGAGAAGACCATCATTGATCAACCAAGATAGAAAGGAAGCTATTGATTGATTTCAAGATATTTTTAACAAGAAGAGGGTCGACATCTATAAAAATATGTAGTAACAAGAGAGAAAAATGGCAAATAATATTTCTAATTTTTAGAAAAAGATTTTATTTCTAAAAATAACAGAGCCCAAGAAGAGGAATCTAATCGTCAGAGAGTTTCTTGAAACAAATAGAAGCATTCAGATTCAAAAGATTACAGAACGACTAAATAAACAAGATGTTTTGCTTGCCTTAACTAAACAATTCAAACCAATAACAGATACACAGAAGGATCTGATTCAACGTATTATAAGTGAGATTACACCTATCGGTGAGGGTACCCAAGATCTACCTAAAGCAATTCTCCCTCAGTTTCTGGCTATCGAAGGTTCTTAAGGTGATGTAGTAGATAGATGGTCTCCCACACTCTGACGATGGGAGAAGTATCTCTCGAAACGTATAACAGAGAAAGCTTACAACTCATAACATGATAAAGCTGTTACATCTATGGCTTTCTCTGAGTCCATAAAGTTCAGAGTTTTCAACTTTTCTTAATCTTATACAACATGTCACTGAGCAGGAACTAGTTTTCTTTGCAAGTCATAAAAATTTTGATGGCATAAAAAATTCAAATCAATCAAACCAATAACGCGTTTATCACTTCATTGCAAAAGGCAAAAAACACCTCGCAACATACAGTTAACAAGAAAGTACTTGAATGAAAACAAGCTCTTTGCTATATCATTTGACAAGGGAATAGGAATCTGTATAATGAAAGCTGAAACGTATAACGAGAACATAAATGACATTATAAGCTTACCTCAGTTTCGAAAAGTTTTTCCTAAACGAAAGAATGAAAAAGATCATGTGCTGAAGGAAGAAGAAAGAGTATTGTTATTGTTAAAACAGCTCAAGAATCAGAATAAGATTCAAGATTCTTTATATAACAAATTGAAACCGATTGGAAGTCAACCACCTCGCCTGTATGGATTGGCAAAAATACATAAGGCTGATATACCCGTGTGACCAGTGTTGTCTCTCCCCGGCTCCCCTAACTTTAAGATAGCAGCGCAATTATCTGATTGGTTATCTGTTGTTGATGAATGTCGTATAAACTCATCTACAAAAACCATTTTAGATTGTCTTCCAGAGATACACTTAGACGATGATAGAAAAGTCATCAGTTTGACGTAACATCTCTTTACACGAATGCTCCTGTTGATGAGGCAATCAATGGTTGTACGAGTTTACTTTTCTCAGGCAAATACAAAAAACCGCCTATAGACAAAGAAACTTTTAAATTACTTTTAAAGATATGCAGCTGTGATGTCATCAAGCTGACGAACGATGGATATTACGAGCAAGTGGATGGTCTGACTTTGGGAAGTCCTCCTGCGCCAATGCTGGCAAGTGCTTGGATGAGCAAATTTGATACCACGGTGAAGGGAGATGTGGTGTTGTTCAGTAGATACATGGACGATATTATTAGAGATATTAACAAACATGATATTGACAAAACGCTACAAAAGATCAATAGTTTACATTCATCGTTTAAGTTTACAACAGAACGAGAGAACAACAAGTCACTCGCTTTTTTTGATATGCTGGTCACTCGAGTGGAAGGAAAGTTTCCTCTACATGGTACACGAAAACAACTGACACGGGATTTAACATTAATTTTCATTCATTAACACCAGAAAGATATAAACGCTCAGTAGTAATGGGAATGGTTCACAGAATTCTACAAGCATGCAGTACGTGGATAGCTGTTCATTAAAGTATAAATAAAGGGAAGAAAATACTGGAAAATAATCAATATCCCTCGTCCTTTCACAATCCAATTTTAAAGAAAACTCGATATTAGGTTTTTCAGGACAATAGAGTTAATGAAGAAGAGGAGTCTGAACATATGAAACGTAAAATGCTGTTCATACAATACAGAGGAAAAGTTTCAGAAAAATATGAGAAATTGCTTAAAAAACTTGAAGCACTATGTAAGGTGATTTTTTTCCAGCCGTAAAGTAAAAACTGTCATACCAACGTTGAAACCATCTGTCCCGAAATCCCTTAAAGTGGTGTTGAAAACCAAATATGTTGTTCACGATATCAATCGTGCTATGTTGAGCAAACCTCCCGTCATTTGCAAACCAGAATTAAGGAGCATTCGCGACCACATAGCATTTCCGAAAGTCATTTTAAAGCTTGCAGTTGTATTTTGTCCATATATGACGTCACTATTCCTGCATTAGTGAATTCAATCAATCAACTCATATTAGAAGTGTTTTACATTAAAGATAAAATACCAACACTGAATACAAAGGACGAGTTCATAAGCCACATATTAATGGTTGAAATTAAAAGTTGATTACTTTTATGACTTGTTTTTGCAGCTTTTTTTGTTCAAATAATATTTGTTTATATGAGCAAAAGTTTGAAAAATTTTTATCTTGTCTACTTTGTATTAAGAGAGAACAGATGTATTTAGTTGTAACATTTTATACTGTTTTTAAGCTATTTTGATATTCTTTTAGATCTGATGATGAGAAAATCCTTCTTGAGATGTATTATCAATGAAGTGATAAACGCGTTGTTGGTTTGATTGCTCTGAATGGATTTAGGTCACGATGTTTATTGCATACAAGACATGAAAAATGTTATAACTTAAATAAAAAATATATGAAAATGGAATTAGATACAACGATACAATTGAAATCCATGGCAATAGAACGTAAATTTAAAGTTTATTCAAAACTCAGAAAAGCTGACTTAATCAATGTATTACCTACGGAAGCACCAAGACCTAGTAAAGTGCTATCTGCTATAAACTCATATGCCAAGCCAACATTAAAGGAAGTCAGGAAGGCTTTTGACTGGGGTAAGAAAAGAAAAAAATATTTGACTAGGTTTATGTAAAAACCTTTGACGACTTGATCGATTGGACTGAAAAATCATCAGTTTCAAAACCAAAACCTTCACTTGCTGCTTATGTTAAGAAAGAGTTGAAGGAACGTAGTGGTTTTGAATTTTCTCTGAGGATTAGCATGTACTTGTCATCGATTTGCATGCCAGAAAGTATTTTAAACAGTTCACAGTGACGGATTTAATTACAAGCCTTCTGATAGTCTAAGAACACCATATATACATCCTGTTGATGCTGACTTGTACTTTCTTCAATCATCTTTAGTGTAAAGATTTCATTGGCTGTTCCTTTATCTTTCATAAAACCAAATTGCACTGATGCAGTTTATGGCAGTGGCTTTCTTCTCACACATAGTGAGATGATCCTTAAAAAGATCTTTAAAGGTGAGGCATCACGCTTATGGTACGATGGCTTTCACAGGCTATAATATCTGAAATCTTGAGAAAAGCAATAAAGATTGATTTTAGCATGTCTTTTGAAAATATTTCAGTGTCGCAGAGGTTTGGAACACACAACCTCTACATCAACTTCCTCCAAAACGTGTAACATTTCTGTGTAAGCTTCATCTAGTCCTGCTGCCTTACTTGTTTTCATTCTGTCTACAGTCCTCTCTACTTCAGACTTAAGTACTGGAGAGCCAGTACCTGAAAATTCAAGGAAGATGATCTGACTGATGGGCATCATTAAATAGTTTTTAAATATTGTCTTCCCAATGTCCTAATACATACACCAGGTCATGCAAAACACATGTCCACCAACACCCTTGATGCACTTAAAGGATGTGATCTTTTACCTGAGCTTTCGGGGATTTTTTTTAAACATCTCCTTGTGCCTCCTGTTTTCAATTGCATTTCTCTTCTAACCAGGGTTATTTGCTTTCCGGGCATTTTTGCGGATTTGGCTTTATTATCCATTGTTAGTTTTTGATACCCTTCCGTTTCTAGAGTAATTCTTTGAGCTCTGGATTAAACCAGTGAGATGACGGTTTCCTCTTTTCAACAGTTAAAATATTGACTGTAGCAGCTTTCTGGATACTTCACATGACTTCATTGTACTGCTCTTCTACATCATTTAAAATTGAAAGACACTTGAGCACACTTTCTTTAAAGCTCTTCTTTATGTCTTCATTGCTTTTAAAGATGCCTAAATCAAACTTGGGTTAAATCCTTGGCTGTTTTATTTTTTTTATTCCTTAAACAATTTTGATACTAGCTGTAACTGGATTGTGATCAGAATCAATCTTTGCCTCTAGATAAGGTTTTAAGTTCTTAACCGCACTTCGAAAACGTGAACTGATTGCAAGTAGTCTGTTTGATTGCATGTTTGTCACCGGGATTTATCCATGTGTATCTTTTTCTGGGATGAGTATTGAAGAACGGATATTTGACAATAAGATATTTTTCTTTACACAAATCAATCAAATTATCACCACGATCATTTCTTACACCATGACAAAAGAAACCTATTACTCTCCCATCTCTTCAGTCACAATCTCTAGCATTAAAACCGCAAATAATAATTTTGATATCTGTTGATTTACAAGTTAGCAACATCTTACTGAGTGAGTCATTAAATGTGTCAAAATTCTTCTTCGTTCGATTCTGACGTGGTTGCATATGCAACAATGATATTGATATTAAATGGATTAGATTTCAGTTTGACTGGAAGCATTCGTTCATTCTAAGACCAGTAGGATAGAACTGAGTTTGTAAAGTTTTTACTGAGAATCAAATCTACACTATACTGATGATTGCCTCCCCCAAAGAAAAGTATCCGTTTGTTATCTTTTCTGAAATCCACTACTTTTATCCATCTACCTTCACACATGCCTAAGCATTCAATATTTATTCCATTCATTTCAATTATAGAGCTTTCCAAGCTGTTACAGCGTGCAGACATTCCAAGTTCCGATTTTCAACAATATTGACCTTAAATTTTTAGTTGTGGCCATCTAACGTTTAGTTACAGTGACTGGATGACGATCGTGATAACCCTGTAATCTCAGTCCGTTGTTACCGAGCGCGACACCCTCCTTTAAAATTGGTTGTCTGTGAATGGTTCCATTAACAGTATTGATATAATTCTTATATAGATTTGAATTTATGACTTAATTTACTGGGCTAAAGCACTGAAGTGGAGGGGGGCCCAAGTTCCTTCTCCAGGGTGGACTAAAGTAAACCACCATTTCTCTTCCCCACTGTTTATCTGCTGTTACCAGCGTTGAATCCCGAGATCGTAGCATTTCCACCGTTCTTGGCTTTGAAGTTGAATTTCTAAACAAGATTGTCGCTGCCCTTTAGTCGTATCCTTGACCAGGGTGAAGCGATTTACCCATCAACACTGGGCCATTGTCTGAACTTTGCTACTACCGCCGTAGTACCCAGGCCCGCGACATGAACGCGCCTGACAAAAATTACCGAAGTGCAGGATAGAGAACAAGTCTCTTTTGAATGATGAGTTCAAAACTATTCTCAGGGGCAAAGAACTACAGGCCTGGACTGCTATTGATGCTGTTGTGAAGAACGTCCTTGGAAACAAGCGTGCAAGTAACTACCAGGAAGTAATTTCCAATCTGTTGCACAGTTTCAAGGAAACGGGCTGCAGAATGTCAGTGAAAGTCCACTATCTTCACTTCCAAGTTCTCTGCAAGTAAATTTGTGACTTTCATGTGAATTTTCTATAAAAAAACCCAGACGTGCTAGAGAAAAACGGATTTCAGATTTGGAATCAGTAAGTGGAACTTGGTTAGAAATGTTTAATTTAATGCCGGCAACAGAGAAAAAATATTTTTTTGTCATGTAGTGTTGTTGGATATATATATATATATATATATATATATATATATATATATATATATATATATATATATATATATATATATGTATATACATACACTAACAAGAGATCTGTACCCTAAATCCACCAAGGTCCACCAATCCCAAAGTTAACATTGATCACTTTTACAAAAATTTTTACATCACTTTTACATCAATTTAAATATGAAGAAAACAACAAAGAAACGAATCTAAATAATTATTAACTTGTAATTGAAATATTTCGTTGCCACTTCCAACTTCATCAGTTAAATTTTTATAACCGGTAATAACAATTTAGTAAACTACAGAATATAGTAAAAAAGAAAAATAAACTTGCCCATAATCACTCAATGAGTTGTCCTTACCGACTTTACACACAGAATGAATATAGTAGGTAAGGACAACTAGAAGAAAGTCTTGTAATCCATTTAACCTCTGTTCCCTCAAAAGCAGCAAAGCCACCTTTTATGTTCTTTTCTAATATATGTAACTTGGAATCTTTATATGTATTTATGCAGTCCGCCACTTTTCGTTACTGGCTGCCCAAGGCAATTTAAGAGCATAAGCAAATTCTTTTTGTCCACAAAGCAAAGGTGATGCAACTTACTTATGAATTGCCTGAAGAAGTGGAAGGCAGGCATAGCTCTGTCTAATATTCGTAACTGTTGATCACAGTATTTTCACCACTTACGGTACACCAATAACCGCTATTCTATAGCTGAATTATAGTTAGCTAATATCTTGGCGAATACCCTTGTGCTGCTTTAACTTAAATAGCCTCTTTTCTCTGTAATTGCTAGGTGCATTGTTGATTTATTTTATCGATCTATCAGGCTTGATAATCCAAAGAAAATATTGCCTTAGCTAACGAAATAATCTCGGAGTCGAAAGGACTTAGCGAAAATTTGTTGGAGATACAACCAACACTTTATCTAATTAAACTATTTAATTCCTGGCCCATTTTGTTTTTGACTGTACTTATATTTAATCGAAGGACAAGAAACATTCTAACACTGCGAAATATCATGCCATAGAAACTTTAAAGATTCAGTCATTGCTTAGCTAGCTATTAGAAGCTTTTCAAATCCTTGGCTTGCTTGACTTAATTTTATTATCTCTCTTAGATATTTGGATATTTTGCATCCACAATCCCTTTTTTATCTACGGGTAACTATAGCAACTCAACCCAGTCCAACTGTCATGATCGGAGCTTCAGCTCTTGTCGCAATTGGTCAACTCATATTTTTGGTGGCCTACTTGATATTTCAAGAGTTCAATATATAACATTATGTTCTATCAAATTCGAGAAATATATTTCGAGAAACATCCCATCATCAGTCTATCTTGTTTTTATAATGTCTATTGCCTATGAAAAATAACACTATTAAGTTGTAGCCGAGTCCCTCAGTTGCGAAATTCTTTCACATGGCGTTTGCAGTCGCTTGCTGTTTTTTGTTATCGGTTTAACTTTTGTTGTTGTTATTCATAGGCAATGGTGAAGCTCTTACATCTATCATAGGCAATGATAAAGCTCTTACATCTATGGATTTCTCAGAGTCCATAAAGTTTAGAATTTTCAAGATATTCCTAAATGTCTTCATCTGCAAGCCTTCTTCCTCGGCCATCTATTCTCTATTCAACCAAACTACCTTTTTTGACTCCAGCAATGTAAAGTTCTGCATGTTCTTCCTTCCACTCTGATTTTTTATCGTCAATACCATACTTTCATATTGCAACATAATTACTGCGCAAATTTGCATAACCAATGGCTGCTAGTTTTTTCATTGAATGACACGACAAAGAAAAAATCTTTTAGAAAACGCAGAAAGGACTTGTGACGATTTTACGTCGAAATATGAAAAGTACTTCCATCAGAGAGAAAAGATAACATCATACACCATCAAATTGAAACTAAGTTTAGAAAACACTCGAAATGTCGCATTATTATCAAATATCCAACATATAAAAACATTGAAAACGTCGCATGAAGTCTAACTTTGAAGTTTACCATCAAACTGATTTAGAAAGACATCTCCGTGGATATTTTAAAAGAGGCAGGGGGCAAGAGGGCTGAACAATGTGTCTTTGGCCAAAAAAGGTACATATGAAAATTAATCTTGGACGAACGCCGTGATTTGACTTTGAAAATAAAAAAATGAAAAAAAGAATACCTTGCTGAGCTGAAAGTTTTCAAAGGGAAACCCTATTGGGACTCAAATAAAAAATGTCATGTTAATGACCTACCAAAGCAAGGCTATCTAAAAAGTGGATCGATGTTTTTATTCTAACTTACTAGAAGCTAAATCAGCCAGTCAAGAGAGGAAAAATGCCTGCGAAGTTATATGGCGTTGTTACGAAATACTGGTGCAGGGAGATTTCGAGGACAATGCTGCATAGAAAAACTTTCGCACTACTGGGTGGTTGCCATAATGCATGTTATTGAGGTCAGAGAAGCTATATTTTTCAGTAGCTTATTGGTGTTGGGACTAGCCTGGAAACACGATTACCTATGTCTCTTTTTTTGCCGTAAGCTAAAAAAATTTATGAAAGTTGGCTAGAACAGCATACTTTTATTAAATTTGATTAATTGGTCAATCAGTTTTTCATGGTAACCGTAAATGGCAATGTCGTGAATGACGGTATGACGTTATTTGACTTTTGAGTGGTTCAATGATTTTGTTACGTTTCTTGGACGTGGAAAAAACATTGATTCTGTCTTGCCCATTTTTAGGTTGATTACTAGCTCAGACATGTCCAGATACTTTGAAATGTTAATAAACTCATGATTTAGACAACCTTAAGCAACAGCTTTCTGTTTATGCGGAAAATAAATCAGCTTATCATCGGCATACATAACAGTATTTGAGAAGGTTACAAAATCTGGTAAATCGTTGAAATAACAACGGACCGACCAATGATTCCTGCGTTACTCTTGTTATCACTGGATACTCTGATGATAATTCGTCTCTTACTTTAATTAACTGTCTTCTATGAAAAAGACAATGGTTCAGCCAGGTGATATTTATTCCCTTTGTTTCATATGACTTTAGTTTGGTCATCATTGAAGCATGGCTAATTGTGTTAAAGCCCGACTTGAGTCCTTGAAAACTGATCCTGCAAAGTTACCATTTGCAATTTCTTTTTTACATCACCCAGGAACAATGTTGCAGTAATTTCCGTCGAGCTCCCAGCACGATGTCCATACTGTTTATTTGGCAATGAATTGTTAGTCTCTAAGTATATCATGGGCTGGGTAATTATAACTTTTTCCAGTAATTTCGACTTGATAGAGAGAACCGAGATGCACCAATAATTTTCTTTATCATTGGTGCTTCCAGCCTTGTAGATAAGTAACACCTTAACAACTTCGCAGCTCACCGTTGCGGGAGCTGTTGTTATGCATAAGTTTGACATATGGGCTAGCGATGGCAAGATCTCAGCCGCAGGGTCTGTTAGAAGCCCTGATTAAATATTATTTATACCAGAAGCTTTATTTTGACTTAATACTTTCAGCTCTTGTTGCACACATTCCGCCGAAACGTATTGGAATCAGGAGACAGATTTTGTGCAATGATGGTAGAATTTCATCATCCTCCAAACGAGTTCAGTAAGCAGAAAGCTTTTCTTTAATTTGGAGACTGCTGTGACAAAAAAACTCTCCTAAGGACCTTGCACTCCGTATACTTTGTTCAGAATAAGAAGCTCTAATTTTAGTTGGAAAAATCGATTTTTATGGTTTTCAAAAACTTCGGGTATTTAGTCGATTTTCTTTGAGGATATTTTGATGGTAATTCTTTCTTTCCGTCTCTTGCAACGATTCCAGTCTATTTCCAGTTTTAGTTTCCTTGTCTTCCCTAGAATTTTATTTCAGAGACCCATTTGACACTTAAGGCTTATGGACGGCCACGGGGTTGGCTTTGTTTTTATACGCTTTTTTGGAGTGGAACATATCTACTGAAAACGTCATTCAGTATTTTGGGAACTGGTGAACAGCAGGTCCATTAACATTTGTCAGGTATGTGACAGGTGAAAAGTTAGTGCTGTTCGGGTCTTCTTGTGGTTCATTTGGATTGTATCGTGAAAAATTATGCGATGTGACATATTTTTCTTTATAATTCACATGATTTTGCTTACGAAGGTAAATGACATTATAGTGATCTCTGATGGACAGTGGGATTACATTTGTGCTTACAATGTTTTCTCTGTTAATCACAACTATGTCAAGTAGTATCGAAGAGTTTATTGTGATGTGGTAGCTTTGGTGATTAATTGTTGAAAGCCATTAAGTCTTTACGATTGCTTCCTATTATCATAGTCATTGTTTACGAAGAAAATTGAGAATAACTGCTCCTTAAAATTTTAGATGAAACCGTGTAAGATATTTTGATCCTTTTAATGGACGGTAAAATAAGGTCAAGATAAATTTTTTCCTTACTGATTATAATATCTATCCAGGATCCCAGGCTTAATGGTTAGTACAGTTGCACTGTAATCAAGAGGTTCCAGATTCGATTCCCCTAGCGGGCGAAAAGAATTTAGAATTTTACAGAAAAAGCCACGGGTTGGCGTCAGGAAGGGCCTCCGGCCAAGAAAACCCAAACTTCCAAAACGAAAGTCCCAGTGAAGGGCACAGCATAAGCCCCAGTTACCGGGAATAAATGACATTAAAAGAAAGAAATATATAATCTCTATCGATACGCTTTCTGGGGATTTACACTCTAAATAATGCTCTTCTTCTCCACTTTAAACATTGTTTTATATAAATAGATGCTCCACTCCCAGATCCCATTATTCTACAATGTGTGACAAATTTATATCCGCTTATGTTAAACAGTTGAAAACCTCTGTCAGACAGGATCATCACTGCAAGGTTTGATGGACATTTATTGAAGACTTTCATAATACAATTATGTGCACCAACAGAAGGTGCAGAACAAGAAGTAAAAGATTTCTCCAACCAGCTACAGGACACCATGGAAAACCTTCCCAGTTACAACAAAAAGATCATCATGGGAGACTGTTATGCGAAGATTGGGAGAAGTCGTGTGGGCTTCCGAAACGTTGCGGGCCCACACAGCACGTCGGGTCATACGAATGATAATGGAAAGTGAATGGTTGAATTCTGTAACAAGAATGACTTCTGCATTGGGAACACCTTTTTCTAACACAAGCATATTCGTAAACGGACCTGGAGATTGCCAGATTGGAACACGATGAATGAGATAGATTACAATTGTGAAAGCAGGAGATTAGGCTCTTCCTTTACGGATCATTACCTGTTAGATGCGAGGATCAGATTGAAGCTGAATAGACTGACAAAGTGTGGAAGACGAAACCCATATGCTGTAGAGAAACTACTCAACCATGAAAACGCTGAGAGGTTCCAGGAACAGTTGTCAACTCTCTTTGCAGTCTTTCAAAGGAACACAGACATTGCAGGCAGGTGGGCATGTTTAAAAGAAACTGCCAGCTCCATTGTTGGTCAGAGGGAAAGCCAAAGAGAGCAATGGATATCAGATGAAACCTGGAGACAAATTGATGAATGACGATCTGCCAAAGGCAATAGAGATCAAGTAAGAACAGGAGAACAGGCCAAAGATACCCAAGAGCGATACCAGCAAATAGACAAAGCTGCAAAGAGAAGTTGCAGAAGAGACAAATAACCATGGTTTGAAAAGAAACTAGGAAGAATAGCCACGTTAACATTCCAGTGAAGAGCAACGATGGTTGCATCCTAGCAGTGGGAGAAGAACAAAATGAGGACAGGTGAGGCATTTCAAGGAGGTTCTTAACCAACAGTACCAGAGACACAATTTGATTGGAGAAACCTTCTACCAGCACAAGAGTTAGATATAGAAATGGGTCCCATTACGAGAAAGAAATCTAAATATGCCATCCAGAAAAGAAAAAACAATAAGGCCCCTGGGTGGGGCATTTCAAGGAGGTGCTTAATCAACCAGTACCAGAGACATAATTTGATTGGAGAAACCTTCTACCAGCACAAGAGTTAGATATAGAAATGGGTCCCATTACGAGAAACTCCGTCATAGCCTGTCCCAAGCCAGGTTGAGAAAGGAGGGTTGGGCGTAAGGCCAGTCACCTCACCCCATAAAAACGTCCAAACTACAGAATCAGCAAGAGCTTACCAATTCCGTCAAAATCTATATAAAATCTAAAAAAGATATCCCCACTCTTGCTCGACGCAAGAGTGGGGATATCTGTAGGGACAGTTCAGACGACCTCTTCGCCTGCAGTGACTCTTGATGTATCTATGACGAGTATGGAGCAAAGCCGCGTGGAACTTCATACCCTGAACTCCCATCATCTTCTCCGTTAAACACCAAACAAAGATTGGAACATGGAACGTAAGGACCATGGATGACACTGGAAAGCGCAGGTAATACATGAAATGAAGAACTACGGACTATCAGTGTTAGGATTGAGTGAGATCAGATGGAGAAGACAAGGCAGACTGTCAAGCGAAAGAGTCACATTGTTATACTCCGGGAATGAAGAAGAACACGTGAGAGGGGTAGAACTTCTCCTTGATAAGGAAACAACGGCCGCAATAATTGGATAGGACTCGGTATCATACAGGATTATAACAACCAGATTGGATACAAAGCATGCCAAAACTTCAATAGTTTACGTTTGTGCACCAACGGAGGTAGCTGATGAGGAAAGCAAAGACGAATTCTACACTCAGCTGCAGGAGACCATGGACTATCTACCGAGTCATGATGTAAAAATAGTAATGGATGACTGGAATGCACAAGTCGGGCCAGGTAGAGAAGGATTACCAAGCATAGTTGGACCTTTTGGATCAGCTACCAGCACCAATAACAACGGAGAGAGAAGGATAGAGTTCTGCAACGAAAATATTTTGCAAATTGGCAACACTTTCTTCAAACATAAGTCTATTCATAAATGGGCATGGTCATCACCAGGCAATGCCAAGTAAAATGAAATAGACTACATATCCGCGAGTGTCAGATGGGGTACGTCTCTCCAAGATGTGAGACCATTCAGAGGAGCAGACGTTTTCTCAGACCACCATCTCCTGGGTGGAAAAATCCGGGTTACGTTAAAGCGAATGAAGAAACAGGAAAGACAAAAGACCTTCACAATAGAGAAGCTTCTAAACCCCGAAGTGGCAGAAAGATTCCAGGAAGATCTATCAAATCGATTTGCCATCTTTCAAAGGGATGCAGACATTACAGCGAAATGGACATCCTTCAAAGAAGCCGTCACTGGAAGTGCTACCAACTTGTTGGGATTCAAAAGAGGTACAAAAAAGGAGCAATTAATTTGACAAGAAACCTGGAAGCTGATAGATGAGCGGCGTGATGAAAAAATAGCAAAAGATCGAGAAAGAACAAGATAACAGTCTAGAATCGCTCAGGAATAATCGAAATACAAAGAGATGGACAATGCAGTAAAAAAAAGGATACAGGAAGGACAAAAATGAATTGTTTGAAAGAAAAACAAAAGAAGCACAAGAAGCAGCAGAGCAAAATGATACACGTGAGTTATTCAAAATAGGCAAGCAATTAGCAAAGAAGAGAAACTCGCCAAATATGCCAGTGAAAGGCAAAAATGGAAAGGTGCTGGCTACTGAGGCTGAACAAAATGCAAGGTGGGCAGAGCACTTCAAGGTAGTTCTAAACCAACCAGTTCCGATTAACCAAAATGACTGGCATAGCATGCTAAACCTCGAGCCTTTACAAGTAGAGTTAGGACCCACCACAAGAAAGGAGGTTGCAAATGCGATCAAAATGATTAAAAACAACAAAGCGGCTGGTTTAGATGCAATAAGCAGCGAGCTGCTAAAAACAGGAGAAGAGGCTCTTAACAGTGTACTTCCTGAGCTTTTTAACCAGATTTGGACAGAAGAGACGGCTCCAAAGGAATGGGGTAGATGAGTAATTATCAAGTTGCCAAAGAAAGGTGATCTGTCAAACTGTAACAACTGGAGGGGCATTACTCTCTTATGCGTGACAGGAAGTCTTCAGCAGAATATTGTTGAAACGACTCTTCGATGCAATAGACCATAGGTTGCGCGAAGAACAAGCAGGGCTCAGGGAAAGCAGGTCATGTTGTGAACAAATATTTGTGCTGAGAAACTTAGTTAAGCAGAGTCTAGAGTTCAACTCACCACTGATGCTGAACTTCGTTGACTTTCGTAAAGCTTTAGACAGCGTTCATAGGGATTCCCTCTGGAAGATCATGGAATTTTATGGTATTCCAGAGAAGTGTATCAAGATAACAAAGTCAATGTACAGTCACCCAACCTGTGGTGTTAGAACAGCTGCAGGGACAACTGAAAAGTTTGAACTGCTGTCTGGCGTCAGACAAAGGTGCATAATGTCGCCTTTTCTCTTTATCCTGTGCATCGACTTCGTTATAAAAAGAGCGATGACTGGAGACAACCATGGAATAACCTGTGGGGAAAATAGCAAGTTAACTGATCTCGACTTTGCTGATGCTATTGCACTAGTGTTTAAAGACAATGAAATCTGTCAAGAAATGACAAACAGGCTACAACACGAGAGTGCAAAGGTGGGGCTAACCATCAATGGGCACAAGAACAAAGTAATGAACATAAAGGAGGACAGAAGCCAACTGTTATTAGTCGACGGGAACCAACTAGAGACGGTGGAGGAATTCCCATACCTCGGCAGTATGATATCAATTACTGGAGTAAGTGGACACAGACATGAAAACCCACCTTGGTCGAGCCAGTGCAGCCTTCAGGTCAATGACAATATATGGAGATCAAATCAAATCAGCCTTAGAATGAAGATTACACAGCGATAGCCGTCTTCACAGTGTTATATTCCAGTGAAACGTGGAAGAGCACGAAAAGAATCAGGAACAAATTGGATAGCTTTTATCAAAGAAATTTGAAAAGGATTCTTGGAATTACATGGCGAGATAGAATTACAAATGAGGAAGTACTAAGAAGAACAAGGCAAAGGCCGCTGCATTTAATAGTTGAAGAAAGGCGATGGAAGCTGACAGGGCATTCTATCAGGTTACCTACGGAGCGTCTCGCACACCATGCAACATCTTGGAGGCTAATGTCAGGAAAAATAAGACGGGGTAGGCCAGTGAAAACGTGGCAACCAACGTTTAAGGAAGACAGAGAGACGCGGGGTGTGCAAACGCATGACACTCAAGCCTTGGCCAGAGACCAAACGCGTTGGCGCCTTGGTGCCCGATGTCTCACCCAGGGCAGGAGGAACTAAGGTCTAATGTAAGATATTGTTCAAAAATACTTTGGGGGAATCACAATCTGTCACTGAAGAAATGACAGCACCATGGACAGAGACAACTTTACCTACCATGCTCTCCCGACATAATTCTGGAAAACACATTCAATGCAGATGAATTTGGATTATTCCACCAATGTTTACCTGACAAAACCTTGCACTTAAAGGGAGAAAAATGGTCTGGTGGAAAGCATAGCAAAGTTCACTTGACTGGTTTGAATGCTGGAATTGCCATTGGAAAGAGATTTAAAATGCGTGCCATTGGAAAGTCCGAAAAACCAAGATTTTTATAGGTGGCAAGACTTCTTGTTGATACCGTGCTCGGAGCAAAAACTGGATGTCTGCAGAGCTTTTTGAAGATTGGATACATACATCTAAGAGAAAGATGGTCTTAATCATCGATAACTGCAAGGCTCATCACATGTAGAAAATCTGAAGAGGATTAAATTGGTTTTCCAAACTCAAAATACAACGGCACACACAACCAATACATCAAGTTATTATTCGAGCTTTAAAAGCTAAATACCGCTCACTATCCGTTAATAAATTTTTCTTGGAAAAGGAAGAGACAATACCAAAGATTTCCATTCTTTCGGCGATGTACAGGCTGAAAAAAACAGTGGGTGGTGTCTCCAACTAGACATTAACTGGTTCAGAACATCAGGCGTCTCGGAGCATCATGCTGAAAAGATGACCAATTCCGAAGACAATCCTTTTGAAGGATTAGAAGACGACGATGTTGAAGAAGATGCAGTCCAGACTCTGGAGGCAGATCTTTCAGTTTTGAAAGGAAGATTGCTGATTAAATTGACACCGACATCACAGCTGACGAAATACATCGATTTCGATATAGAAGTCGGTACATTACATGGAAAACTAACAAATGCTGAAGTCAACGAGATCCAAGAGGAAAACTGACGATGAAGAAAACAACAACGTTGAGGGCGAACCAACCACCAAGCCAAAAATCGAAAAAGGAAGAAAAGCTATCGAACGTCTTAAAGATTTTATCATCTTCTCCAAGTTTGGAGAGGCAATAATGAGATCTTGATCTTTGATTTTGAAGGTAGCAAGTTCTTTGTGTGAAAAATAAAATATTTGAAAGCAAAACAGAAATAATTAAAAAGCTATAGATAGAATCTGGTAACCATATTAAAAATTACACATATTAACAAACTCTAATACATCACTTTTTCCATCACAAAGAACAATTTTTTCCCCTGACTATTCTCTTCTTTTTTTCAAGTACACATAACAAATTTCATGTAAACCAAATTTAGAAAAAAATCCCTTAAAATTTGTTGTATCAGAGTCCTCTTGTAAACAACCAAAAAACCAAAAAATAATCAAAGTAACAAAAGGCAAGCATTACAGACTTTTTTTTCGATTAAATAAATAATCAAGTTGAACTTAAAAAATATATATTTTGATGTCTTTTTATTCCCTTATAGATTGTAACTCCGAAGCAACATAATCTGAATCCGAATTATACTAAATTGGATACACTGACAAACAAATGCAAACACAGAATTTTCCATTATTTGAACTTTCTATCACTATAACAGGTTTTGGTTCCCCATGAGTGTTCGACGTATAGTCAGTCTAATGGAAGTAATTACGATATCCACGCAACTCCAATCCAAAATAGAAATGGACGATTTGAATCCATCTGGGCGTTTAAAAGGGTCATTTGAGATCTGTCATAGATGCTTCAATGTTCTTGCGTTATCTGTTATTTATTGACGCGTTCAGACGTATCCTCCTTTTGAATTTATGTTTGGGGAAACTGGTAAGGTTAAGTGGCTGGTTTGGAGTTTTCTTGCTCTCTTTATCTTGCTTCAAAGTTTAGTTTCGTTTTGCCTAAAAAATTTTGGCAGCAAGAAGAAATACCTTTGCAACTCTTGTATGCCCGATGTGGGCTTTTGTCTTTGAGACTATTGTGCGACTTTCTTAATGGACCATTCAAATACGTTAATCTCATTTTTTGTTAAATTGTTTAAAACTTTTTTGTAAATTGATGTTTTGGGGTTAGTTTTAAACTGTTCTATCACACTATTTGTAAAAGGAATAGAGAAAACATCCTGCTTGAATTTTGTTCTAATGTTTCACTACTCGGATTTGAAATCCATGCTTATTCGGTATGTTCTATTGAGATCTCCATTTATGGCATTTCGTTTATATCGCTTGGGTACCATTGACGACCAATATGTTACCAGCTTGTTAGGTTTACGGTGAAGAGGCATGACTATTTCAAAATCATCACCTCTGCATATTGTAAACCTAAAGGACATGAACGAAATGCCATGAGCATCATAACAGATCTCAAGTGGATACATGCAGCTATTTGCTACTTTGATATCTAGGGATTATCATGCGAGGAAGAATCACAGACAAGCGACACGAGAGTAGGATGCCTCTTTCTACAGCGAATTTGTAAAATGCTCCGCTTGATTTAAAAGAGCTAGGGACACTATGATAGGTGATGCATATGGTTGTATGTCTATTACCTTTACTGACTGAGCGCACTGACAAACTCTAAAACAGAGGACATCTCTTTACTTGAAGCGAGTAGCAGGTCAGAATTAATATTTACCTTGTAAGCCACTGCCTCAAAGAAAAAAATGCACAACACAAAACAAAACAAAAATGAAAAACAAAAACAATACAACAAAAATCAGTTTCAAGCTAAGTGAGGAGGGCACGAGACTCTTCATCTCAGGGTCGTGACATCGAGTTCAATGTCAGGCGATCTTCTCCCCTTCCCATTTTTGTATTGACAACTCAAACCAATCAAAAAAAACATTACATCTTCCTAACCGCCGGTCCACAAGGCAATTCTTCGTTGTTTAAAAATGTCTGTACGTTAATCTGCAATGAGAGCAGTATACATTATATGTAAAAAGTTACTCGATGAAAAGTGGCAGGATTTTCAGTTTCTGGCGAAACATAAACAATGAGCTTTTCACCATTTCCAGAAATTTCGCTTTTGGTGTTTTTCGACAGATTTTAGACCACGAATTAAGAACAAAGATAACTTTGGATAAACGAATTCCAGTCTCACAGCTTGGGAACGCTGCCCGCATACATGTAAATAATAGATAAAAAGACATAGGAATATCTGTTGACACGAAATCTCATGTAATAACAAACGTTTTCTGCACGATTTTACTCCTTGAAAGGGTTTTCTAAGCGTTGCAACACACCTTTTCCTTTCTCAATCGCTTCTACATCTGCTTTATCAAATCCAGACCTTACAGATTTCTTTTTTTGTTGTAATTGGTCTCCAAAATTATTACCAGCCGTCCATGAAGCGGCTGGACCAGGCAATTTAAGTGGAACTCGGACACCTTTTGACCCGGTCCCCTTGTTAAGCTAATGTAAATTTGATCAGCATACCAGTTGTTGAATTCCTTTTTCAAGCTTTGTTTGTCCACGGAAATGTCAGAGTTGTAATCGATCAGACAAGTTGTGGGGTGGAATAACTGCAGCGCAATTATTTGCTTTAAATAAGCCATGAAAAGTATTTCCCTGCCCTGTAAACGTATCCTTTATTACCAGGCCCTTGCTGAACTGCAAAACACAACTCTTTTTTTTGTCTTTTATCGTCCATTTCTTTGATTGGTAGATTCTCTGTACTTCAAAACATGAAAGATATACTTCCCTAGTGTAAGACAAAGGGGTTTGGTTGATATTGAACAAACGTTTTCATTGAGCATCATGGCCAGTAAAAAGGGGTTTGACATTTCGTTACAAATCGTTCTTTGGCTTGCCGTTTTTTATCTCAAGCTTACCAGTTGCATCCTTCCTTTTAGTCCAATTCAGTGACTTTAAGACGGTTGTCGTCCAGCTTTTAGTCAGTTTTAAGTCTTTCTAAATTCGTTTAGAAAATAGGAGCTGTTAACTTTCATTACACCACAAGCTATGTTTATAAGTTCCTGTTTCGAAAAAGCTGTACCAGTCAAAAATTATTGGTACACGAATGTACCAGTATTGATTGACAACTGCACTACACATGTCCTCATAAAAGGTCAGGTGGATCAAATTTTGGGTTGAACTCATTTGTTTTCTGAAATCGATCTTTCCAGCTATTTACAGTTTGTCTTCGAAATCGTACCTCAGGTACTTTTTGCTTACCTTCTTCAAAGCATTGGGCGTGCCATTTTCACAAGCATACTTGCCAATCTCTTTCTTGATATTCGACGGAACGTTTTTCGTGTACTTATACCTTGTTTTGTTTCCATTCTTCAGCGCATTTTCAGCGAATTGCAATCCTACACATTGTCAGTGGCTGCATAAAAAGTCAAGTTTTAAAAGAATCCTGATACTTCTTAAAATGCTGTATTACATTCTTGGTTGCTAACACCATTTTTGCAAACAAGAAGACTCCATTCGAAAGTTTTGTTTCTTAACGACTGCAACGCCTTGTAAACAAATCTTTGATTTCAGACTCTTTGGCAATCAGGCGCGACTATGACTACGCTTGTTTTTTCTTGGTTCTGTTACGCCTTTCAGCGTCAAATCAAGATCGCTTCAGGCTTTCATGTATACAAACAAACGGCATGGAAAGGATTAAAGTTGGCGATTAAACCATATTCATTAATTGCTCCGCACTAAAAGTGTTAGGGTCTCCGGAAAGGTCTCCTTTATCCAGCACAAACCTCCGATTCCTGCTAGTGGGCTTGTAATTCCTGTGCTTCACAGATTTTCTTTCGCGTTTATCAGGAACAACAAAATTGAAAATGTTTTGACAGGACGATAGTGAGCCGATGGAGTTTAACAGCTGGTCGAAGATTTATCTAGTGAATTAAACGAAACCGAGGAAATCGAAAAAGCTGAAAAAATCGACGCCGAGCAAGTTTTGGATGACAAAAGCAGTTTCATAGATATTGATTTAGACATTGACATGGATATTGTTGAGGGGGCAAAGGTGAGAAAACTGCACCTGATCTTCCTTATATTTTTTAGGAATATGAAATCCAATACAGAAAACGGCACCTGATTAAACAAAGTCCTTTAAATGTTATATGATAAATGATTAATTGGCTGCTCTTTGACGAAACTTCAAACAGACGAAACAAAGCCCCGATGAACCTTTCACCGGCAAGGTCGACGTTTCACCCAGCTTGACCTCTAAAGATCCAAGTTCTATGGACCTGAACGGATCGTATTTGAAGTGTTTTTAAAGCAATACAAGGCACTAATCATATATTATCAGTTTCTTTAGATCATTTTGTATAAGATGAGCTGACCTTGCCAACCCAACGCGGAATTAAAACTGAAAAAGTCATCACATTGGTGGCAAATTGTTTTACTATGCGAATTTTTTCTGTCGAGTAATTTCAAGTATTAACAGTGGCCTTTTTAACGTGGGTAGTTGACTCCATAATCCAGCTTCAGGTTGCAAACACAACTGGATAATGTTTATGACCGTTATAGCTCTACTTTCAGTCATAATTCCAAACAAAAAAAAATGTCCATATAACTGACAGTCAGGAACTTATTGCATAGGACTTGTAAGAACAAAGTTTCCTGCTTCAGACCATGAGGTCTCAATCCCCATCCAACCCTGTTCTTTCACCAGGAACTGACGAAAATCCATTTATAAAACGAAAATTTATTCGATTGAAACACTTCAGTAATATGTAAATTAAAAATTATCAAGATTACCTGATTAAAAGAATAACCAAAACAAAAAAAATGCATGAATAGCAAATGATTAAATATTGAGTGCTTTTTAATTATTAAATTTCGTCATAATAAACTCCCTCATAATTGGGAAAGCCTGTTGTACAGCTTTGGTTCAGCATGGTTAAACGAACATCAATAGTTAAATTCGCAATTTAATGGGAAGGATCTCCCGATATTATATACTACCAAGACTGTTTTCGTTCTGATAGCTCTAAACAATATGTTAAGGCTGTTATTTGCAGAAACGATTACAAATTTTAAAAAAGAAAACGGCAAATGGAGTTTTTCCTCTGACCTTCCAGACGTACTTGGGGCTCTCTGACTATTTTGATTCCGCCTTTATGCCCCCTGGAATACCGTTGTATACTCGAACTAGAAATATTCCCGTTTTTAGAACCAAAAAAACATTATCTTCCTTTCTTTACTTTAACAGAAAAAAAATCGCAATCTACTTTGAGCGTACGCCTGACAGAAAACCCTATTTAACCCGAAAATAAAGACTACGTCTCCACTGAAAATTGTGTCACCAAGTACCGTCTTTTCTACGCGACCATGTCGATCTAATAAGGCACAATTTAAGTAAAAGACCAGGAGCATTGTATGTATATTTACACACACATGCACATAAAATAATGCTAAGTCGATATCCACCTTTGACTTCTCTACCTTACACACAAGACTACCCCATTCTTATCGAAGCATCACAAAACTGTCACGCACTGAACGATACCGTGATTCAAATTCAAGCATACCTTTAGATTCATAGACGAAGCTTGCTGTGTCAATGACCAAAACAAATTCAAAAATAGTTATCGCGAAATATTCCCGCCTGAATTACACCTTCAATGTGAACACAAAGGTACACACGCGACATTCTTGGAATTGGATATCGCGATTAAAGATGGGATTTCGTGCAAAAATTATTTGATGAGAGAGAACTTTCCTTTTTACATTGTTAGGAAGCCCGATTTTTCTGGAAATATTTCAGAACATATTTTCTATGGTTCTATATCATTTGAACTTCCACGGTATGACTTTATTCCTAAGAGTCAAGAACCTATTGCGAGGATGATAAAACAAGGTGTCCCTTGCCCCAAGATTCTAAAAAATTTCGATAAGATGTATGAAAAACACAGTGATGCATCTACCTCTACGCTCAACAAGAGCGAAACCGTTCTTAAGCACGAATTGACAAAACATCTTTAACATTTTCCCCTTCTCACCTCACCCTCTCGGTATGTTTCTTCTTCTTTTTCCCTTTCTTTTTTCCTTTCTTTTCCTTACAGATTGTGTATTCTGTGATCTGTCTACTTCACGACTCTGGCAATTTCTTCTTCTCTATTTCATATGTCGAAGCTCTCGCTGGGCTACTTCATCATGGTCAAAGTCCAAAATTTGTCTTTATCATACCCTCCTCTGTATTTTTTCTCTAGAATCTAGTGCTCTCTCATTTTTCAGGCTTAACTTTCCGTAAATGGTACTTTATCTGGTCAAGGAGCATTCATTAATGTTGTGGCCATCTCAATTAGATGGCTAATTCACATTCGACCATTCGTAAAATGTGGCGAATGCAAACATAACCATGGTCAATATTCTTACCTAATATTGTTGTCAAAATTAACGAGCAGCATGAGGGCTTTGTCATAAAACTACCCCAAAGACAAAGAGAACTTAAACACAAGTACCTTCCCACCCGACGTGTACAACATTGGTAGTAATGAGCACTTGAAAATCAAACAACAAAAAAACGACAAATTGTTTCAACACACAATGCATTACAATTAAATACATTCCCATTTTAATACATTGAAAATTGTACTCGGAACTGATTGCAACTTTACACAATGAAATTCAACTGGACAAATGTTGCCAGTGTTATCCCCATTGTATCGTCAACATGAACAGTAATAATATTCAGTTGGAGACTAACTTTCCAAACCACTACTCAAGAAATATCCCTTGGAATAACGACGAAAGGAAACAAAGTTTCTATGTATGGTTGTACGTATATACAGCGCCTGGGCATCTTTATGGCTCTCTTCTGCTCTTACATCATGTCAAACAAAGGGGGTCAAAATACGAAGTTAAAACGATAAAAGCACCGCTTAACGTGAAATACAATTCAACAAAATAAAGCCAAATCTGAATTTAAGACTACTTGGCAGCACGGGTAACCTGCTAACCAATACAGTTTTTGCTAGCAGTCACCTGTTTTCCAAGAGCAATTTCTTTCAGAAGTTTACTCTGTACTACTAAACAGCATTCACATGTTAGTTTTCAAGGTTGTTTTAACCTGTTTTAAATCGTAATTTTCATAATTTTTTACAATCGTCATCCTATTTAGTTGCAGCAGCTAAGCGAGGGCACGTTCTCAATATTCTTGTCGTTCTTTGAATGCCTTGCCTTTAGGACGACCAGAAGTGCGCCGTTTTCAACGTCTGCTTTAACTTTAACATGCTCGTTTTCACTTAAGACTTGCAAAAGTCTAGGGTCATTAGCAGCTTGGAGGTTAGTTTACTGAACAACTTGATCGTACATCATCTTTTAGTAGTTAAAAGAAAACACATAATACATGTTATATTCTACAGTACTTTTTAACCTTATAAACAAAGATCATTTTTACCGATTTTTGGCAGTGGTCTCTGACAGACTTGTCACTGTCAATGTGTATACTGTATTTTCATTACACCATTTCACGATCAACGATAAATAACAAAACCAACATCATTTCAGCACAGGAAAATTAAGTAAGACATAATCTGCAAAAGTGAGACACTTCTCGTTTACCACACGGATAAAATGAAATGTGATTCATGCTTCTTTCGTCAAGGTGCTTTGATTTGGATCGTTGTTTCGTCGTCATTGTGAAATGCCGCTGTCATATATTCTTGAAGCACAAATCGAGGTAGGTTGTGGGGTGCACAGCATTTTCCAGGTTCCTACCTACACACAGTGCTATTGTAACACTAGCTCTGATAGCTAGTATAATAGTTTTCGTGGCAAAAGAAAATCAATTTTGTCTTTTCACACAGGAAATATGTCATTTTTTTATGAAAATGACTATTGACAAAAGTCGAATAAATAATTGTTCAAACACATTTATCAAAACGTGAATAAGTTGTAATTTAACTGTAATGGCCCTCAGTCAAAGCACAAAATTTGAATAACACTCTTGCAGCAAAAAAGAGCTGCCAAAATATACCTTTAAAAAACCAACAAGCTTGTGTGCGGAAAAAGTCCCAACCATCTACCATATCATTCAGCTGTAAATTTAATCTACTTTAGTCTTCTATTTATCTCCTTAGTAAACTGGGACAGTTGCTTATCGTCTCATTCTAATGACTTCAACTTCATTGGAATCCCCAAAATCATAGGGTCGACGAATGAGCGTTTAGTAAAATCAGTTAAAACAATTTTAAAGTTAAGGCATAAATGACACCCCTTAGACCAGGTTTAAGAAGCCAGAAACAAAACAACAACAAAAAATCAAATCAGGAAATAGTAGCCATTTTATTCAGTTCAAACAACAAAGGATGAAATGAATCTCAAATACTGAGAGTGTATTAAAGTAAAGTTCCGAAAGTACGCGGGACGTTTTTGTTAAGGTGCTTACAATCGACTGTACCTTAAGTATATCACATTAACCGTTGTATGGAATAAAAATATTAAAATAATGTGGAAGGAGAGAATTTCGAATTTGAAAGAATGCGAGTACGAAAGATCCTAACAATGTGAAAAAGATGATAATACACGTTATGGTTTAACGATGATCGGGTTAGTAGCGTATGTCATTAGCTCATGTTTTGGGATGTAAACATTGAAATCCACTGAGCCAGGTTCAAACCCAGTTCAGCGCGCACATATTTTTTATTTCTTCAGAATAAAAATAATACTAATTACACAAATTTTATCAAAACGAACATTTTTTGTGAAAAAATTCATGTTTCCTAATGTTAAGAAATTTTTAATTCTTGTTCCCTTTCTTTTCCTGTCGACAATACTGGTACTTGGATTGAGCAAAGAAATTCGATTATTGTGGCAATATCGTGGCAATATTGTGGCAATATTATTGTAGCAATCGAGTAAAATAGTAGTAGCTTTACATTTACGCTTACACAATAGTTGTGCTTGTGGAAATTTCGTTTGTATTTAATTTTTAATTTCATAAAAAGAAAATTAGAATTAATTACTTCTTTAAAGAACCGCTTACTTTGGTAAGGAGCTTCCTTTCCCACTCTACTTACTTTGGGAACTTTACGGGGTACGGCAATGCTTTAGCTTTCTTTAGATTTTTTGTTATTGTACATTTGTGGATTCATTTCTGCAGGCTTTCAAAAGAATTGAAGCACTTCTTGAGAAACTCGGTTGCGGGCAAAATATCTCGAACAGAAGGTTTAAACTCTCATGCGTATATTCATAACGGGCAGCCTTACATGGTAGATTTCTCCTATAATTCATACTTACAACCCTATATTCTAGCAATAAGACTAACTTGCAACTGAAAATGCCAGTCGTCAGTAAAAAGATTCCAGTCGAATGACGCAGTGTAGGAAAACGTCTTTATTGTATGAAATAGTTAAATTGACATCAGACCTGACTATCAGTGTGGCGTCTAAACGAATACTGAGACATATATCGTGTCTGGCAAAGTCCATCATGCCAAAGAATTTCAAACTGACGTACCAAAGCTGTTTTCCTACCTTGATTTCAGTCCCTACCTACTCTTAGTGGGTCAACCAACACTGTCAAATAATTGTTTTTTGTAACCTTGGTCGTATAAAAAGCAACATAAATATTGAAATGGTTACTAAATTTTGTGTGTACATGCAATATTCTTTTGTTAATTTTCACTGAAAACTAACATTATTCTTCATAAAATCCATCTATCGTCTCCTTGTACATTTTGTGTACTTGGGGCCGCCGGACTTTTAATGTTGGTCCTGGAAATGGGAAAAAGCGCCAAAAATGTAAAATGAATAAAGCAGAGAAATAACTTGTACAATTTAACTCTAACTTCACAACTTTTTTTTTCAAACTTAAATACTACACCAGGCAGGAATAGCAAACCCAATACTTTGCTCCTATTCAAAAAATAGAAAAACGAAACTTAACTTCGTTTAAAATAGTAATTAATATTAAAAGCTAACGCTCGTCGGAAGTATTTCATTTAAAACAATTCAGTAAACAGACGCAAAAATCGTTATTGGAACCATAAAACTAAGTGAAGACAGTGTTACAATGACGAAATACAATACGAGCTGAATTACAGTGTAAATTACAACCTATTAATTATGTGTGCGCGCGCACATTTAATACATAGAAAACTAGAGGATTCCCTTCTCGCAATTTTCTCTTTTCGAAGTTGCCATTTTGTACCACAAAGTATAAGAAAACCCCTTCTAATGCGATTTAGTTATGTTTGGAAAATTTAAATGAATGTTCGTTGAAGCATAAACAAACAACTGATTTTCAAAGATAACATGTAGAGCAAAAAAAGTAGTACTATTAAGCCTTTCGCTATGGGGGTAAGTGGTAATATAATCATTGAATAGTATTGCTTTGTTCTTTATTTCATGTTCTTTTTTCATTCATCAGGGTTCACAATAAATAAAATAAGTAAATATCTTGTGCCATTTTTATTGAAAAGATTTGAAATAACGATTTATTTTCCTTCTTTTGGAAGCTCGCCATAACATTATTCTACCAAGAACACTAATAAATTTTAACTGTACAAACTAAAAAAATGGTAAAGTTGCAACTTTAACACGGGAAAATAGTTGTACCTCCCACCCTTCTTTTTTAATGATGAATAAACATACAAGGCACACAGCCACTATGTCTGTGGAACTGTGAAAAAAAGAAGAAAAAAAGCAAGAATACACAAGATATGAGTTAGAGCAAAATATAATAATTTAAAGACTTGAAAACAAAAAGAAACAAAAAGAACAAAAAAAAATTGGAAAACAGCACTAAGAAATTAAAGAGTTCCACAGCATATCTGTACGAAGAAATAAACTAAATTCATAGAAATGTTTATTAAGAGGAGCAACAACTGCATAGGGATGAAAGGTATTGAGAGAAATTGGACGCAACAAACTGAACTGCCACCAGCGAGAAAAACCCATCAGAACACTTCCCATGATAATGCCTACAGACAAGGGAAAAAGGGTAAACACTTCATCAAGATTGATGAGTACCAGCAAGCCTTGGACCTAAGAAGTTACAAATACGTCTCTAAACTTTTTCACGAACATTAAGACGATATGACTCAGCACTTTCCGGATGTATTTCATGCAAAGACGTATGTTAGAGCTGGAAAGGCCAAAAGGCCTTATGTTAAAGGTACTCTCTAGCTCGATACAAAAAACCCAAAATTTTAAGAAGTATATTTACCAGCGGATTTCATATAAGAATCCCAGGAAAAGCCTAGAGAAAATGACAAACCAAGATGTCTCATAAAGAAACATTCCTTGAGAGGGAAAGCAACCTCGTCAAAATTAATATCACAATGATTTGTTGGAGTTAAGGTCTCAGTTTTCTACTGAACAACATCAGTTGCACATTTGCTGCATTTAAAAAACCCACTTTCTTTTCCATTCTCTGATAGCCCAAAGGTCAGGCTCCATACCTTGCCCAGGTGGCTGCGCTGGCTTGAGCCCATTGTCTGAGTACAAAGCAGTGTCATATGCAGAGTTGTTGATGACCTGAAGCAAGCAACCAGGAAGATAATTGTTGTAAAGAAAGAAGGAAGTTGAATCATAAAATTAAAACCTTGAGGAATTCCATCATTATCGTTGTCAGATGTAATTCCATCTTGTATTATGTCACGCATTTTACGATCTGAGATGAAGAAATGAATGACACTAAAGGGCCTTCCACATACGGCATAACCAGAAAGCTTACGAAGCAAGCCAGAATACCTATGTNGCCCAAAGGTGGCTGCGCTGGCTTGAGCCCATTGTCTGAGTACAAAGCAGTGTCATCTGCAGAGTTGTTGATGACCTGAAGCAAGCAACCAGGAAGATAATTGTTGTAAAGAAAGAAGGAAGTTGAATCATAAAATTAAAACCTTGAGGAATTCCATCATTATCGTTGTCAGATGTAATTCCATCTTGTATGTCACGCATTTTACGATCTGAGATGAAGAAATGAATGACACTAAAGGGCCTTCCACATACGGCATAACCAGAAAGCTTACGAAGCAAGCCAGAATACCTATGTTGCAGCTTATCAAACCGCTGGAAGGAATAAGATTTAAAAGAGATAGTTATTTTGAATATGAACAAGGAAATCCTGTGGAAAATTCAACATGTGTAAGATCATGAGCAAAAGCTAAGTTGTTTTTAGTTAGTTTCAGTCTTATGAGTAAGCCAGGTCATGTGATGAGCGTTAAGTCACCAAGGGCTAAGATGTTAGCAATGTTATCCTACTCGAAACTGTCTCAATAACGGTCCAAACGTCCAGAGAAGGAGAGGGATGCAAGAAAGATAGGTTACAAGTGGTCTCAACAAAAGACAATCTAAAGCAAATTAAATGCTTATCATTAGATTCAACTTCTTGTACTCTCAACAGCTTAAAGATCGTGCATGGAGAGCAAGATCATAAAGATGAGTTGTCGAGTCTTCTCGAAACATTAAGGCATTATGCAAACTTGTGTACCACCGTCATTATCATCATCATTATTGCCACTAATATAATGATCAATACCAAATTATCATTATTATCGGTTTCACACTTTGTAGCTCTTTTAGTAAACAGTTCGGTCATCAAATACGTGGACTCAACAATCAACTTTCATTTTATCCTTTAAAATTAATGTTGATGCCAGTTCATAACAATTTTTGAACTTGCATGTGCATTTTGCAGTCAGTTTTGAATAAAAATCTTTACCATCTGAATTATAGGGGGTACGAATTAATCAGGTCATGTATTTTAGGTGATACAGTTAATAAAATGTACAAAACCTACCTAGTTCACCCCCAGGTAATGAAAAGTCCTTTTCAAGAAGGTGCCATTTTTGTACCTGCAAAAAAATGTAAGGGCAACAATACAAAATACGTCTCTATTTCAAGAGTACAACTGCAATACCTAAACTACTAAGAAAAAAGAAAAAAGTGTCATACAACCAAAACACCCTGCTAAATAAAAACAACAATATTATGGGCTTTGGTTATATATTTACATATGACATATAACATATTTATGAGTTATACGTTTAAGGCAATTCCAATTCCATTTGCTGTTCAATTCATTCTCTCTGATCAACATGTTAAGAGATTGCCGGGGAAAAATTTATCAAGCAACATGAAACTACATAACGCATGTACTTTACAAGAAATGCCTAAGCAACGAAACTTACATACAACATGGTACTATCCCAAAAGTCACTGAATGCAATTAATCTGACATGTTTAGCATATACCTTTGTACTACAGCGTGAATGTAAAAACATTCCGAAAATCCGATATTTTCCTTGAAGACGATCTTTTAAGCACAGCTATATTTATTCTGAAGCAGAAAATTTACACTATTTCCTGGTGATTGCTATGGGCTTGCTTACATTCATTCCACAGGATTAAATTTAACTGGACGCCAATCTGCTGGAACACTATAGCAACAAATTTACACCCTGATTGACTTAATATGTCTATTCAGAACTTATATTAAAACGTACCCGGAGAAATGTATTTACATAAAGATATAACTACACAGGCACGTTATATCGTCCACAAATACAACAGAGAGCAGTAAAAAAAAACCCAGACAACTCTTTACAATTTACTGTGCGAAAGTGCGAAAGTCCCCAGTTGGGTTAGGAAGTTGAATCAATTTTACTGTTTATCGTAAGTCTTTGTTAGCCAATCATGTATGAAAAGCAAACAACGCAGAAAAACTGTAGGGCAAATAACAGGCAGACGGTCAATTGAGTTTTTCCAAAATTAAATGACCTTACGTGCCATAACTGCCATGAATAAAACAATGAAAGGCAACCCAAAATTTAACTAGGAAGATCTATTTCACCCTTACAAATAGGTTGCCGTTTAAAAAACACCCCATGTGTTAGGCCACATACTGAATGCCAAAATGCAATGATCAGAGGTTCAAAATTGTCATCTACCACTATCGTTTTGTGCACAGCGATTTAATCGACAAAATCAATTAAAGATTGGCCCGAGCTCAGACGACATCAAGGTATCCTGTGGGCCCTGGCTTAGTAATGGAGGGTCTGGACTATGCAGACGACGAAAAGGGAGTGTCATAGCCAGAAAGCTAGTACCACTGGGCTCAAAATCAATTGAAGGCTCGCGTCCTAACGAAAAACGCCACAAGCAACATGCCTGTCAGTGGATGGTACACCCCTAGAAAATGTGCCGGAGTTTCTCTACACATCCAGCAAAGTAACAGAAAATTCAGACTGTGGCGCCGAAATGTACAGCAGAATCACCAAGGCAAACCAAGCAATTTCCATGCTAAAGCCAGTCTGGAGACCTACCCGTCAAGAGTGTTCTTCCACACGGCCCAAATGCTGGAAAACGAGAGTGGTCATTGAGTGCAAGCTGGAAGTTATCCAGAACAAATGCTTGAGAAGGATTATTTAAACCCTCTGGCCAAACACCACGTCCAATTAAGACTTACGCGACAGAGTGTGGTCCATTCAAAAGACTAGACACGATGCTGATGATAACGTGGTCACGTCTTCAGCATTCCACTGACTTGTTGCCCCAAACAGCCCTGTGATGGACTCAACAAGGGAAATGGAAGCGCAGGCACACCAAGGTGTCGTGTTGAAAAACAGTCGGAATGGTCCTAAAGTGCACAGCCAATGTCAATGTTGTAACCTATCGCATAACAACATGAATGGCGTAAAAGTAAAAACTGCTTTGTCATGTTCCATGTACTACATTAGGACTGTAAGTTCGCAGCTTGGTAAATTCTTCACTTTTCGTGCTATACAGAAACTACAACTATAAGTCTGAACGAAACATAGAGGCCAGGGATCAAAACAATTACAATATCAAAAAACGTCCAAAAGTCAATTTAACTTACAATAAGTTTAACTTCCGTAAAACTCAAAGAGACTGTTAAATAATGAACATAAAGTAAACAAAAGCATTGAATTTTTTCTACTTCGAATAAAAAAATTAATGTATGCAATACATAAGAACTTACTTTGGCTGCTCTTGAAATTGCTTTTTCATTGGCTTTGTCTAATCCTTGCTGGATTGCATTCCGTAAAGCTTCTGGAACGTTTCCTGTCAATTCTGACAATTTAGTTGCTGTTATTCCTAAAGACGCACAATAGGTAGTTACCACAGGCATCAGTTCATCCAAGGGCTCTCCCGAATCAGCATGCATTTGTGTCTAAAGATAAATGAGTGAATGTAAGATTATGTCAATTCTCTACACAGGAAGAGGATTGAAGACAACCTAACAGCTGGATTACTCCCAACTAATAGATGGTCACCCAGAACCTCCTCTTGATCACTAAACTCTTACTAATGGGTTCCAGTAGCTGTTTACGCATGGCAGTAATTACAACTTGGTGAACTCTGTGGGATCAAGCTCTAAAAAAATCCCAAATAACCATTGGGCTTTCAGTTAGAGATGCCCAATCAATACAGTGTCAATATACCAAACTGATGGTGTAAATAAGGTTAAATAAAATAAAAACGTAAAGACGATGACGTTTGGTACATAAACAGTCGACAGGCTAAATGATTAAAGGTGCAGCAGGTGGAAGAAAGAAACTGTCTTTTTAAATCAATAATTCAAGAGTGACGGGAAACAAGTATTAGTCGGTACGTAGTGTCAGAGCACCACTAAAAGCCTTATCCGAATTGGAGGCATCAAATAGAAGAACGCGTTAACCAACTCTTTTAGATGCATTTAGCGACAATTATGTTGTCACACCTAATTTCAACTGCAATCGAATAAAAACTAATTTACAGCTGTGCGGGTGCAAGCATAAGAAATACTGGGGTTTTTTCGTTTGCACTCACAAAACAGATGTTGTATTTCTTCTGTTGTCTACCAGTTCGATTTGTTTACACATGCCTTGAGCTTTCGTTCCTTACAATGTTGTCATTACTTAATTATTAGTACTGCTGAGATCATCAACGTTTCATTGGGTTGCTAAATAGCGTGTTGCTTAGGCATATTACCGACACCCTAAAACCAGTTGGTCCGAGTCGACGGTGCTTATCAGTTGTTTATAGTAGTGTGTCTACAAGATGGGCATTGTTTTTTGTAACTGGAGCTCACGGAGATCTTTAGTCACAATAGGATTGCACTACACAGCAAATGCTGTGCTGACCACTGCTAATACAGTCATGCATAGCAGTAAGAAGGCATACAACAAAGTCGTCATCTTCTCTGCCGCCCTGTCTGTACTTGCACGTTGGGCCAGATTTACTTTGGTTCAGAGTAAAGAAACTCGCTATATTATAACGACTCTACTGTCAGTTACCTGACAAAGTGTCTTTATAAAGACATACTGCGCCATGGACCCGCGACACTTATATATGGTGTAAAAAGGAAAATTTTACCTACAATTAACAGAGATATAAAAAATGAATAATAGTCAATGTCTCGCACGGAGTTCAAAAAATTAGCTCCAAAGAATAAAAAATTCACTCTGCAGTCTCTGTGGAAACGTCCTGGCTTACTAACGGATCATCCAACACCAAATGGTATTNGAGAGTTATGTAATTTTTATTTACGTTATGGCATTGGTTTAAAAAACCCAAATTACATAACAACCTGAACTTTGTTAAAAGCTTAACTTACTTATCTGTAACACTTTGATTTTGCTTACATGGGCTCATTAAGGATCTAAACATGGTCATAAAATCGGTTTTATTAGTACCCACAATTATGGTTTCAGTGATGGTACATGTGATGCGTAGTGCACAATGTGACAAAGTGTGCCTTCGGTAGTGAACTAAAATAGAAACCTTTTGAGAAACAACTGATAGGTGAACACATGAACGTTGGGCCAGATTTACTTTGGTTCAGAGTAAAGAAACTCGCTATACTATAACGACTCTACTGTCAGTTACCTGACAAAGTGTCTTTATAAAGACATACTGCGCCATGGACCCGCGACACTTATATATGGTGTAAAAAGGAAAATTTTACCTACAATTAACAGAGATATAAAAAATGAATAATAGTCAATGTCTCGCACGGAGTTCAAAAAATTAGCTCCAAAGAATAAAAAATTCACTCTGCAGTCTCTGTGGAAACGTCCTGGCTTACTAACGGATCATCCAACACCAAATGGTATTATCATGATCATCGTTGTCATCGTCATTCTGAAAAACATACCAGTCAATCCTACAGCAATAACAAAAACACTTTCTTAGCTATATCCCCAAAACTATCGCTCATTGTTGTCAGTGTTGCAGAAAACTTTCAATATGAGGGATTAAGAAAAGTCCAAGAACTACCTTATGATTAAGAAATACTGGCTCGATAATGAACTATTGGGACTCGGATGTGAGAATGTCACATATCCAGCATTTGATCTTACTACAAAAAGGTGGGTTATCTCTTCTTTCCCAAAGCACTGGATCGACAGGACCTTATTGGCCTTTTTCATGGCTAAGCGGGAAAAGGTAATCATGACAACTAACATGATATTGCCCTCTCTCCCTCGCCGGACTCTTATTGAACAGGCTGATACAATGTATCTGTTCTGTAACGTATCTGTTCTACATTCATCTTTAATCGACAAATCGATTTAGACCTGTTATGGAGGGAATCGAAAGGATCCTTCTTGTGACCCAATCCAAGAGAAATGAAAGAACCACCAACTTTTTCTATATTAATTTTTGGTCTATCTGACACCGGCTTTGGTTACATTAAACAGTGATTGATTCACTGTGCAAAATTATGGTTAATTGGGTGACTAATAATTTTGTGGAAATGTGTAAAATGAAAGCTTCACTTTTTACTTAAATGGAGAATGTCAATCAAAATACGCTTTTGCAATAGGGCAATGCAAGGGTATGTTTCAGACTATTTTACTGCACTCTGCCAACTACGATGTTCTTAAACAACTTGGAAAGTCGTAGAGATGTCTTTGTTCTAAGAGGGTTAAACTATCCAGTCGGAAACGTTTTAATTTTGTTAACCTCTTCGTACAGTAGCCGTTGACGTTATCAAACAAGATCTACGTAGAGAAGGAATGAGTTGGCATCTTTAGTTTTCAGGAAATCAGGCTGTCTAGCAATGGGTCGCTACATGCCAGTATAAATCTGCACATAATCTTGGCAACAATGACATCACCAACGAGATCAAAATGAGCGTTTTCATTAAGAGAAACTTGTGACCATGTATTTTGTGTATACAAGTATATATGTTTGTATGTATGTATGTATGTATGTATGTATGTATGTATGTTTGTATGTATGTTTGTATGTATGTATGTATTGTATATGCATATGTATATTTATACATGTTTCTGTAATTGAGAATGTTATAATACGTCTGCTCAAGATAAAGATGGAGTTATGTTAGTGTAAAACCTGTGGGCATATTTTTTGCCGTTGAGGGCAAGTTTCGTAATCACAACATGACCCATTCCACGGTACAGCGTCATTCAATAAGTTAATAAGAAGTAGTCAAGTCACGTGATCTAATCCGGCACATATTGGCTCAAAAGGACAACATACCTTCAACGATAATAACACTGACAAGAACTTCTTTTTATCTCCAACAACCATTGCATTGCTGATTATAGGAAGCTCCGCCTTTATATTATCCTCAATTGGAACGGGCGCTATATTTTCTGCACCAGCTGTAATGATCAGTTCTGTTGGTGAAAATTCAATAGAGGAGGAAAATAAAGTGAGACAAAAAATCCACAACAAAACACAACCCCAAGCCCCATAAAAAACAACAAACGACACTGATATAACCTACAGCTGCAAACAAACGAGGTCCTTCTATCAGGAACACAAATAGCACAAATCCACATCATTACTGAATCAAGTGTCTGTGCCTGTATATATATATATATATATAGTTAGAGTAAAGTTAAAGTTAGAGTTAGCTGTAAAGTTAGTTTTTCTTACTCATACATCCAATTATATGATAGCTCCTACGTTTTAATGTGGTAGAGCACTGTTGTTGATGACATTTCATATGGATTTGTTAATAAATATATATATATATATATATAGTACATTCGATTCGGTTAACCGTATTAGAGTGCTCGATACATAAATGCAGAGCGTAATAAAAGATATAATAAGTTGGAAAGAAT